>CM049803.1:7411393-7753332 GCA_027422405.1 Ptychobarbus kaznakovi | reverse complement strand
AACAACAGTGTAATGAAACAATGATAGATTCATGTTCATCTGTTTTGGATAAAACAAGTCACTTTTAGCAGCTCTCACTGGACATTTGACCTCAAAAGAGTTGCAAAACATGCAAAAAGCAATGTAGTATAATTTTGCAAAAATGTCACCAAAGGTGCATTTTTCCAGCCTGGGTTGAATGTTTAGTGATTTAAATTTAAATTCATTCATCACACTAAGCTGTCAATGAATGAATGAATCGCATTCAAAGTTAATTTTTCTGCTCGTTTTTCTATGGACAAAAGAAAGAAAGACAAAAACATTTTGTTAGATATTTTTGTTGATATTTATATACATATATATATATATATATATATATATTATATATTTATATATATATATATATATGTGTTACTCATATAAGTATACGTACTTTTGCATTACTTTCGCATTACTTTTTAAAAATGAGCAGGGCTTGATTGTTTGTTTTTAATATAAGAAGTTCTATTTAAAGGCAAGTTTAAAAGCCCTTTTACACCAAAAAGTGTAATGAATAAACCTCAGGCTGAAGGAAGAGTAATTCACGTCTGTACAGCAGAACGCAGGAGAAGAAGGTTCAACACTCTTCAGCAATAAAAAAACAATGAAACACAATTGTAAGTTTATCTAAAGTCATTCTTGCTTATTAGTATGGTTTAACTGGATCATCAAAGGTCAGCAGCAAAGAAATTGTTAATAAAATTGGATTAGATACATTTGTGTTGTTTAACATATTTAATTATTGCAGGTTTGCTTCATATTCTGAGTTTGCATTTCACTGTTTTAATTCATTTTGATGAATACTGAAGCTGTATTTTTGCGAGTGGGATGAATTAATGCACTTTCAAATTTAGTTTAGAACTACAGTAAGATCATGTTCACACAGCGCACTGTCAGTCAATAAATAAAAAATGAAAAAAAATGCCGTTACTTTTTTTGAAAAAGTTACTCAAATATTTTCTTGTAAATTAAAAAGTAATGTTACTTTTACTAGTTACTTGAAAAAGTAAAATGATTGCGTAACTCGCGTTACTTATAATGCATTACCCCAACACTATATATATATATATTTATACAACGGGCCGTTGAATGCTTGAATCTGATTGGCTGACGAACGTTCTGAGGTGTGCAATTATTTTCAGGGAAATGCACAGCGACAGTAGACCAGTTCCAGGCAGCTCTCTTGACCGCATTACAGTTCCGTATCACTTCGCCAAATGATTTCTGTTATTTCAAAGGTCTTATAACAGAAAAATAACCGAAGCCCATAACGACACTGGCCAAAACAAATAAATTCATTAAACAAAAGTATAAAATCGGCAGATCTTGTCCATGGTTTTGCCACAAAATTACGTTTTATTATGTACAGAAAGCACATAACCTAATGTTTCTCGGTCTCTCTCTCACAGACAGACATATAGTTTGCACACACCTTAACATAAGCGGTAACGTAGCTAGCACTACTCTGACGATTTTATCAGTAACATAGTTTAAAAACTGCATGACTTCTCACAAGCGAGGTAGCAACAACGGCTCTGTTCGTGAAGAAAATTAACTTAAAGTCTCACTATAGACATTACTGCCGATCACTGACTCACAGAGGTAACATTATCCTCTCTCTCTCTCTCTCTCTCTCTCTCTCTCTCTCTCTCATAAATTAGTTATTAACTGCATTAATCTGCTATCAATGGCTCAAGCCTCCCTTGTGGTTTCAAATTACGTTTTGGAGTTAGCAAGGGGGGCTTTGGATGAGATGCGGAAGAAATAAACCTACTCATAATAGCGATTTAAGTGGAAAAACAAGACGAATGCCTTGAAATATATCATCTGATCAATGTCTTAAGGTGTGGCAACCGTAGTATAAGCGGAATAATTGACGATGGGCCATTTAATTATTATAAAAATAATGCACACCCGAGGTGTAATGGCCACTCCGCATTGCGTCGTCACCGCATCACCACCTCAGGTGTGCATTATTTTTGTAATAATTAAACGGCCCATCGTCAATTATTCCTTACACACACTATCTATATATATATATATATATATATATATATATATATATATATATACAGTGCTACTTGAAAGCTTGTGAACCCTTTACAATTTTCTATATTTCTGTCACAGTTATGGTCTGTTTCGTTTTCCCGGTGTTTGTTCCGGTTTCCTTATTTGGACATTTTCCTGTACTTGTTTAGTTTGATTATGATTACGTTCAGCTGTGTGTGATTTAATTTTCCCTTGTATTTAGGTTTCTGTCTGTACAGTTAGTTTTCATCTGGTCTACTCGTTACTCCTGGTGTTTCTTTGTCTGCCCTGACTCTATATTAAAGACTGTTATTTTGAGTTCACTCCTCGTTCCTCCCCGTTGTGTGCACTGTGACAATTTCTGCATAAATGTGACCCAAAACATAACCAGATTATCACACAAGTCCTGAAAGTAAACAAAGAGAACCCAATCAAATAAATGAGACAAAAATATTTTCTCAATGATCCAATATTGCATATCTGTGAGTGGCAAAAGTATGTGAATCTTTTGGATTAGCAGTTAATTTAAAGGTGAAATTAGAGTCCATCTGTACAGAGGTGTTTTCAGTCAGTGCAATGACTATCAAATGTCAGTATGTGCCCTGTTTTATTCAAAGAACAGGGATCTATCAAAGTCTGATCATGTTTGTGGAAGTGAATCATGCCACGAACAAAGGAGATTACTGAGGACCTCGGAAAAAGAGTTGATGTTGCTCATCAGAATAGAAAAGGCTACAAAGTCATCTCTAAAGAGTTTGGACTCCACAAATCCACAGTCAGACAGACTTTGTACAAATGGAGGAAATTCAAGATCACTGTTACCTTCCAAAGAAGTGTTCGACCAACAAAGATCACTCCAAATCAGAACGTGTAATAGTGTGAGGTTGCAAAAGTACCCAGGGTAACGTCTAAGCAACTAAATGCCTTTTTCGCATTGGTTAATGTTAATGTCCATGAGCCCACCATCACGAGAGCATTGAGCAACCATGTTGTACATGGCAGAGTTGCAAGAAGAAAGCCACTGTTCTCCAAAAATAAAATTGCTGGCTAAAGATCATGTGGACAAGCCAGATAACTATTGGAGAAAGGTTTAATGGATGGATGAAACCAAAATAGAACTTATTGGTTTAAATGAGAAGCTATTGTGTTCGGCAAAAAGAACACACTGCATTCCAGCTTAAGAATATTATCCCATCTGTGAAACATGGTGGAAGTAGTATCATGGCTTGGACCTGTTTTGCTGCATCTTGGCCAGGACAGCCTGCCATCATTGAAGGAACAATTAATTCTTAATTATACCAGCAATTTCTAAAGGAAAACGTCAGGACACCTGTTTAAGAACAGAGTCTCAAGAAACATGGGTCATGCAGCAAGACAACTACCACAAGCACACAAGTAATTCGACTAAATAATGGTTAAAGAAGAATAAAGTTAATGTTTTGGAAAGGCTGAGTCAATATCCAGACCTTAGTCCAATTAAAATGTTGTGGAAGGACCAAAGAAAGCATTTCATAGGAGGAAACCCACCAACATCACAGAGTTGAAGTGGTTCTGCAATAAGGAATGGGCTAAAACTCCTACATGTTATTGTGCAGTACAATTTGTGCAGGACTGATCAGCATTTACAAGAAACTTTACCTTTAGTTACTGCAGCAAATGGGGGTCATACCAGATACTGAAAGCAAGGATTCGTATACTTTTGGACAGATACTGTATGTAACACTGGATAATTTTTCTCAATAAATAAATTACAAAAAATATATTTTTATCTCATTTGTTTGATTCAGAATCAGAATCAGAATGAGCTTTATTGGCCAGGTATGTTTATTTTTTTATAGTGACAGAAGCTCCACAGTGCAACAGAATGACAGCAACAGGACAGGACACAGACAACAAAAGAACAATATACAAATAGGCAATGTACAAAATTGCAAAAACACAATATACAATACAGACAATTATGTGTGAGGTTTGAAATGTAAAAATTTGAAAAGGAAAAAAAATAATAACAAAATAAGTATTTGTGGTGAATATATAATTGTATAATAGTGTTGTGTGTTTCACGTTTATTGTCAAGTGTTCATGAGATGCTTGGAGAAAGAAACTGTTTCTGTGTCGGTCGTCCTGGTGCTCAGAGCTCTGTAGCATTGACCAGACGGTAAAAGTTCAAAGAGGGAGTGTGCTGGATGTGAGGGGTCCAGAGTGATTTTGCCTGCCCTTTTGCTCACTCTGGATGGGTACAGTTTTTGGAGAGTGGGTAGGGTTCTACTAATTATTCGCTCAGCAGTCCAGACTACCCTCCGTAGTCTTCTGAGGTCAGATTTGGTAGCTGAGATGAACCAGACAGTTATTGACGTGCAGAGGACAGATTCAATGATGTCAGAGTAGAACTGTTTCAGCAGCTCCTTTGTCAGGTTGAACTGCCGGCAAAGGAAGTACAGCCTCTGCTGGGCCTTTTTCACCATGCACTCAATGTGATTGACCCACTTCAGGTCCTGAGAAATTGTGGTGCCCAGGAATTTGAATGACTCCACTACAGTCACAGTGCTGTTCATGATGGTGAGTGGGGGGAGAGCGGGGGGGTTTCTCCTGAAGTCCACAATCATCTCCACTGTTTTGAGCGTGTTAAGCTCCAGGTTGTTAAGACTATACCAGACAGCCAGCTCCTTGGCCTCCTGTCTGTAACCAGACTCGTCACCGTCCTGAATGAGGCCGATCAGTGTGGTGTTGTCTGCAAACTTCAGGAGCTTGACGGAGGGGTCTTTAGATGTGCAGTCATTCATGTACAGGGAGAAGAGCAGTGGGGAGAGAACACAACCCTGATGAACTCCAGTGCTGATAGTACGGGTGCTGGATGAGAATTTTCCCAGCCTCACTACCTGCAGCCTGTCTGTCAGGAAGCTGGTGATCCACTGACAGATGGAGGTGGGGACGGAGAGCTGTGTCAGTTTATTCTGAAGGGTATCTGGGATGATGGTGTTAAAATTGGAGCTGAAGTCTACAAACAGGATCCTCACATAAGTCCATGGTCTGTCCAGATGCTGCAGAATGAAGTGCAGTTACATGTTGACTGCATCATCCACAGACCTGTTTGCTCTGTAGGCAAACAGCAGGGGGTCCAGTGGAGGCCTTCAGATAAGCCAAAACCAGTCATCGTCGGTTCTCTTTAGGACTTATATGAAAATCTGATGATGTTTTGGGTCATATTTATGCAGAAAATTGTAAAGGGTTCACAAACTTTCAAGCAGCACTGTATATATATTTTGACATTTATTGCAGTTCAGCACATTCAGGAGTCTGAAATCTGCGAATATATACTAAAAACTATATTCTAGATCAGGGGTATCAAACTCAGTTCCTGGAGGGCCGCAGCCCTGCAGAGTTTTGTTCTCTGTTCCCTCATTTCTGTGTTCCGTTCTCATTCTTGTTAATGTGAAGTAGGGGTTGCACCGACTAATCGACAAGTCAACTTTAATGCTCTGCCATGACGCTTTAAGCTTGACGTCGACTAGTCGCTGGTCTTATAGAGGGCACAGCAGGATAAGAAATCTTTGTAGGACTTCCATATTTACGCTCCGTTTCCAAACTGTTAAAATTACAAATTAATGCATACTCTGAAAGAGCTCCACAAGACGTGTGATTATATTACTGGATGCTCGAAATTGAATGGGAGAATGCACGTTTTAAATAGCTTATTGAACAGGTAAGTTAATCGCCTTTCTAATCTAGTGCGCTGCTGCACTGTAACGCACACATCGGCTACAGGAGCTCGTTCATTACGCGCAGATTGCGCGTGCACAGAATCATTCAGCGCGGAAATGTACTGTCAACACTGTTCTGTGATTTCTCAATAAAATAGCTTTGAAACTGAAAAGTTCTAGCATCTTAACTAAATCCCACAGCTTCACTACTAGTAGAGAGATGCTGGCAGGTAGAATTCATTCACACACGCAATCACTCTCTCACTAATGCGTTCATATTTTTGCAATTTTTACTGTGCTACTTTATCTGTATCTGATTTAGAACAAGCAGAAATATGTGAGAAATATAATGACCCAAAGACAAAAGAACTGATAAAGAAAGCTGTTATGAGCAATAGCCATGTGGGCAGCACTGTGTCATATGCCATAGCAAGGTGCTACAAAATGTGTTTGAGTCTCAGCTCCAGGTTCAGGCTTATTTGTTCATTAATGACGTCATCCGCGACTAGTCGACTTTAATCACATAAAAGTCGACTTAAAAAAACAGAATTCGTTTAACCCCTAATGTGAAGTGGTTTTCGCGTTATTTCCTGGTGAGTCTGTTGCGTGATTTCTTGGATTTTGTTTGTCAATGGACTATTGTGATTTTTTTTCTGCTTCATTACAACTACACATACATGGCAATGTATAATAAAATTGTTTTAAAGTTGTTGTTTTTTATCATTACACTTAATTTGTAACACTTCCCAAAAAGATTCATTTTTATTTCAGTAGTAGTAGCATATCTGTATACAGTTTAATGCTGTACAGAAGGTGTTGACAGGTTTGTAATGATTAAGCAACTTCACATCAAAAAATTTAAGATGTATTTGACTAATTTATTTACACACCTGTTACACCTATTATTCCCTCACAACTAAAGAATGTTGCTTTTCATGGTCAAGTTATTACGGACATTGAGGTAAGACAAAAATGGTAATTTCCTTAAATATAAACTGCTGAACTATGATGACCCTCTGTGACTTATCCTCTTTGTGGAGGGTGCCAATGATCGTCTTCTGGACCATTGCCAAGTCAGCAGTGTTCCCCTTTATTGTGGTTTCAAAGAACAAGAGATTCCCAGAATTTATACTGTATGGATGGTCATTTATTGAAACTCAAATGTAAATATTTTAATATTTTGAGATACTGATTTATGACTTTCATTAGCTGTAAGCTCTAATCATCAAAATTAAAACAAAAAACATTTGAAGTGTTTTACTTCACATTTAATGAATCTAAAATATATGAAAGTTTCACTTTTTGAAATAAGTGAAATTTCACTTTTTTAAATAAAGCTTCAAATTTTTTTAGATGTACCTCTGCATTCAAAAATAAATAAATACAAATTGATTTTCTATTTTCTAACTGTCCCTATTGGTATATAAAGCAACACAGACTGCTAAAGTCAACGCATTTTACCAATAGACATCAATTTCTGTGTAAAAAGTCCCACAATTCTCTTGTCGTCTTTTTAAAGTCATTTTTACCAGGCTGTAATTTTCATTTTTGTCTTTCATCACTATTTATTAGTGGTGCAACGGATCATCATTGATCCGTGATCCGTTCGGATCTATATCTTCGGTTCGGCACACACGTGATCCGCGGATTGATTTATGAAAATAAAGTTGTGCGCATGTTCAGTCCACACACAGCGTGGTCATGGCGAGCGGAGGAACGGAGGAGCTTGAACGCCCCGCGTCATTTAAATCCCCTGTATGGGAGCATTTTGGCTTCCCTGTCAAATATAATGATGAAGGAAAGAGGTTAGTGGATAAAACCGTGACGGTGTGTAGGCACTGTGGCACAAGAAAGCCATATGACAGTGGAAACACATCAAGCATGGCCACGCATTTGAAGCGACATCACACCGGTGTTTCACTAACAGGAGTGAAAACGAAGGCTGCTCAACAACCGCTTATCACCGCGGCATTTAAGCAGCCCCTTGTTGCACAATCAGACCGGGCAAAAGCCATCACAAACGCTATCGGTGTGTTTATAGGTGCAGACATGAGGCCATATTCGGTTGTGCAAAACGAGGGCTTTAAACACATGCTGAAAGTGCTTGAGCCACGTTACGACATCCCGTCGCGCACCCACTTCAGCGAAAAGATTGTGCCAGATCTTTATGAGCAGGAGAAGAAAAAAGTTGTGGATGAACTATCCCGAGCATCCTCTGTTGCGCTCACGACAGACGGGTGGACGTCCAGGGGAACGGAGAGCTATGTGACGATAACCGCTCACTTCATCACAGCAGACTGGGAGACAGTGTTGCCAGATTAGAAATGTCAAAGTATCGTACCAAAACCTCAAAATTATCGTTTTTTGAGAAAAATTATCGTACAAGAACCAAACGCATAAAATATATATATTTTACAACAATTTTATTTTCCAAAATTTTTTACAGCCAATTTAAACAAGCTGTGTAATACGCTCACACACTAACTGGAGGAAGTCTGGCTACTTAACTTTTTTTTTTGCCAAAGTGCAAAAGATATGCCGACAGTCCACATTTTGAACTAGAGCATAATTAAACTGATAAAGAGAGAGAAAAAAAGTGCACAATTAACACTCGAAAGATTCAAATTCGATCTCTAAGTCGCTGTCATCATCAGATGCCACATCCACTTGTGCTGTGTTGGCAGATGTTGTTGGTTGGGGAATCCTTTTACGGTACAGATTGCATGCCGTCATGGAGCGCAGCATAGTGTTCGTCGGTTTGAAGGCGTGACACCCACCAGCATTCTTCACACACTCCGATGTGTGCAGGAGTCCATTCAGAGTGTCTGTGATAAGTCGGTTTCGTGGTTTTGTTTTGATTAGATTTACTTTTGAAAACACTCGTTCGCATGACGCATTTGAGTGGGGAAACACAAGCACATCCAGAGCAAACTTCCCCAGTTCGCTGAACACGGCTATCCCCTGGAAATCCTCCAACGTAGAAATATGATGCCAAAATTCATCGATATCCATTTCTTTCGTGTCTTCACTCAAGGCCATGAGAGGCAATCGCCTCCACTGGTCATCAATGACTTGGAGACGGTCTGTGTCTGACATGTTAATGAGCCGTGGCACTTGTTCCATGAGGGGGAGCAGTGTTGCAGTGGCAGGAGAAAGGCATACAAGGCAGGTCAAGAGAGCATCATCAAAATCAAATCGTTTCTTGATTTCCCCGCAGGCAACCTGTAGAAAGTTCTGACAGCGCACATAAAAATCGGTCAGATTTGCTGGCGCAATTTTTGCCTGCTGCACATGCTGCATCACCTTTATGCCCAAGTACATTGAGCTCAGTGCGATCTTTGGGCCATTATTGATGTCAATGTCTTTCAGTGGAGTGCGCATGACATGGTCCCTATCCATGAACGTCAGAAGCAGATCTTTGTAAGTCTCGCAGACCTTGCTTCTCAATGAAGTGATCACCACCTTTTCACTCTGAAAATACTGATTAAGATCTGTGAATTTTGGTAGGACCCATTCAAGGAAATAATAGAAGAGGCGTAGAGACTGGTCATTGAGTGAGTGAAAAATAGTCTCCGCAGCAGTAAGTCTGGCCTCAAGCCACTGATCTGTGAAAAAAAGACGGAGAGCATCCCATTGCGCAGACACACGTTTTACAACGTCGTTCAGTGACAGCCATCTAGTCTGTGACGGCTTGAGCATTTTGTGGGGCTCAACATGGCAAAAATCTTGAAATTCTCGGAGTTGCGCGATACGTTTTGCGCTGTTTTTGAAGTACCCATAAATGTTTCTGGCTAAATCCTCACACCTGCGAGGGAGTTGTCTGCATGCCTCGCTTGCGCAAAGGTGCAGTGAATGGCACACGCAGCGCTGCACTGTGATGCCTGGAAGATCACTCTTGAGGCGGCTGGAGACAGAGTTGTGTTTCCCCATCATTGTGTTGCAGCCATCTGACCCGAACCCCACAATATTTTCGAGTGGTACACCTGCATCAGTGAATGACTTCATCATCTCGGCGTAAAGTCGTTCCGCAGTGGCTCCCTCTCTAGCATGTCTGTGGTCGTCTGTGTTCGAGAAGAGTTGTACTAGTTTCCAAAACCTGGTCTGAATCTTCCTTGGTCCCTCATCAAAAAAACGAACTACTACACACAGCGTTTTTACATTGCCTATGTCAGTTGATTCGTCAATCAAAACACTGAATTTCTTTCTTTTAAGAATTTCTGTTAGACTTTCAGAATAACAATCCCCAATGACATGCTTGGTTATAGCAGTCGTCTTTGTGCGCCCAAGGGTAATATTTTGGGCTATTTGTGAATCGTGGAAAATATCTTTTAAGACCAAGACCAAATGGTCTGAGATTCTCAGGGGTACGTTGTGCTCTGCCATGAACCCTGTTAACTTGATTTCAGCATTCTTCACAGATTCATCTAACTTTTGTTTTTCAGACGGTTTCTGTAGGCATTGTGCTATGGATCTTTGTGATGGGGCTAGATTTTTCTTTTTATCTGTATGTTTCTTGGACTTTTCATGATTTTTTAAAACCGTGATCTCTGCCACCATTTGGACGTTGCAACAACGACAGGCTGCTTTCGCATCGTTTCCTGGGACAGGTTTTAGCCATCCTGCAAAAGTGGGGTCTTTTTCCCACTCTGTCCTATATGTTTGTGGCCTATGCTTACTTTTCCGCTGCTCTTCAGACTCTGCTTTCCTCTTCGCCCCTCCACTGTCCTCACCTTTCCTTTCTGAACTCATTTTTTTTAGCACTTTACTGCTTCGTTTTGTTAAACTGATAATTGTCTCTGTCTAAACTGAACTGTCTTCTTCGGCAGAAGAACGACTGAAAACTCTGAAATTATCGTACATTATGGGATTTTTTCCATTATTGATCGTACATCGTACAGAGGTCAAAATTATCGTATAAATACGATAATTATCGTACATCTGGCAACACTGATTGGGGGTGAATTGCCTTATTCGTCGTAAGGCCTCATGCACTGAACGGAGAGGTCCGTACCGTGAAGATTCAGTATGAATACATGTACCGTGCCACCCCTAATATTCACACAATGCCAATAAATTATACAGGTACATCTAAAAATTTGGAATATCGTGAAAAAGTTGATATAAAAAAATATTGACTTTTTTCACGATATTCTAACTGTTTGAGATACCTGTATATAATATTTGAGGTACCTGTATATAATAAATTATCTATAATTCTTATATCATATTTCTCATGTTACAAAAACAGCATTTTTTAATCTTAGAAATATTGCCAAGCTACGGAACGTTACCCGTTTCTGATGCAGAAAAGCTATCTCATGCATTTATGACCTCTCGACTGGACTATTCTAATGCACTACTATGTGGTTGGCATCTTCAATAAACAAGCTACAGGTAGTTCGCATCAGTTACAAAATAGTACTACTTCCTTTATAAGGCCCTTAACGGTCTAGCTCCTGTGTAACAAGTCTTCTATCACGCTACAATCCATCACGCAACCTAAGGCCATAAAACTCTGCACTCTTGGTTGTACCTGTGAAAGCAAAGTCCACTAAAGGAGGTCTAGCTTTTTCGCATTTGGCTCCCAAACTCTAAAATTACCTTCCAGACAAAATAATATCTGTGAGGATTTCCAGTCCGGATTTAGACCATCTCATAATACTGAGACTGAGCTCTCATTAGAGTGACAAATGACGTGCTCTTATCATCTGATTGTGGTTGTATCTCTCTATTAGTGCTCCTGGATCTTAGTGCTGCGTTCAACACTATCGATCACAACATTCTTTTGAATAGACTAGAAAACTTTGTTGGAAGTTAGTGGAAGTGCATTAGCATGGTTCAAATTGTACTTATCTGACCGCCATCAATTCGTAGCAGTGAATGAAGAGGTATCATATCGATCACAAGCGCAGTATATGGAGTACCTCAAGGCTCAGTACTAGGGCCGTTGCTTTTCACGCTTTACATGTTACCCTTGGGAAATATCATCAGGAAACATGGGGTTAGCTTTTATGTTATGCTGATGTTATGTTATTTACTGTTATGCTGATGATACTCAGCTCTTCGCAGCCCGGTGAAACACACCAAATTGAGAAACTTATGGAATGCATAGTCGATATAAAAAACTGGATGACGAATAATTTCTTACTACTAAATTTTGAAAAAACAGAGGTGTTATTTATCGGACCTAAAAACCACGCAAGTAATAACCTAGAACACTGTCTTACAACTTGATGGCTGCTCTCTTGATTCTTTATTATCAGTCAGGAACCTAGGTGTGCTATTTGATAGCAATCTCTCCTTTGACAGCCACGTTTCTAGCTTTTGTAAAACTACATTTTTTCATCTTAAAAATATATCTAAACTGAGACCTACACTCTCAATGTCAAATGCACAAATGTTAATTCATGCGTTTATGACCGCAATGTTAGATTATTGTAATGCTTTATTAGGTGGTTGTTCTGCACGCTTAATAAACAAACTACAGATGGTCCAAAATGCAGCAGCTAGAGTTCTTACTAGAACCAGGAAGTATGACCACATTAGTCCGGTTATGTCAACACTGCACTGGCTCCCTATTAAACATCGTATAGATTTTAAAATCTTGTTAATTATTATAAAGCCCTGAATGGTTTAGCTCCTCAGTACTTGAGCGAGCTCTTATCGCATTATAGTCCTCCACGTCCGCTACGAGCTCAAAACTCTGGCCATTTGATAATACCCAGAATATCAAAATCAACTGCCAGTGGCAGATCCTTTTTCTATTTAGCGCCCAAACTCTGGAACAATCTACCTAACACTGTTCGGGAGGCAGACACACTCTGTCAGTTTAAATCTAGATTAAAGACTAATTTCTTTAACCTGGCGTACACATAACACACTAATATTCAAATCCGTTAAAGGATTGTTAGGCTGCATTAATTAGGTCAACCGGAACCGGGAACACTTCCCATAAAACAGGATGTACTTGTTATATCATAAGAAGATTGACATCTACTCTAATATTAGTCTGTTTCTTTCTTATTCCGAGGTCACCCGATATGGTCCTTATCCAGCCCAGAGGGTCACTGCAGTCACCAGATCCAGGCCGTATCCAGATCAGATGGTGGATCAGCACCTAGAGACAACCTCTAAAGCCCCTAGAGCCCTCGTCATGGGAGTCCAGGACACGTAGATGAGCCCCAGAGAGACAGATCCCCAGTGAGGACCCCGTCACCTAGACAACCATCGGGAAAAGACCACTGGAACCAGTTGAGACCTTACAATCTGACTCTGTTGGAACAAACTGCTGGTTCGTCTGGCCAGAGGGGCCAGACTGAGCCTGGTTTCTCCCAAGGTTTTTTTCTTCATTCTGTCTTCATTCATTCTTCATTCTGTCATTTCTTCATTGAGTTTTGGTTGCTTGCCGCTGTCGCCTCTGGCTTTCTTAGTTGGGGACACTTCATTTCCAGAGATATCGTCGACTTGATTGCACAGATACTATTAGAACTGAACTGAGCTGGACGATGCCATCACTGAATTCAATAATGAAATGACTTTAACTGAAAATTGAGTGTTTAATCGTGTCATTTTACATTATTGACACACTATTTTCCTATTTTGATATTGTGCAGTTGCTTTGTTGCAATTTGTATTGTTAAAATCGCTATATAAATAAAGGTGACTAGACTTGACTAAATATTGAGGCTAAGCATATCCCATGATTCACACTGTTCAGGAACTCTTCAGAATTGAAATTTCAAGATGTTGAAAACTTTTGAGCTAAATTAATTAGATATTCCATACGGTAATACATGAAGACTTCAGTTTGGTATTGTTCCTCACAAAATAAATATTATATTAAATAAGTGTTAAATGATTACAGGAAAAGTAGTTGATTGTAAGACTTTAAAATGTAGTCTTGTTTAAAATGATGCAATCCTTTGAAACAAACTGGCACTAGAACACAGAACAGAATAAAATGTTAGATTATCAGATCAAGTAAATGAGCTAACTGCATTAAATACATGCTAATGAAAACATAATAATTTATCATAAATACAAAATAATCAACCAGATAATTCGATGAAATAAATATTCAGATTAAATAAGAATTTGTAAATGTGTACAATTATTTACATTTAATATACTGTCAATATATTATTATTGTAAATTAATGCACCTGGTGGAGGCCCACACCAACATAGGGAGAACATGCAATCTCCACATAGAATAGAATCCTGGCTCAGCTAGGACTCTAGCTAGTTATTGCTATGGATCAAGAGTGCTCATACTTGATTTGTTGATTGATTGTTCATTGATTGGTTCATTGATTGGTTCATTGATTGGTTCATTGATTGGTTCATTGATCGATAGGTTGATCGATTGATCGATCGGTTGATCGATCGGTTGATCGATTGAGTTACTTACCTAGTGGAGCCAGTGAATATGTTGGCATGGCAAGTAAAATTCTGAACTACTGGGCCAGTATATATACAATTCTTACTGTTTCCTTTGGCTAAGCATAGTCTTTTCACACAGCATCTGCTCTGCATAGTAATTTGTGTCAGGGAATCATCACAGAGATTGAAGTGCTTTTATCTAATTCATGCATAGATGTCCATAAAGAATTTTACAATATTCCTGAAAAGATATTCAAATTTGAGTCTTCTGCAAGGCATGTGTGGCTTGGCAGAGTCAGACAGTATGTGCGTTGAAGCAGGCTCACAATAAGCAAATGGCAGCAGCATAGCACAGATAGTGTTAATGGCAATTTGAATTGACCTGCCTAGTGAATCTGTGGGTAGTTTGCAATGAACAATAAACTGCTGTTTATTAAAGTGATGCTCAAACATCTAAATAAGTCATTCCAATTATTTTACAAATCTCAGTGGAGTGACTGCAATATGTAGATAATAATAATACTGTAGATGTCCCTTCAACCACAGACAGTTTAATGTTGCATTAGGTTGATTATTAATAACCATGCATTGTGTGTACTGTATCAATGTTATTGTTTTACACATGTCCCAGACGTTCAACCTTTAACTATAAAAAAATCCATAATTTAAAATCATATTATTAAATCTATGATGGCATAAAGAATAGATTTAATCTGACATTTCAATTTGGACATTTCAATCATTATTATGTGCAAATAATTTACATCTGTTACTTCTGAATATATCTTTGACATATTTAACCTCCCCACAAATCAGGACTGCATTCCTTTAATGTTCAAACGTGCATGATGGTAGCAACACCAAGGCCAAGGTTTTAATTCCCATAGAATGCATAAACAAAAACAAATGTATTATTTGAATTCATGAAATGAAATAAAACGTATACCTTCAATGTAAGTCGCTTGGGCTAAAAAGCCAAAAGCCAAATGCATAAATGTAGATGTCACATTTAATGTGTGATATTACATTATTTCATTGTAGGTAGTAGTAGTCTCTTGGACACAGTGAATATTAGCCCTGTTTCTCCTCTCTTTGTGAGTGCCATTTTTTTATTTTAGGGTATCCTCAAATGTTATCTGTTACTCTACCAAACTTCTCATGAAACTCATGCAAAGATAACACGACCAGCCATTAAGAGACTAGACAACAGTTGCCTCAGCCAAGCTCAAGACATTAATGCAGTAACACCCCCTGCTGAGAAAATTATCTCTCTTCACCACATACAGTATAGCCTTATAAATGTGAAAGACAGAGAGAGAAGAAAAATGAAAAGGATGACTGACTATCCATTGACAATGAGATTTTTATAAATCGCACTATACCAATGTCCTGTGCTTACACTGGAAACCCCCGACCTTCTCTCTTTATGACCTACAACAGTTGTTAACTAAAATGCTATTTGTTCCTGTGCTTTAATTGAAATTGTCAGGGCAGCTTTGGTCATCTGCCAAATCTACACATTTATTATCATGGAATCTTGTTCAGGAAATGGTTTGTTTTCTACAAAACCAACCGAATAATGAAGCAGATATCAACAGCCATAAAGCCCCAAGGGATTTGGACACAAGAGCCTGTTTGATGGAAAGCACATCCCCCTGGCTTAGCAACACGTGACCAGTATCTTGACCTTTACTTAGAAAGTTTCCTAGTTACCACTTTGACGCTCAGAAAAAGGAGTGAATCCACCGCTCAAGCTTAAGGAAGGAGGGAAAAATCAGTGCACAAGGATTAAACATGAAAACAGGGTAGTAATTTGTCTGCACAGATGGAGTACATTTTATACTTGTATGAGATTAGTGTGTCATTGTTAGCAAGGCTGGACACCTCTTTAGGTCAAGGCAAGTCTTTCTGTCTTTCTGTTATTGTGGTGCTCCACATGTATTGATTATATTATATTAAGTAAATATAGATTTTTCCATCCAGGCTGTTGTGTGTAGAATCTACTTTTAAGATAGGAGCAGACTCTCAATAAGATCTGTCTGGAAACCTGTCATGGTATTGAACATGCGGAAGAGGCTTGTCATAGCTGCCTTGAATTAAAATAGTATGAAATGTGTTTGTTCCTGAAATTATTAATGCAATTTATAAATTGCAAAATAAAAAAATGGACTAAGTGATGTATGAAAGCACTAATGATACAAGGTAGAGACCATCATTCTAGGTCAGGGGTCACCGGACACAGTGGAGGACCAGTGCCCTGTATAGTTTAGCTCCAACCCTAATCAATCACACTCAAACCAGCTAATGAAGGTCTTACTAGGTATACTTGAAACTTCCAGGCAGGTATGTTGAGGGAAGTTGGAGCTATATTCTGCAGGGCACCGGCCCTCCAGGACCAAGTTTGGTGACCCCTGTACTAGGCCTTTAAGAGGAATATACATGCCTACAACGTGATAAAATATTTTCTGATTAGATTATTTCTAATTTAGCTCAGTAGACTGCTCAATATCAAACTGAAGTGAAAAGACAAGAAACCCATTTAATAAATAAATGGATATTAAATTGAATGAATAAATTGATGTGAGCACATTAACAATTGGATGAAATATTCCATGTCATTTATGTAATCTAAATGTACAATATAGTTGTCATTTTTATACATACGGTAATCAAAAAAAATCTGAAAAGCTGTCAGAAGCTATCCAGAGCAATTTATTGAGAACTGCAAACTCTTAGAATAATAAGTGTTGACTGTGGCAAAGTATCAAGGCTTACTGTGATGGAGGATAATCTGGAACTCTTTTATTTTCCCTGCAGCCGTGCTGGTTGCAGGGAAAAGACTCAGATGATGTGAAAGCCTCTCTGCATTTAAAGCAGCAGCTGAGCTATGGTGTACACTAGAGACTCTTTGTTGGTTGGTTTCGGACTTCGACTATGGCTCAAACATGTGGCTACATATTTGTTGTTAGTGTACAGTCTTGTCAGTTACTGAAGTATTGATTGATAGTTGTTGTTTTTTTAAATGGAACTTGTTTGGTGGTGGATGTGCTACCCAGAACAACAGGAGAACCATATATGTGTCAAAACATTTAAATAAAACATAAAATTAACATTTTGTCGTGAAGCTTTTAGACCATGGTTATTAGCTTTAGTGCTATCTTTTCAATAGTGTAGTGTAGGATATTCCTAAGAGTTGACCAATTTAAATGAAGTAAAAAAACCATCTTATACAAAAATATTTAATGACACATCTCACAAAGAGGATTGGGAAATTTGTGTCCAATCAAATGCTCTCTAGATTCAGAATGTCAAATGCCCTCCCTCAGAATAACCATATGACTAATAATATTGGCTATTTAAAAACTTTTTAAGTAAATTCATGAAAGAAAACTGTGCTCATCAAGGCATTTCATGGGTCTTTAAAGCAACATCTTTGTTACGTAATGTCGCTGGGAAATTACTATGCATCTCAGCTTTAACAGTACCATAAGCTAACAACAATTGACTAGATGTTTTCAAACAGAGAGACAGAAGAGCATCCAAGCATCTTAATGAGCTTTGTAATCTAAATGAAGTGGAATGTACATTTAGAAGCAACCTTTTTAATCATTGCTTAATTTATTGTTTTTCATTGTTACCGACATACAAAAGAGCCAAATGAATTACCTGCCTTTGGGCTTGTCTCATCTTTTTTCTCAGGGAAACGAAATGCCCTCTGCAACATTAACACCACGGTTACCAAACGTTAGTGGCACAGATATTTTAATTGTGTGAGAGGGAAGACCTTTCAGTGACCAGTCTTCACACATCTGACTTGAGATGAAAGGAGCTTACAGAAAGAAGAACGTGCTCTAATAGATCCGTCATTCCTCCTGGCATTTCAGATGCAACTTCAGCTGCAATTACCAAAAATGTTTGCACTGCTGTGACATGACACCTGGGAAGAGCCAAAAAAGGTGTCTAGATTAATGCATTCCACTATCACTGAGGATTCCAGCAGCAGCTGGCACTGGCATTTGCCTTTTGTGCCAAGCGATCCCAGAAAATGTGTGCCGTACAACTCACTGTATCACTGCAAATCATCCCAGAGAGCAGACCTTTTAATGATGGAAGAGTTAAGGGGGTCACAGAGCATTTCCAGCAGTATGTGGCTGAGAAGAAGTTTAGTCTTTAAGAGAGCTGCCCACTGAAGCGTTAAAATCACCTTTATCTGAAATCAGACTGTGTGAGATGAAAGCTGAAATCACATTGACCTCCATGAACAGGGCAATAAACACAGAGTGCAAAAACACATTGTTAAATCTTTTGTTTTAGAGCAAGATGTGTGTGCCACAAATCAAAATGAGACGTGCTGAAATCGTGTTTGCTGAAATCACATTGATTAACTCACCTCCAGCCCTCCTCGTGAGAAGACCGAACAGTAAAGACATCGACTCACCGTGCGATAAGGGACACTGCCAGAGGTCTGCAAAAACACATTGTTAAATGCTTTTGTTTTAGAGGTATTTACAAGTATTTATGTGTTACTTCAACATACTGTATGGCCTTAGTGTCAAATCATTTTAAAATGAATTTTGCAAATATTTTTTGTTTTCATTTAAATGTTAAGTTTTGAAATGTTGTATCATTTGTCATTTTAAACCAATTTTCTTAATGTGTGTGTATATATAGTATTTATAGACTTGTAACAATTTGTAAGTCGCTATTTTGACTAAAAAGTTAAAGTAAAGGTTATTTCACATCCTGCCTAATGTTGTCTATTAAAACAATGTCAAAGACTAGGACAAATATAGTGAATGTAACCATGAAGGCTACGGTATAGATTATGTGCAAAAAAGGGTAAAATCACATCACATTATAACATTGCAACATTACAATCTAAAAGTTAAATTCACTAAACAAAAAAATGCTAATTAATAAAAACAAAAGCTCAGACTAACTGTATTAGGATATTTTGATTAGCCCAATACAATAGTCAATAGTCACTTTACAGTTACTGCTATTATAAAAATACATTTACTTATAGGTTTAAAATTCTACATACATCACAATTATTGTCCAACATAAAATAGTAGCAAAATGCATATTTTAGTCAGAATTATTACACACTTTTATTGCATTCTGTCTGTATGGCACACATGGGCATGGAAAAACTTGCTCTCTGAAGTATGTGAAGTTTAGCAGAGACAGGCATACAAAGCGCTGCACATTTTGTATGCCTCCCTTATCAGACACACCCAATTTAGGTCTTGCAGCAGAGACTGTCTTACTATAGAGTGATGAGAGGGTCTGTATTACTTGCTATTGGAGAAAGTGTAACGGCTAACTTGGATCACGTGTGTCTTAATAAACAATCACAATACAGCTTTGACATCATTGAATTTCAGTCATAGTTGTACGGCACTCAGTTGCCCTTTATAGAGACCATAGGAATTAATTGGATGTGCCATAAGCTGAATTCTACCTGTCGAAAAAAACTGTGACTTCTCTTATAAAACAGAATTATTTTAATGGTAAACTATAAAAATAGTTAAATCCAACAGAATTGTTTAGTGTAAAACATGTTAAAGAGTAGCAGATAGGCTGTCAATTAATTAAATGATAAGCAGTTTCCTTTAAAAACTATTTATTCAGCACGGCCTCTGGTCTTTTACTGCATGTGGCTGTCACATCTGGCTAGGGGATACTGTAAAGGGAAATTCACACCAAGAAGGATAAATATAAAGATAACTATAATATAACTATATTAGTGTCCACAGTCCACACCAAAGAAGGATAACGTTTTGTTTATTGTGTGTTATGTCATCTTCCACATTAAATACTCAAGCTCTTTAATGCCAGGTGGATTCTAATTGGCTGTCAAGGTTTTATCATTTATCAGCTGGGAATAAAATAATTATAAAAAAAAAAGATTCAAGTGATATTGTTCTTCTGCGTCGTTATCATTATAGATGTAGTGTAGACTTCACTAGTATTTGAACATTAGTGTGAACAGTCCTTAGGGCTTATACGTGATTCTATAATAAGCTTAAGTTGCATAAAGAATTTTCCATACTCACAGCACTACATCAGTGAAAGCTAAACTGGATTAAAAGTGGTTAGTGAATATGACACAGTTTTGCTGAAATATTTTGTGCAAAAAGTGGAGCATTTGCTGTATAGAGGATTCAGATGGGGTCTATGTATTGAGAACTTCTCTATCTGCCCTTAATCTGGAACCAAGCAGAGATATTGACTAAAACAGGAAGTCATCCCTACTTACACGTCTGACATTAGCCTTGTTTGTCTTTCACCATATGTCACCTACTCCATATGTCCACATACAATATGTCAGCGACAAACATTGAGTCTTATTTTAACAGCACATCATTAGCTCATTATAATCTCCATTAAAAGATTTTTAGAAAATTTGACCAAACTAATAGCAGAATATGTTTATGTATTTACTTATTTTTATTATTTTTTTTCTTTCCTTGAAGAATATATTTTTAATCTGTTGTAAGAATGTTCCGAATAGCTAGGCCAGACTTCTGATTACTATTTGAATTCCCAGGTCAAATCACACATTTGCTGCATTTTGATTAATGTTGAACGTAATTATCCTCACTGGACTTGCAGGTCAAACATGGGGTGGCTCAGATAGCACACATGTACTTTATATAATCAACATGATAGAGGGAAAAGAAAGCTGGATAATTATAGTAGAAGACTGTAAAATGTTTTTGTTAAGTACAATTTTTACAGTTATATATTTACACCTGACATAATAAATAATACACTGAACAGGGTTACATTTTATCATGCATTTGGACAGGTTGAAAATTCAAAGAAAATAAACATCTGATGGGTTAAAATTGCTTGGGAAATCTACTTACAAAGATGAACTGGTATAAAACACAGCAGAAAATATTCAGTTAAAAATAAATAAGTAAATAAATAAAAGCTTGACTTGACATTTCTTGCCACTTATTACTGACTTGCCAGTATTACTGATCACAGTTTCAGAGCCTTCGATGAGAACTGGTATTGGGGTAAAACAGTAGCCCTGATGTGAAATTTAATAAATAAATTATAGTTTATTTTCTGTTCTCCATATAAATATTTTATATTTCTGGAATTCTTTCATTTTCGATAAGAGTTCTCTGGCCTTCACATTTAATTATGTTATGGAGCTCTCTCTTAAAATAATTTCTGTGCATCACAGGAAAGCAGCTGACTTGACAAATGCTAAAATTGCCTAGTAAAGGTGACTCTGATCCACAATTCCAGTTGTTCACTAGAGGCTGTCCCATATATCAGTATGCACACTTCCTTTTTGACTAAATATTGTGTTATTTCTCCTTCCAGTCTCTCTCATGTTACTCGTTCCCACTGATTCTCAAGAATACACCATCTGAGATGTATCAGGTAAAAGGCCTATGACTGAAAACAACCTTAGGTGGCCGATAACGCACTCTTCTTACCTGATCCCAGGGACAGATGATTCCTCCAAAAAACATAAAGAGGTAACCCATGGCAACCAGGCAGGCCCAGATCACCAAGGAGAAAACTCGGAGCAGCTTCTTGAAGATGGACTCGATGCAGACCAGAAAAAAGATAGTGAGGAAAATAGCCAGCGCAGTGGGGACAGTGATTACAAAGGCGATGTGATCCTCGATATCCTGCAGAGAGATTGCAGTGTTACAAAAAGTACTTTAATTGCACCTTTCAACTGCACCTGCAGCCACTGGATTATAGTTTACCAGATAAACTAGTGACTGCCAATGAACTCAAAGAACACACAGACACTTCAGTCAAACTGGGGGACTGAGCACTGACATTTTCTGGTTGATTTGTTTCTCAAATTTGCGCAGTGCCACAAAATAATACACATTAAGCATACAATTATTATTTATTATTAACATTACACAAAACCTTCAGCATATCACTACACTGGTAGGTAAATAAATGTTGTATGTACAGTAGCACTAATTCATTGGTCTCCCCTGAATTAACTGCTTTAGCTTGTATTGTTGTCAACAGTAGTGTGCTTTGGATAAAAGCATCGCCTAAATCAGGTTTCAACAATTTCCATCTCAAATCAAACACACCTGCCGGTAATTTTATAATCCTAAAGCCTTTGGTTCATTTAGCAAATATGTTTGATTTGAGATTCTGCAAGACTGTGCTCAGGAGTAGACAAGTTTGATCCTAGAAAGCCGCAGTCCTGCAGATTTCAGCAACAACCCTAATCAAACACAACTGAACAAGCTAAACAATGTCTTCAAGAATTACTAAGGCTGTGTCCGAAATCACCCCCTTGTCAGGATTCGCCCAATAAACGCATGAAGCATGATTTGTAAACAATCAGTTGTTGTATTATTTTCCCATTTTTTTAAACATACACTTGGCCATACATAAAGAAAATAAAGACAACTGCACAAATAAATACAATAAAATATGGAGTTCCATGGCTCAGATGTTAACAGTTGGGATCGCCAACCCAAAAAAGCTCCCCAAAGCTCAAAAAACAAAACCAAGCCCTTATATTATAACTTTACTACTTAAATTAGATGAATTCACATCGAATTTAGAACAAAATAAATAAAATTAATACTATCCAAAAATCCTTTTCATTTATACACCATAACAAATCATGTAAATAAAGAACAACATAATTTGTCTCTGCACGTTGTTTCACCTTCCATTCACCAGCGTGCACTCCAGCAAATAGAAAATAATCATTAGGAGCTACCTGTCCTCCTATAGGCATAAAGAAGACAACACAAACTACCTAACTTAGAGCATAAATATTTAGACAAATAAACAAAAGAAACGTACTAAAATAAATACAAATTTACAAAGAAAGAGAAAAATGAAAAAAAAACATTAAAACCAATACATAACCCTAAACCTAACCCGCGTCAATCTAAAAGTAGTATCTTTCATATTACTCAAAATTTCAAGGCTTTATGGTCTGTCTCAATCACAAAATCCCGACCCAGTAAATATTACTTCAATGAATCAGGGACCCATTTCAAAGCTAGACATTCCTTTTCCACCACGGAATACCTTGTTTCCCGTGGAAATAATTTCCGACTTAGATACACCACCGGGTGTCACTATCCATTTTCCTCCTGCATCAAGACAGCTCCTAACCCTACATCCAACGCATCAGTCTGAAGAACAAAAGGTTTCCCGAAATCAGGGATTTGCAGAATAGGTTGTTTGTTCAATATTCCTTTTAACTTATAGTGCTGCTATGGTTGAAAAATTGGGAATGAATGTGCTTACGGCACACTTAGCTGGAAACACTTCAGGAGTTTCGAAGTCATCATCGGATTGGTTAGATTATACAGGATTACTAGGAGACGTATGTGTCACGTTCTTTAACGTTCTGCCTGGAAACAAAAATGCCGTGGCTCCAAACCCCCTCACGAAAGAAGAAAGCCGTTGTGTTTACAATTGTAATGACAAGCACTTATCAGGATCAACTAAATGCTGGATTTTCAAAATTATGTGAAAAATGTAATGTCCGAGCGATTTACTGTTCTGGTCTGTTATTGACTCCTAAAAAGATTTGGATCACACAATCGTTGAATTTGGACCTTCTGCTCAATAGAATAGAATAGATTGAGCTCTAAAGTTGACGATGATTGACTACCAGGTAGGTATTGTTCTTCTACCTCCTCCTCATTCTCTACTAGCCTGATCAAATTAACGACTACACTCTACGTTTGAGGATACCATTCCTTCAGGAGGTTAATATGCAATCCCCTATATGCAAACGTATCTGTCCTGGGGTATGTCATTGTACCCAGCTTCTTGGTTACCTCAAATGGCCAATACCATTTACCCAGAAGTTTATTTTCCGACGTAGGAAGCATTATCAGTACTTTTTGAACGGACTTGAACGATCGCAGCTTGGCATTCCTATCATACCACATCTTTTAGTTTTTTTCTGCGCTTCCCTCACATGTGCAGCTGCCAACTCAGTCATTTGATGTAATTTGTGTAATTTAATGATCACGTAATCAATAACATTATTTTTAGGAGCTTCCGACGAACTCCCCTCCCACCATGCTTTCAAAAGGGATAATGGTCCCTGCACTTCGTGCCCGTATACCTTCTGGAACGGCAAGAAACCCATGGATGCCTGTGGTATTTCCCTATGCGCAAACATGAGGTAAGGTAACCACTGATCCCAGTCGGTCCCCGTCTCATTCAACAAATTTGCGAAGCATCTGTACAAGAGTTTGATTAAATCTCTCCAAAATCCAGTCTATTTCGGGATGACAGGGAGTTGTTTTTGACCCTTTTATTCCCAGTAACTGATACACTTGTTGTAGGCACTGAGAAGTGAAATTCGGTCCTCTGTCAGTCAATATTTATTTTGGTAACAGCACTCTAGAGAAAAACTGTATAAGACAGAATGCAGTACTTTTGGTTTTGATGTTTTTTGATAGGAACACCTGGAAATTGCGTTGCATAATCAGAAATTACTAGCATGTATTTATAGCCAGTTTTACTTCTCTCTAACGGGCCCACGATGTCAATTCCCAGCCGCTTATATTGAACATCAATAACGGGTGGAAACGATGCTTTGTGAGGTTTGCTTCTTCCACTATATTGACACTCAAGGCAAACTTTGCAGAAATCAGCAATGTCTTTGGACATACCTAGCCAACAAAAATACCTGCTAATCCTAGAGTGTGTTCTTCGCTTTCCCAAATGTCCCGCCCAGGGAATAGAATGGCCTATGGTCATCACAACATTACGTACACTAGCTGGCAGTACCACTTGTAAGTTTTCACCAACCTTGCAATACAACAGGTCATTAATTACACAGAAAAATCTTCCCTGGTACACCATGACAGTTGACCCATCTGTGCTGCCTCCACAACTTGTGAATACAATTTTGAGATTTCAGCATCCTCTTTTTGTAACGGTATTAAGAATTTATCACCATTCACAAATTTATCAGGTTAATGCATTTCAAACCCCTGTCCTACAGTCCCTTTTAACTTTTCCTGTCTCTTTTATCTTCTATATTTATTTTTTAACCTTGATTCACAGGCAACTCTACACCATAGAAGGTTAAAAACGTCATTGGGTTATCTTCACACTCTTTCAGTTTACTTTGTGACCATGTCAAATCTAGCATCACTAAGTGATAATAGATTCATAGTAGGAAATATGGGTGTCCCACCGCCCGCGAATCCCCCCTCCTTCACAAGGGGAATCACTGCCACCTAACTTGGG
This sequence comes from Ptychobarbus kaznakovi, assembly GCA_027422405.1. Taxonomy (NCBI): domain Eukaryota; kingdom Metazoa; phylum Chordata; class Actinopteri; order Cypriniformes; family Cyprinidae; genus Ptychobarbus; species Ptychobarbus kaznakovi. The sequence continues at coordinate 7,727,963 of CM049803.1, read as the reverse complement.
GAAAACATTCCGAATCAGGAATGCGTCAAAAAAAGGTTTGTGTGCAACCCGTACCAATTAAAGCAGTAACCTTGTTACCATTCAACTCATCGTTCTTAACATTGGATTTGGAACAGACAGACTAGTTTCAGGAACCATTTCTCGAGGCACATATCTAGTTAAGATTTTTATTTAGCTGGGGACACAGGTTTCTTATGCCCCAACTGACCACACTTATAACATTTAACAGTTTACTCCAACTGTTTCATTGTGTCTTAAACCGGCCTCATAAGGAGACCCAGTACCTTGAGATGTTGAATGCAGTTGGTGAGAAGACCTGTCCCACATCATCTTCCATATAGCGAGTATTACTCCAATGCTCAGTCTTTCGGCATGCCGCCACGAAAACTTCCGCTAACTGTGCCTTATGGAGCTATGTTTGTGCCAATATTCATCAAACAAATCCAGTGTTTTGCAATTTAAACACAATCTGCTTTGCAAAGAATAACTTGACTTTCAAACAAACGCAAAGTGATTTGCACATACAAAACTCTTTTGAGAGAAAATGCAGAGGTATGGACAAATATACATATTGTGTGTTACAACTGTGAGACTCATCTGCCTTTTATTAGGAAACTGACCACACTTATAACATTTAACAGTTTACTCCAACTGTTTCATAAACCGGCCTTTACCTCTTGAGATGTTGAATGCAGTTGGTGAGAAGCACCTGTCCCGCATCATCTTCCATGGAGCAGACTCATTTTCTCACACGTGCAAATCCAGTTGAGCGACTAAAACGCTTCTGTAGCTGGTTTACACTTGTGAAGCTAACAGTAAAGCGTGCTGAACAACACTGAACAGTGATGCAGCATCGGCCCATCTTCCGGACGTTATGAACGTCCGTTTAGTTCACGGAGGACATCGGACTCTGGTAGAATTGGTCCACGTTGTAACGTAAAATAAAATTATATTCGCTGTCCCCTAAACGGCTGCATTCTGAGGACGTCCACGACCTAACACCCTCCACACGTTTGGCCCGTCCTGGGGACCTTTAAGACATGTTTGCTGGCGCCACTAATATAATTCCTGACAGTAGTTTGGAGGCTACATAATTTTAGTTGGATTTTTCTGAGCTAGTTTGCTTTTAGAATGTCCCTATATTTGTAAGTGTTTCCCACTTACAAAGAATGGAGAGATCTGTACTTTTCATCGGAGGTACACCTCAACTGAGACGGAATCTAAAAAAAAAACAATTCAGAACATCACATTGTATGATTTTTGAATAATTAACTTCCATTTTATTGCATGAAATAAGTATTTGATCACCCACCAACCAGCAAGAATTCTGGCTTTCACAGACCTGTTAGTTTGTCTTTAAGAAGCCCTCCTATCCTACACTCATTACCTGTATTAATTGCACCTGTTTGAACTCGTTACCTGTATAAAAGACACCTGTTCACACACTCAATCAATCAGACTCCAACCTCTCCACTATGAGCAAGACCAAAGAGCTGTCTAAGGACACTAGGGACACAATTGTAGACCTGCACAAGGCTGGGATGGGCTACAGGACAATAGGCAAACAGCTTGGTGAGAAGGCAACAACTGTTGGCGCAATTATTAGAAAATGGAAGAAATTCAAGATGGCTGTCAATCTCCCTCGGACTGGGGCTCCATGCAAGATCTCGCCTCGTGGAGTATCAATGATCCTGAGAAAGGTGAGGGATCAGCCTAGAACTACACGGGAGGACCTGGTCAATGACCTGAAGAGAGCTGGGACCACAGTCTCAACGGTTACCATTAGTGACACACTACACCGTCATGGATTAAAATCCTGCAGCGCGTGCAAGGTCACCCTGCTCAAGCAAGCAGCACATGTCCAGGCCCGTCTGAAGTTTGCCAAAAACCATCTGGATGATCCAGAGGAGGCATGGGAGAAGGTCATGTGGTCAGATGAGGCCAAAATATAAATTTTTGGTATAAACTCCACTTCGCCGTGTTTGGAGGAAGAAGGAGGATGAGTACAATCCCAAGAACACCATGAAGCCAAACGTGAAGCATGGGCGTGGAAACAATGCTTTGGGGGTGCATCATAAGAGCATTTGGGTGGGGGGCTTTTCTGCAAAGGGGAGGTCCAGGAGCCGTCTCCAGACTGAACCCAATAGAAAATCTATGGAGGGAGCTGAAACTCCGTGTTGCCCAGCAACAGGCCAAAACCTGAAAGATCTGGAGAAGACCTGTATGGAGGAGTGGGCCAAAAGTGTGGCAAACCTGATAAAAAACTACAGGAAACGTCTGACCTCTGTAATTGTGAACAAAGGTTTCTGTACCAAATATTAAGTTCTACAACGTATTATTCTATTGTAACAAATACTTATTTCATGCAATAAAATGGAAATGAATTATTTAAAAATCATACAATTTGATTTTCTGATTTTATTTTTAGATTCTGTCTCTCAGTTGAGGTGTACCTACAATGAAAATTACAGATCTCTCAATTTTTTTGTAAGTGGGAATCCTTGAAAAATCGGCAGTTGTTTTGAAAACCCTACATTGTTTTGAATGTTTAACAATTTTATCAATATATATGTATATTCTATATCCAGTGATCCAACAGAGGATAATATATACAGAGAATGGATCAGTTTTTATAGGGAAAGACTGCCTAGTTAAATGTTTAGCCATGTCACAACTGATTTTTTAACTAATCATTCATGTAAACAACTATACAGCACTGTAGTATGGTTGCTTTGTGAAAACATCTAAATGGATAATTATAGAGATAGTAAGACAGAAACTCACCTGTTCCCCACTCACATTGGTCTGAAAATATAAAGAGGTGTTTCAAGTCTCGGGAGACTACCGTAAATTGACCAACAGTGCCATCTGTTGTTTTTGGAAAAGAAAGTCGTTCAAATGCACGTGACAAAATCTTCTCGCATGCGTGTGAGAAAAACTGCCCACACACGTGTGAGAAAATAAAGCCGTTTCCTCATAAAAAGGCAAATGAGTCTCACAGTTGTAACACACAATACATATATTTGTCCATACCTCTGCAATTTCTCTCAAATAGAGTTTTGTATTTGCAAATCACTTTGCGTTTGTTTTAAAGTCATTTTTATTCTTTGCAAAGCAGATTGTGTTTATTTGTAAAACACTGGATTTGTTTGAGGAATATTGGCACAAAAATCGCTCCATAGTGCCGCATCCTCCACTATAGCCGGGTCGCGCTCCTTTACCTAGGTCTGTAGATCAGGGCTAAGCAACTGAGTAAAACTGTTCCAGAATTACCAGTTTCCTAATCTGTTGTTTCGTTTTCCCTGCCGGTCTCTCCCACTTTTGTTACATGTCTTTCAAACGGACATACATTTCTTTTGGAGTTTCGTCCCCCTGCACCTCCATGGCACGGAATCATTGCCAGTCATTTTTTTGATTGATGGAATACTTTGCCAGGATAGCTTCATTCACATGTGCATACTCCCTGGCATCCATGACATCCATAGCCACATAGGCACTGCAGGCTTTGCCCGTCAACAATGGAATGAGTCTTATGGCCCAATCCTCCCTCGGCCATCTACACACTTCAGCGATCCGTTCGAACGTAGTCAAATAATGTTCAATATCATCTTCCTCACATAACTTTTGCAGCTTTACCTCCTTCACAACATATCCAGCATTCAAATTACGAGAGCTAATAGAAACACCAGACGAACCCTCTGGCCCAGCAACAGCTCTGTCTCGTAAATTCTCCATCGACGCTCGCCAGCTCACTTCTCGTTCAAAAGGTCGAAATTGATGCAGCAGTGATTTCCACCTAGTTTCCTGACATGCCGCTTCTTGAGCCTGACGTGCATCTCTTTCTTGCTGATCCACCATAAATCGCTTAAGCTCCAACACGTCTCCCTCCGACTCATCCTACGTCCATGTGCTCCACTGCACCTTCCGTATCCTTTGTTTGCGCCTCCCCCTCGCTGTCCTCCTTTAGCGCTGTATGTGTGGCCTCAGTCATCACAACCGTATATTGTGTCTGGCAGTAGGTATGCAATGAAATTTCTAATTTGAGGCTGTATTACGTCGATTCGGGCACCCAACATCACAACAAGAAAATATTGTAAGCTCATTATGTAGCCAAATCTGCACTGGTTTGAAAGGGCCGCCTCCAGGTTTCCCTTTGTCTTGCCACAGTATATTTTTTTTTCTTATTTTCCAGTAAAAATATCCTAAAGCAAGGTACAACAAAGTTCCAACATATTGTAATAATGTTAAGAAAACATACATGTACATAGACTTCACTGCAGTTTCCAGCTGTGGAAGTGGAAGTAAAATGTGAACAACTTTTTTTCCTTTATACACTAATTATTATTATTACAGGGGCACAGCACATGGGACAGAAATGTCAAATGTCATACCTTTTTTTTTATAATTATTATCATTTTGTCCAACTTACTTTGTTTGTTTGTTTTCCCCTTCTCTCTCACTTTTAATTGGCTACTGCTGGACAATAACCAATAATTTGTATCGCACAATATTTTTCCAGTATTTTCCTAACAATCATTTTTTATGATTGGTTTATATATTACACTTTTTACACTAACACTTTTTTCCATTTCCAAATATATTTTATAGTTTCATATATTTTATTTATTACCTGGAGATGACTTGAAAAACATAAACCATATATTACTATTACTATTTAATAAAATATGATTAATATTGTGTATTGTCTAAAAATACATTTTTATTATTAATGTTCCCTTTCGAACATTCTCTCACATTGTGTATGGGGAAAGCTCCTGTTTACGCCGTACTGAAGCCTGATTTGTTCACGTTTGTGTAGCTGAACAAACCAATGGTTCTTATAAGTCTGCTTGCAGTACCATTTCATCAGAATCTTCTCCTTCAGCAACAAGGAACATCTCTTCGCTGACACTGTTAATGAGAAGCTGAAGGAGGAAGAAGCTCAGCTTGTAGCTCTCCACCATAGAAGTGCCCCGGCAGAGGAAGAAGCGAGAAGCCTTCCCCTGTGGCTATCCGGCAATTTAAAAGAGCTAGCGAAATTGTTGCAAATGTTGCACCGTGAGTGTGGCTCATGCAGGGAACCCTGCGCAAGACAGTGGCAGTGCCCACACAGGGACTGAACACTCACTGAGACGGAATGCTCTCACTTAGAGCATGAGTCTTGCTCTTCTCCGCTTGCATATCGCCTTCTTCAATGAAGGCAACCCCGCTCTCCTACTTCTCCTCTCTCAGCAAGCTCGGAGAAAAAAAACAGTGGAGTCACGGAGCTGAGCAACCGGGTTTGAGTGATCTCACGCCAGCACAGAGCCCACGTGTTCACTCTTCCCGCAGCATTTTAATCTGCCGGTGTGTTTTACACATGAGTATCAGTGCCCCTTGTTACATTGAGCAGCTCAATCCCTCTAAGCGAATTGAAGTAGAATGCATTCACCAATGATTCTTATCTCTGACAGCCTCACATTTGTGTGTGTGTAGCGGAGGCTGCGCTCACTGAGACAGGCGCCCTGCAAATATGCACCATGTTGGCTTTTTGCGGGCACAGTGAATTAGGGCCAGCCCACACCAAACCTTAACAGGCCCAGACGAGGCCCACAGGTTTGGGCTCACCGTGGGCTCTCTGTGAACAGCCCACACTATGGGACTGCCCACATTAATCCTATGATGGCCCAGTGTGGGCCATCCCTTTCGGGCCCAGAACAACTTTTGTACCTTTGGGCCCATGCAGGTTTTTGTGTCGGCAGCCCTGTAATTCAACTAGGAGAATACAAACAACATTGACTGGCCATTCTTTAGCCACTCAATTAAACTGGAATGGCTCAAACTAAAAGAAACCTTTTCAGAACCTTTTGTTTCAAATAGGCCAGGGATTCACAAATCTGGCTCATGAGATACCCTTTCCTGTAGAGTTTAGTTCTAACCTTAGTCAAACACACCTGAGCATGTTAATCAATGTATTTAGGATCATTGGAAAACCACAGTTGGGTGAGTTTGATAAAAGTCGTAACTAAACTCTGCAGTACAAGTGGGTCTCGCGAGTCATATTTGAGGTGCAACAGACATGAGCTGTTAATAATAATTTTGTGGGCAGTTTTCTTCTTTACCACTAGGGGTGCTAGGGTGTTTTAGGTTTCCTTAAGTAAAGCCATGTGGGTAGAGGGAGCAGCAATAACAAGCAGCAGTAGCCAGCATAGCTCACCTGCTGAGCACATTGTGCTGTGTCCTGGTTGGGATATGTCTCATTTCAAGCCCAATCTAAAGTAAGGAGTTGATGTGTTTTGCAGAGATGTTAATTAAATGTATGGCCTATGTTTGGATTGAAGCTAAGAGTTTAAGACAGTGTATTTGTATGCATTATTGGTGAGGTCACCACATCATGGTCCAGTTTGAATATGGATTTAAAGTTATTTTCGACATGGGACCATAGTCTGGACTATTTTTGACTGTTTCTGGTTAGGAAGAGTCTGGTGTTTGAGAGCCGTGGAGTGATTTTTCATTACAAGAGGCTGCATTATTCATTTGCCATCAGTAACTTCAGCTACGGACAGTGTTTGGACATTTATGCACTACAGGTAAGACTTTCACGTGACAAAACTACAATCTTTCATTGCTTTAGTTTTTTGTTCTTTTGTGTTTGTACATTTTTGGCTATTTGTAGCTCTATTAACCTGAATTGAATGTTTTATATTTTGTATTAAATAAATTGATTTTAAATCCCGTTTACTACTGTACATTTTTGACAATGCAGACATTTTTAGTTTGGTTTATTTTTCACAAGGGTAAATAGATGCAATAAAAACACAACAAACAAACAAAATAAATATATATATATAATACAATCCATATACTGTGCAGGGAGAGGCAGAAAACCCAAGGGGCTTATTTAGAGTCTCCACCTAAACGATTAAAAACAAATGAAAAACAAATAAACTCATGAAACTAAAATACATTACTTATGTGGTGACTGCATCCATTTCAGATGTATAATAACCGTTTTTCCCAAAGACTTAAGCTATAGTAGCTGGAAAGTATTGATAGTGAAACATATGTATTTGTTAATTAATGGTGTGGGCCTAGTGAGGGCTGCCCATGCAGGGCCAGCACTAAGGGGCCAACGTTTTGCCAATGAGCAAATTCTCAGGGGCCCTGCGCTGGCAGCCTGCTGGGGGCCCTTAGGCTAGCCCTAAGTAAAGGGCCACCGCAGGCTTGTTTGCAGGGGCTGCTTTCATTACGAAAGCATGAGACTGTCCCTGCTTCGCTCGCAGATCCCCTTCTTCATTGAAGGTGGCCCCGCCTCTCCTGCTCTCACGTTTCTCCCCTCCCAATTACCTTGGAGGAAGAAAGGGTGAACTCACGGGTTTGAGCGATCAGGCTTGAGTTTTTTTCATGTCAGCACAGAGTTCCCGCATGCTTCACACTCCTCATAGCATGGAGTAGAATGCTGTCACCAATGATTTAATATCGCTGACAGCTTCGGATTTGAGCACGCCGCTCACCTGGCTGCACTCACTGAGACAGATCGCTCTCACTATGAGAGTTTGTCTCTCGCTCTGCTTTGCTCGTGGTTCACCTTCATCAATGATGGCAGCTATGCCCTGCCCCTCCCGTCATCTGCTACGAGTGGATCTACGAGAATGCGCACAGCACTTTGATTGTACCTGTGTTTACACGTGAGAATCATCAGTACCCTCATATAACGAGTGGTTTGATATTTTTAGGCGGATTGAAAGAGAATGCTGTCACTAATGATTATTATCACTGGCAGCTTCAGATTTAGATGTGCACATGGGAGCTGGCTGCTCTCGCTGTGAGAGAATTCAGTCTAGCAAAGCATTTTGGAGAGGAAAAGGAAGGGATCAGTTCCCGCTGAGGTCAGAACTCCCTTGAGGAATGCTTGTGCTTGCTCTCCATCTCTCAGTTCAACACCTGAGTGATGGAAGTTCTATTCAAGCTGGGCACGTCTTTTTCATTTAGCACATGAAGTTCAGAGAACTTCTATTTGACAAAATAGAGCCTCTTGCCACCTGGTTTATGGCCTGGCAGCCATTCCCAGTGTTTCAAATTGTGCTCTAAATACAGTAAAACGAGTTTACTCACTCTAGTTCGCATGCAGGCCACCACGTTTCAGAGGTATTATTCACGTTCGAGGGAGTGGCCTACCAGTATACAGCCCTACCATGTCACAGCCATTGAATGATTGGCTGAGGTGCCTCACACGATCCAAGTTAGCGGTCATGCTTTTTCCATTGATAAGTATACAGACCCTCTCATCACCCAATCATAAGACAATCTCTGCTTGGTATTATGGATTTCCTGGCACATCACAAGTTATTACTTCTTTGAGACGTTTTGGACTTTCTGGACCCTATGGCTTTGAGTATAAATGAAATACACACTTGCCTTATAAAAGTGCAGGGCAACGAATTTACATTTTAGTTGGGCTCCTTGCACAATTCTATGACCTCAAATCACCTCTGTGTTGTAAATGATACAGTAAGCCTTAACAATTCCAATGCAATCTTAAGTTGAATAATAACAACATTAAATAATATAAAATGTCTAGATTCACTACTGAACTCAGGTGAAAATGAAAATACAATCTGTAAGGTAAACAGTTGTTAATGAATCTATAGCTGCTAAAACAACTTTTTTCTACTGACAAGTTTAATACTGATATTCTAACGATGCATGCATCAACAAGATTGCCTGCACAGAGACAGATAAATGTTTACTTTCATCATTGCCTCTTTAGCCCCACCCACTCATCTGTTATATGGACAGACAGAAGAACTACTACAAAAGGATATCTGGACTAAAAATAACAACTTTCCAAAGGATTCGAATGTTAGGAAATTGCCTGTTTATTTTCAACCATGTGAACATCTCAGCAAAGCATTGTTTGTTTGTTCCATTCATTTTAACCAATTGCAATACAATGCAGGCTTTGCAAATACAATTTCATAGAAAGAAATGGACCTGACAATGCCACAAAATGTAATTCTGTTAATTCTACAGACATTTAGACATTCGTTGTCGCAAAATCGTTTATTGCTCTTTAGTCTATCAGTGACTTGAGTTCTGTACTTTTGCCAAAACTCACATTAAAATTAATAACACTATCTCTAGGCTACTGCTTTTATTTACATTGCGTTTACACTGTATATGATGAAAGCATTTTTGAGATTCCATAAATAGAGATGCAAGATCCATGACTGTGATTAATTTTATGCAAAGAGATAGAGATGCAAAGAGAAAAGTATATATATATGTGTGTGTGTGTGTGTAATCAATATTTTCAAGATTAGTATATTTTAGCAGCTGTAATAGTACAAATGTAGTAAAAGATCTCAAATAAGTTCCAGGTGTAATACTTATTTATAATGCAAAGATGTTAGCCAATCATTGCAGTGGTCATTTACACTAGCCCTGAAAAAGACTCGCTCATTTAAATAGAGTGATCAAATAAAATTTGCATCAAATCCCATCAAAATGTTTTTTTTATTATTATTATTTCTAACGTATTTATTTATTTTTTATGTAAAAATTCTGACATAAGTGCACCTCAGGAAACATAGTAAAGTAAAATAAAAATGCAGTCATGCAGTTTTATATATTAATCTATAATATCTATTGCACATAGAACAGAACTACAGCTAAAATTATTTATTTGGTTCAGTAAGTTGTCAGCCCATGACCTCTACAATAACTGCTTTGCCAGGTGTCCGTCAATCTTTTTGAGTTATGATATAGCAATATGATATAGAAATCAAAGGAGTAAGCCCAACAAGGCAACTCCCTTGACCTTTACATATATTAGTGATGGTTGCATTGTTCACTTATTTTCCATAATCTGAAAGAAGGATTGAATGTTTGAACCAGTTATTTTAGAATTCAAATTTTCTTTTAGTGATTTTTTGTTATGAAATGCAGTGTACAATTATTGTTTTACCCTTAGTTAGTTATCTTTATTTAACTAGCTTGCTGCATTCTAGGATCAACTTCTTAGTGAACAATACATGTCATGCTATCTTGCTATTTAACTAAAACAAGGTATCTTAGGCGGCAACATAATTAAGTTGCCTACCTTTTGTTACAAACTTTGAATGTAGATCAGATGTGTGATGCCATACAATGCTCTTTCTATAGAAAGCTCAGGTTTTGGAACAGAGCTATTGACTAGTGCACCAAACTGTAACTCAACATTCTGAAAATGAGCCCGCAATACACATGAGACTCCAAACAGGGACATCTAAATAGATTCAAGCTCTAATCAGGTGCCTCTTATGGTTTCAGTGTTTAAAGAGCCCATGATGCCTGTGAAAAGCCTTGTCACCCCATAACACTATAATTACAGCCACAAAGTAAGACAGCCTGATTATCAACAACATTTTATGCAATCGTTTTCTCACTTAAGAGCAACACTAAACCTCTGCTGTCCCCTCTCTATCCACACTTTTCTAAAAAGTGCTACAAAATGCTTTGTTAAAAGTCATGTTGTTGATTTTGATGGCATCTCATCTGGCTGTTTCACAGCCATAACATTTGCTTCTCTTTTCTGTAATCCCCGCTGTTGCTTCCAAATTCAACATTGAAGAATTCATTTCCGGAACACACAAAACCACTAATAGCATGGGAAAACTACCGAAAACACATTCATAATTGATGCTGTCCAGCTTTAGGAACACATTAGAAATGGAATCCCTGATGAAAAATTGCTGGGAAATTCTATCAAGGTGGATGAATATACAACATCAAGATGTTATGGTAGCACTGTTCTGGCTATTTTGTTATAGAGAACACAGAGCAAGCATGCAACTGGCAAAAACCGCACACGCAATCTTCTACTAAATTCCACAAAGCATGTATGGAGAACATTAGTCCAGCGGCCACTTATCGGATGTGTGAGGCTGAGTGAAAGCAGGTCATGGGGGGAGCAAATAGTCAGGGATTCCGAGTACGTTCATAAAAAAATGCCCTGAGATTGCAATCGTGCTCTAAGGCTTTTTCACAATCAATGTGATGTGTGCAACCATGGGAGTCATAGAGAGCATTGCCTCAACCCAAGGCAGGCTCAACAGCCACTGTGGTATGAGATTTAGGTCAGGCAGTCAAGACAAGAAAGTAGCACACGCATTGAGAGTGTGTATCTACACGGGTTGATGTCATACTGTGAAATGTCTCTTACTTTCTCTCTGATCTCCCTAATGCATTAGAGCTGATTTAATCAGTTGAAATATATACCACTCACATTTCTTAGTATATTTCAGATATTTTTAACATGACTGGCTTTAAATTTAAATGGGGAAAAGCAAACAAATTTCAGACAGCATGGCAGCAACCTGCTCCTGTGTCCTGTCAATGTGACTTCTGCTTTTTATGCAAATGATGATGAAAGTACCTCAACTTCTGGGAAACCTGTGTAAACTGTCTCAGCATGTGAGCCAGCAATATATGTACAAAACTCTAATTCAGACACAGTGACAACACTACAGCTTCTACAGTTTCTACACTACAGTTTATATTTAAGCTTTATCTACAAATGGCACAGACTGTATAGAATATTGTATATTTTCAAACTCTTGAATCAGTGGTGATATTATGAAGTAACAGCACAAAACCCAAACATCTGATTACTAGAATGTTCATTTTGAAATTAGAGTTTGTTAAATAAATAAATAAAATAAATACATACAGGTGCTTCTCAATAAATTAGAATGTCGTGGAAAAGTTCATTTATTTCAGTAATTCAACTCAAATTTTGAAACTCGTGTATTAAATAAATTCAATGCACACAGACTGAAGTAGTTTAAGGGTGAATCCCATTTCTCTGTCTTACCCCTTCCCCTTAGTTTTGCGCGTTCACGTGAGAGTAAGGGCTGTCCCAATTCTCGTTTTGACCGAGGGGTAGGGCTAAGGGGAAGGGGTAGATAGCCCTTAAAACTAAGATTTTTTGCGAGCTTACTTGAAACCAAGGGATACCCAGAACACACTGCGGCCAGATCATCCAGAGAGTATTTTCGGCTTAAATAATTTATTTAAAATTACTTCAGTCTTGTTTTGTGCTCTACACAGTCCTGTAACTTACATATATATTTGCAACCATGCTCTTAATTTAAACGTTTTTAAAAATCGCTATTTTTCCACTCTAACGTTACATTGCTGATTTGCACAACAGTCCCGCATTTCTCTGACTAGAGAAAACATCACTAAAACCCACGCAATCGAAAAAAACACACATACAGACGGCAAGTTTGCGATCAACACTTGTCGCCTCTGGTGACGTAGCAGCCAGCTAGCGACGATGTATGATGACGTAACAGTAACCAAGTGGCGTCTCATTTCATAGGGGTATGTTTTCACCCCTAGCGCTTACCACTCGGTTTCGAGGGACAAGGGCTAGGGGTAAGACGAAGGGGAAGGGGTAAGACAGAGAAATGGGATTCACCCTAAGTCTTTGGTTCTTTTAATTGTGATGATTTTGGCTTACATTTAACAAAAACCCACCAATTCAATATCTCAACAAATTAGAATATGGTGACATGCCAATCAGATAATCAACTCAAAACACCTGCAAAGGTTTCCTGAGCCTTCAAAATGGTCTCTCAGTTTGGTTCACTAGGCTACACAATCATGGGAAAGACTGCTGATCTGACAGTTGTCCAGAAGACAATCGTTGACAAGGAGGGTAAGCCACAAACATTCATTGCCAAAGAAGCTGGCTGGTCACAGAGTGCTGTATCCAAACATGTTAACAGAAAGTTGAGTGGAAGGAAAAAGTATGGAAGAAAAAGATGCACAACCAACCGAGAGAACCGCAGCCTTATGAGGATTGTCAAGCAAAATCGATTCAAGAATTTGGGTGAACTTCACAAGGAATGGACTGAGGCTGGGGTAAAGGCATCAAGAGCCACCACACACAGACGTGTCAAAGAATTTGGCTACAGTTGTCGTCAGAGGCGTCTTGCCTGGGCTAAGGAGAAGAACTGGACTGTTGCCCAGTGGTCCAAAGTCCTCTTTTCAGATGAGAGCAAGTTTTGTATTTCATTTGGAAACCAATGTCCTAGAGTCAGGAGGAAGGGTGGAGAAGCTCATAGCCCAAGTTGCTTGAAGTCCAGTGTTAAGTTTCCACAGTCTGTGATGTTTGGGGTGCAATGTCATCTGCTGTGTTGGTCCATTGTGTTTTTTGAAAACCAACGTCACTGCACCCGTTCACCAAGAACATTTGGAGCACTTCATGCTTCCATCTGCTGACCAGCTTTTTAAAGATGCTGATTTCATTTTCCAGCAGGATTTGGCACCTGCCCACACTAACAAAAGCACCAAAAGTTGGTTAAATGACCATGGTGTTGGTGTGCTTGATTGGCCAGCAAACTCACCAGACCTGAACCCCATAGAGAATCTATGGTATTGTCAAGAGGAAAATGAGAATCAAGGAGACCAAAAAATTCAGATGAGTTGAAGGCCACTGTCAAAGAAACATGGGCTTCCATACCACCTCAGCAGTGCCACAAACTGATCACCTCCATGCCGCGCCGAATTTAGGCAGTAATTAAAGCAAAAGGAGCCCCTACCAAGTATTGAGTACATATACAGTAAATAAACATATTTTCCAGAAGGCCAACAATTCACTAAAAATGCTTTTTTTATTGGTCTTATGATGTATTCTAGTTTGTTGAGATAATGAATTGGTGGGTTTTTGTTAAATGTGAGCCAAAATAATCACAATTAAAAGAGCCAAAAACTTAAACTACTTCAGTCTGTGTGTATTCAATTTATTTAATACACGAGTTTCACAATTTGAGTTGAATTACTGAAATAAATTAACTTTTCCACGACATTCAAATTTTTTTTGAGATGCACCTGTACTTGAACTATGCTTTATACTTAAATTTACAGAGTTTATTCATTTTTTTCATCCATAAAATACAAATTACACAGCTAATGGGCAATACACAATCTTATTTAACAATAAGTTTGAATTCACAAGGATTTTCATTTTGCTCCAGCTGAGCTAAATTGAATAGGAGTCAAAAATGAAAGTAACTGTTGGTAGGTTAATAGTTTACACTTAATCTGTTATGCTTAATTACCCATGACGATGTCTGTTGTTTTTCCAAATGTGTTCCCTTTCCTTCCATACATCGATTATTCCCTGCTGCTTCTTTATCACTTTAACATGGATCACAGAAATTAAGCTTTGAAGAGAGTAATTACATACTGCATAAGGTAAACAAAGACATGTGGTTGCTGCAATCAGTACAAACAGTGCCAACTGCCAGAAACTTCCTCTTAAGTGTGAGTTTTTGGACACAGAAAATACAATTTCTGATACACAAAATAAATATAATATATGATAAAAATCCAGGTGAGGGCTTGTAGAGGGTTTGTTAACGGTTTTAGAAACCCTTAAAGAAACAAGCACTAAGAAATAAGTTACATTTACATATCACTGTGTCACTTGCTCAGTACAGTAGCAACAGAGCTTTCTCCCTCAACCAAACCAAACTGTTTCCCATCCCTTTCTGCTTTTTCCCCAGTTACCTTCCCCCCAGTTTCCAAACACTCACCAGCCCAGAGGCGAAGAAAACAGCCAACAGAGCCAGGCAGGCACCCATCACAATGAGGAGCAGAAAAACAATAAGTGGGTGCTGCTGGCTCATACGATAGTACGAATCATATAGCCAGTCTGGGGACCTCTGTTTCCGGCCATGCACACCTCCTCCTCCTGTTACATCTCCTGTCCAGGAGCCCCTCTCCAGCAAGTAGCTCCTCTTATGCATGGCCTCCCTCCACATGGAGCTGGTGTTGTGTTTCTCTCTGTTGGGTGGTGACTGGGGTTTGTGAGGTTCGCACTCCTCTTCACACAGGTCCTTCAAACGGAGCACTGATGTTCGGGCTGTGGTGCACGGCCGGTACACCGGCAGGATGGCTTCCACTGTAGTGCGCAGCATCGCTCAGGCAACATGTTGAACTGCAGACTGTCAGAGTGAGAGTGAAAGGAAGCAGTGTGTGTGTGTGCGAGTATGTGTGTGTGAGGGAGAGAAAGAGAGAGAGAGAAAAGGGGGAGAGGGAGGGTCTGGATTGAGGCAAGGAAAGGTATGGAGGAGTGAAACAAGTTTTCTGTCAAGATGATGCATCAGGTTTTGTTGGTACATCAAAACATTTTAATTATATACTGATCCTTAAGATGTCTCAGCCCTGCATTATTTTCTTTCCTCTGTGAAACATGAGTTCTAAGGTAGAGGCTTTCATTTTCCATACAAGGAAATGGTTTGTTGTTAATACCACCAAGCTTAAAAAAAGCACCATAATAGTATCATAAACATAGTTTGTCCTTCCATTGTGCTGTATCTTTCAAATCTAATTTAAATAGTTATTTTCCTGTTGTGTTTTTCATGGTCCCGTAGCACACAAAAGGTGTCAGCGATGTCACACCCATCACAATATGTGTAAAGATACTTTTTTATTGAACAACTAATTGGACAAAACCACAATGAGATTTATATTCTCTGCATTCTCATGGGACCTAATTCAATTCCTTATGGTGCAGGATTCATTTTGAAATGATGGAAATTGTCAGTACTTATTTGATTTGTAGGCAGGAAATATGTACATGTTTAAAAACAACACACAGACTGTATAATCATTATAAAGCATGCAGCCATGCACACAGTAGATTTCCATCAAATAAGACAAAGAGCAAGTGGTTCATTAGGACATGACACAGCAAAGTGTGACCATGTATAGTCTTGTAGGAGCTGGAATAAAAATAAATAAATAAATACACTAAATATGAAAGTTTGGGAGTGTGCTTATTTATTTTGATACCATGAGGCACCACTCACTCAACGGCTGCAGATTTCTGAAGACAATGTAGATTTGCAAGTGAGAGGAGGTAGGAGGGTACAAAGCCAGTGGATGGTCTGTACACAAGCAGTCACAAGTGACTTGAACTTGAGCCACCTCCAGCTAGTGAAGCAAGACAAAGAGAGGTGTAATAAGTACTCTTGAGTTAGATAAAGAACTTACCAACACCATTCTGGATAATTTGCAGAGATTTTCTTTCTGCATACATTAAGGCAGGGGCATATTGTAATTTAATCTAGAGATAACAAAAGCTTTTCAGATAGTAAAGGTCTGATTTTCTTGACAGTGGTAGGAAAATCCTTGTGCCTGAATGATATAGGTCCTACCATGTCCCTTAGGGGCTCCCCTTTAAGGGACATAGTGGTGGAAAGAATTCAGGGTGAGTGGAAAAAAAAAATATATTTTTTTTTGCGTTCTCGCAAAACTTTTGCGTTCTCTCGCAAAACCAGTTGAGTTCGAACAAACTTTTCCTGTTTACTTTACAGCTTGAAGTGGTTACAGCTCTGTATTTTCACAATGTTCATAGAGTTTTATTTTGAACTTGGACTCACGACTAAAGAAATACAGTCAGTGCATAGTTCAAGGCACGGTTTTGGGACATTCTAATCCCCTTAATGTGGCTTAATGTATTAAAAAGTGACATTCGAGGATCAAATTTGATAATAAATACTAATAAAATTATTAGGCTAATATTAATAACCTTATTAATATTACTATTAATAAAGCAGAGTAGCCCCGAATATGAATGCAACGCCCTGCATGTTAAGCTTTTTATCCCCCATAGAAAAGGCTTAAGGTAGGCTACATGAACGAATATGGTGATTTAAACATTCCAAATCGGTTTACAGTTTATATTACACACAAAAAAGCAGATAAACCCAGAATGGAACAGCTTGCAATGGTTCATAAAATGCTTAACGCAGCCCAATAAAGATGATAAAAATAGACAAATAATTGTATATATTAAAAAAAAATACTGTGTACACGCAAGCCCAAAATATGAGCTGGATTGCATAAGCGTTTTCTCCCCATAGACAAGTGCGCTTTACGTGGCTGTGATGGCCATGTATTGGGTCACACAGAACTTCTACAGACTATCTTTGCCCTGATCAATAAAAGCAAGCACATTGTTACATTGGTTTAGCATGTTATCTTTATTTGTAATTTTTACTAAGTCAGTGCACGGGCTTGGTTACTTGGCTGAAAGTTAAAATTTTAAAACCAGTTAAAATTCTCTTGACTGAAAAATGACTAAAACTGAACAAACAACTTCTGATTGAGATACAGATTAAAAATAGGATTTAGATTTTTTTTAAATGTACATGCTGGGTCATGTGTACCCAAGCCAGACTGCTTACAATGGGGTTCAAAGAGGAAGTTGAACTGTTTTATTAGATTTCTGAAGGAAGTTGGAATGTACCAACTATGCTTAGTTAGAGGGAACATTGAAAAATGTGATGTCTTGATCAATGTGATTTTTGTCTAACACAATGCTATGCTATTTACATTAACTAAAGTTATCCATGGCTCTAATTTTGTTGAATGTACTATGTTAATTCCAGGATTTTTGTACACAAGTCTGTGTGTATTTGTAATTTTTGTTACTCCCCTTTTTCTTCTTAAATGGTGCTGCCACCTCCTTAAAATTCAGTGTGTAGGCGTGTTCGACTTGAAGCGGCGTTGCGCAGAAGAATCAGTGTATGACATCAAAGTATCGTGAGAGCGATTTGAACGCTTAAGGATAGTGATGGCGAAGTGAAGCGTTCTGAACATTAAAGCTTTCAACCCAATTGTATCGGAAAAAGGTTCATTACTCAAAGCTTTTTAAAACAGTTCATGCTGTGGCCATCTTGTGGTCATAAAAATTAATTACACCTTCCAAAGTGCTGTGATTCATTACAGCTGCTGGTTTCACATCTGGTTCTACTACTGATTCCTTGTTTTAATTTATTGTATAAACCTAATGGCCATTGTCAAAGTCATTTATTTGTGTCTGTGTACTGCCACTAAAATAATTCAAATAAATCAAACATAAACTTATGAATTAAATCTGTGATCTGTCAATGTTAACTCTGCCTCAGTCTTTAGACTGTTATTTCATGGGCAAAGTTAATTTGACCTTAATATATAAATTAGGATAAAAAGAAAACAATGCTAACGCATTATAATGTAATATAATGCAAAGGAAACAGCGCTGAGGTTCGCTTCGTTTGAACCAGATACTGAAGCAGTCACGTGGTTTTCAGGCGAATGAAGCTTCGGACGTCATAGATCACGAAGCTTTGAAGCCTCGGTGTCGAACGTCACATCTCTGCTCAAGGATCTGTCTGCTCTAAATCGCTCTCACGGTACTTTGATGTCATTCAGTTCAGTGCCGTTTCAAGTCGAATGCACATATTGTCTTGTCTAGAGAGTTAGTTGGTGATGCTACTTGTCCTGGTAAAGTTGTGCTGTAGTTTGTCCTCTGTGAGTTTGAGAGGCTAGAGCAATGTCATATGACTCTTTCTACTCCAACTGTGTCCATGTGAATGGGATTGTATTTTGTTTTTGTATTTTTAAAATAAAACATTTTTATTTTCACCATATTTTTGTCATTAAGAGGATGTCTGAAGTCACCTTTTTCTTTGCATAAGCAAGAGTCATTAAAGACCATCACAATTTCACTCTGACCCCTATTTGTGGCTATGGACTTACATTATTGTTTATGTGATTTTGCTAATGCTGATGGCAGATCCATCACAACTGGTGTCAGTAGTGAGTTGTTGTTTGTCCCTTTTTGCCTGATGCTGTATATCTGGAATAATTATTTTTTGGCCATATTTCATCATGTGGCCTAAGAAAGTTCAGACAAGTCAAGAAGCCGGAAACTGGTACCTTTTCTCAAGATGCGTCTCTTCAGGATATCAGGGACATGTTCCAGGAACACTATGCACTTGTCACATCATAAGAAGATTGACATCTACGCTAATATTAGTCTGTTTCTTTCTTATTCCGAGGTCACCATAGCCACCCGATCCAGTCCTTATCCAGCCCAGATGGTCACTGCAGTTACCAGATCCAGTCCGTATCCAGATCAGATGGTGGATCAGCACCTAGAGACAACCTCTACAGCTACTACAGCCCTGAATGTCAGTGGAGTCTAGGACACGTAGATGAGCCCCAGAGACAGATCCCCAGTGAGGACCCCATCACCTAGACAGCCATCGGGAAAAGACCACTGGAACCAGTTGAGCCCTTACAATCTGAGTTTGCTGCAGTTGGAACAAACTGCTGGTTCATCTGGCCAGAGCGGAACTGGCCACCCGACTGAGCCTGGTTCCTCCCAAGGTTTTTTATCCATTCTGTCACCGATGGAGTTTTGGTTCCTTGCCACTGTCGCCTCTGGCTTGCTTAGTTTGGGACACTTCATTTCCATCGATATCATCGACTTGATTGCACAGATACTGTTTAAACTGAACTAAACTGGACGATGCCATCACTAAATTCAATACTGAAATGCCTTCAGCTGAAAATTGAGTTTTAAATCTTGTCCTTTTACATCATTGGCACACTATTTTCCAATTTTGATATTGTGCAGTTGCTTTGTTACAATTTGTATTGTTAAAAGCGCTATATAAATAAAAGTGACTTGACTTGACATTGCAATGCAAAAGATACGAGACAGTCATATGGAACAAGATGCAGCCCGTCAAGAAGCCAGATGGAAGTCTCTGCATCATCAGTTCAGCCTCTTTCAACAAGAGGTGCATGTCCCCACTACTCCTGTACTCATTCCCGGGCTTAGTAGTAGCCATGATGATTCAGCGTCTCATCCTTCCATTCAACAAACTTGTCAAGTATCTCAGTCAAGTCCTAGTAGTAGACAGCCTGCAGCATCACCAGTCTGCACACATCAGTATGCCTATCCTGGTTTAGGACCACCGGTGACACAAAAGGAGCCATATCTGCAACAACTATCAGACTTAGATGACAGAGCACTACCTCACTACATTTGAAAGAATAGCTGGGGCTTGTCGGTGGCCCATAACTAACTGGAACGTTAGACTAGTGCCCCTGTTAAATGGCAAAGCTAGGAGTGCCTATGTATATATGGATATGACTGAGTCTCTTGACTACCAGAAAGTCAAAGCTGCCATACTTAACAAATATTACATCCACTCTGAAAGTTATCATTTGCAGTTTAGGTCTTCAGATGTTGGAAGGGATTAACCCCCAAAATAGTTATATGTGCGACTGAAAGAACTGTATCACAAATGGGTTCATCCCCAAAATTGAACCAAGGAAGACATTGGTGAAGTGATTGTGCTGGAACAATTTCTGCGCATGTTAGCCCCTGACTTACAAATATGGATTAAAGAACGTGACCCAAAAACTGCTTCTGAGCCTGCCACTTTAACCGATGTTTACATGTCAGCTCGACAAAAGAACTCTGTATGGACTTCCCCTTCGTCTTACCCCTAGCCCTTGTCCCTCGAAACCGAGTGGTAAGCGCTAGGGGTGAAAACATACCCCTATGAAATTAGACACCACTTGGTTCATCATACATCGTCGCTAGCTGGCTGCTACGTCACCAGAGGCGACAAGTGTTGATCACAAACCTGCCGTCTGCAAGTGTGTGTATGTTGATTGCGTGGGTTTTAGTGAGGTTTTTCCTCTAGTCAGATAAATCGGGACAGTGTGCAAATAAAAATGTAATGTAATGAACGTGG
Organism: Ptychobarbus kaznakovi; assembly: GCA_027422405.1. Classification (NCBI taxonomy): domain Eukaryota; kingdom Metazoa; phylum Chordata; class Actinopteri; order Cypriniformes; family Cyprinidae; genus Ptychobarbus; species Ptychobarbus kaznakovi. The sequence goes on along the minus strand of CM049803.1, from coordinate 7,707,390 downwards.
AAAATACGATTTTTAAAAACGTTTCAATTAAGAACATGGTTGCAAATATATATTACAGGATTGTGTAGAGCACCAAACAAGACTGTCGTAATTTTAAATACATTTTTAAGCGAAAATACTTACATTTAAGGACTCTCTCTGATGATCTGGCCGCGGTGTGTTCTGGGTACCCCTTGGTTTCTAGTAAGCTCGCGAAAATGCTTGGTTTTAAGGTATCTACCCCTTCCCCTTAGCCCTACCCCTCGATCAAAATGAGAATTGGGACAGCCCTTACTCTCACATGAACGCGCAAAACTAAGGGGAAGGTAAGAGAGAAATGGGATTCATCACTAACCCTTAAACTACTTCAGTCTGTGTACATTGAATTTATTTAATACACGAGTTTCACAATTTGAGTTGAATTACTGAAATAAATGAACTTTTCCACGACATTCTAATTTATTGAGAAGCACCTGTATGTATGTATTTATTTTATTTATTTATTCACCCTAAGTCTGTGGGTAATCAGTGTGGTCCTGTTAATCAAAGCCTTATCCAGAAGTTTAACAGTACTGATAGGGTGTTGGTGTGTTATCAGTGAGGACTGGAAGGTCACACTAAACCAAAGTGTCCCAACAATCCTGCTGCTAATGCAAATTTGTGTTGTGTACCACAAACTGTTCACACTAAGCAGATACATGTCCCCTTGCCTTATGCTACTGTAATCTTAAATGGTCGGGAAGAAAGAGCCTTAATCGGTACAGGTAGTATGCAGTCTTTGAAATTCGGTTGTGAAGTGCCTATACGGTGTATTCATGGAGATGAGAAATGCTACTCTACAGCTAATGTCCATATTGAAGTGCAGAAGCAAGTTTATTTGCTGAATGTTGGGCCGATTGATGATCTTCCACACTCAGTGCTTTTAGGCCAAGATTTACCAGTGTTGTTTGATTTGTTGCCTGGTAGTTAGGAATGTAATAGGGTTCAAACACGGTCTATTGCTAGGAAGAGAAAGGAAGACACCTGGTATATTAATGCATTGCCTTTCTTTGATTCAGACCTAGACAGTCAACAATCAAAAAATCCACTTTGTTGCCAACTGTAATGAGGACGAATCTCTTTCTGAACAACTTGAATCAAACTTTAAAGTTCCAAAAGACATAGGCCAATTGCAACAATATGTTTCAGAAATTGGGCCTTTGTACAGGGAGGCACAAGAGTACTCGGGTCAGAGTAGTCAAGAGGACCATCAGAGTTTTGTATACAGGATGGAGTATTGTATAGACAGCAAGGTCCAGAGACAAAGATGGTGGTGCCACAGAAGTTTAGAGACTTGGTGCTTCATTTAGGCCATTCGGTTCCCTGGGCAGGCCATTTAGGGAGACAAAAGACAACAGCTCGTATTAGCCCTCATTTCTTTTGGCCCAATTTGAGAAGAGATGTGGATGAGTTTTGTAGGAGTTGACCAGAATATGAGTTTACAGCTATAAGAGAAACCCCTAAAGCTCCCTTAGAACCCCTGTTGTAGGCATACCGTTTGAGCATTTGGGAATGGATGAGGTTGGGCTATTGGAACAAACAAGACCGGAAACCGATACATGTTGACATGATTATGCCACTAGATATCCAGAGGTCTTCCCTCTTCTGAGAGCCAGAAATGTAGCTCTTTGTCTTGTTCAGCTATTCTCTAGAGTGGGTTTCCCCCGGACCATAGTGACTGATCGGGGATCCAATTTCATGTTCAAATTATTAAAACAAGTGTATCAGTTGTAAGGGATAGATTCAACCAGACCCTGAAGCAAATGCAACGTAAATTTGTCAGGTATACTGGGGCTGCTTGGGACCAATGGCTCCCTTATCTTTTATTTGCATGTAGGGAGGTACCTCAGGCTTCCTTGGGATATCCGCTTTCGAACTGTTGTACGACCGTAATGTCAGAGGAACCCTGTCTCTTCTGGATGGAACTTGGAAAGGAAGCGATAAGATCCCTGATTTAAGAATGTTGTTACCTATGACCTCCAAATGAGGGAAAAGCTGGAGAGTATGTCACAACTTACTCAGACGAATCTGACTTACTCTCAAACTCGACAGCAAACTTGGTATGACAAAAAGGCGAGAGCTAGAATTATTCAGCCAGGAGATAAGGCGTTGGTGATGCTGCAGAGTGACAACAGTAAGCTATTGGCTAAATGGCAAGGGTCTTTTGAGGTGATTCAGAAACTTGGATCTACCACATATGAGTTTGCCTTTCCAGTGCAGATCCAGTCCAAACGGATACTCCATATCAACTTGTTAAAAGAATGGCAAGAGAGGTCAGATGCAGGGGTGGAGGTTCTAATTTATAGAAAAATTTGAATTATAGAGACACCTAGAAGAACTAGTTTGGTAGAGCATGACATAGTACTCTGTGAAAGAGCAATCCCTCAGCACAGGAGTTATCGTGTCCCTGAATGTCTCTTGACATCTCTAAAAGAGGAATTGGATCAGATGCTGACTATGAGCATCATTGAACCCTCTCGAAGTGATTTGTGTAGTCCTGTGGTGTTGGTCCCTAAAAAGGATGGCAGTCTTAGTTTTTGAATGGACTATCGATATCTTAATTCTGTGTCCAGATTTGACTCCTATCCAACCACCTGGATTGATGAATTGACTGAACGTCTAGGCAAGGCTAAATGTATTACCACTATAGATTTATGTAAGGGCTACTGGTAGGTTCCCTTGAGCGCTCAGTAAAAAGAGTTGACTGCCTTCCACATCCCCTGAGGGCTCTTCCAGTTCTCTGTCATGCCTTTTGGGTTACATGGAGCCCCAGCTATATTTCAAAGACTTATGGACCGTGTTCTGTCTGACCTGGATGATTATGTAGCTGCTTACCTGGATGATATTATTATTTACAGTTCATCCTGGGAACAACACCTCCAAAATTTAAAGAATGTGTTCCAACGTATTCAAGGAGCAGGTCTCTCCATTAACTCCCCTAAATGTGCCATAGCTAAAAAGGAAACTGAGTACCTAGGGTATGTTGTTGGTAATTGTGTCATCAGTCCACAAATTCAAAAGATTAAGGCTATTCAAAACTGTCCTCTTCCACACACAAAGACCCAGATTCGATCATTCTTGAGGATGGCAGGTTTGTACCGAAGATTTGTACCAAACTGTTCAGCTCGTGTGGCATAGCTGACTGATTTTATTTGAAATAACTGTCCTAATCAGATCTTCTGGACAAATGAAGCCAATAATGCTTTTCAGGACATAAAGGCTGCCTTATACAAGGACCCAGTACTTTATTGCCCCAAATTTGAAGAGCCAATCATGTTGCAGACTCACGCATTGGACAGCGCTCCTTCAGGGTGAGTCAGACAGCAGACATCCAGAAGCAGAGAGAGGTACGCCTGGCGGTGAAATGGGTCCTAGAAAAGGAGTGCCTGGCGGTGAAATGGGTCCTAGATACCTTCAAGTACTATCTTCTAGGTAGATAATTTACCCTTGAAACTGATTATCAGCCATTACAATGGATGGACAGAATGCAGGATACAAATGCTCGAATTACCCGCTGGTATCTTTCTATACAGCCCTATAAATTTACTATCTAGCATGGTAGCGGGAAAACTAACGCCACTGCCGACTTCCTCTCCCACTTACTAGCATGAGATCTTAGGCTGGGGGGGGGGGTGTGATGGCCATGTATATATTGAGCCACACATAACTTATACAGACTATTTTGCTAATGCTTAAGGCAGATCCATCACAGTGGCTTAATATCAAAAAGTGATAAAAAGCCCAAGTTTTATATTTTATTAAAAACATACACTATGCACAGAATAGCAGCGTGCTAAAAGTTTTTTTTTAAAATGTTTTGTCTGCAGGGGAGAAAACACTGCGCGTTCCATTCTGGGCTGTACGGAATATAACCTGTGAACAGATTTTATATTTTTAAATCACCATCTTCATTCATTAGCCTACCTTAAGCGTTTTCTATGGGGGAGAAAAAAGCTTAACTTGCACGGCGTTGCGTTCATATTCTGCACTATTCTGCTTTATTAACAGTAGGTTAATATTATTAATACGTTTATTAATATTAGCCTAATAATATCCAATGTCACTGTTTTAAAACATTAAGTCACATTAAGCATTTTAGAATGTCCCAAAACCGTTCCTTGAACTAAGCACTGACGCATTTGAGTCTAAAATATCTGTCAATATTAACACGTTTTGTCTTGTACTTACAGACTCTACCTGGCTGCTATGCATTATAATGAAAATGGGGACCGACCACAGGCCGAAACGGAGGAAGGTGTACCTCTCTTCAAAATCAAATTTCTAAAGGCTAGGAAGGGAGAGTGCAGGGTTAAACCTCAAAAGACACAGCAGACCTTTGGTAAGGGTTCAAATCAAACAACACATATTTTGGATTTTAAAAATATATTTATCTTGATGAAGAATCAATTAAATATAAAAACACAGTAAAAACAAAATCCAACAAATTAAAATAAAAAAAATTGTGTGTGCTTGTGTTTTATAATACAGGTTATGTTGCTGACATGATGGACCTACTTTTTGAGAAAGTCTTTGTCAACCCTACGCCATACACCGATGCGCTGTTGGCCATCCCTGTTCCAGAGTACCTATCAGTGCAGTATGAGAAGCCAGACAAGGAGGAGGTCATTGCCAGCTTTGTGTCAAGGTTCAAACGGGGGGCAGTTTAAACCCTGCGTAGTGGCCTTCCTCATCAGGAAACTCTGAGCGGATGCGCAGGACCACACAAGTTGGAATAATGACCGGGATTCTGCGTCCCAGGAGGCCCCAGCTCCAGCTCACAAATGAGCGATAGGAGAGATACCTGTAGCGACTGAACAATTGATTCTGATATTTAGTCTTGCAGAGATTTAACATTGGTTGGTGTTATTGTTATCTAAAAAAAATATTCTTATGCTCCTATGGATCATCCTCAATGCTTGTTTTGGAACATTTTTCAAGTGTTTTTTTTCTCTCTGATGTAAATAAATATTGATGCTGTCTACACTATTGAATGCAAATTAGACACAAGTTTTTTTGGTGGAATAAACAATCAAGACTCAAGACAAGACTTTATTTCTTATTTTATTAACTACTGTAACAAAGCACAACTTACTGGTGTATTCCTCTCAAACGTAGAGGACATAGTCAGCTCTGTATATTTTTTGCCGGCATTCTGCAGAGAGTAGACATTGAGGCAGACAGGATACAATCCCGGATGGTCACCTTACATGTGAGCTGTCTTTCGACCTCCCGCAGTCTTCTAGTAACCTAATTAGAATTACAAATGGTAAGTGTCAATTTTAGGCACAACTAGTTGTCAAATGAAGAGACAAAGTAGTTTACAATTTAGTGGTGAGAATGCTACCTGGGGTATCTCCAAGCAGCAAATATTCTCAGCTTCTGAGGGCATGGTAGCACATTTTCCACAATGGCACCTATCCAAAAAGTTAGATGTAATAATGCCAGAGGTCTGCCTAATATAGTGGCACTGGTTATTGTCTACAGCTGATAATTTATATATATATTTATGACAGAGTGGACAAGCAGGTGTTGAGTAGAGGCAAATCTTCAGGAGTAAATCATGGGTCATGTGTAACATGACTTAAATATACGTGGACATGGACATTGTCATTAAAAAATTATCCAGAGTACAGTCTTCTCCAAACTACAAAAATTGCTGATATAGATGCTAATCCAGCTTTAGGACGATAGCAAATCAGAGCAACATGAAAAGCCAACAACATAGGCTAGCATTAGCTACATGATAATAAATGTAACAGCATAACATTACATAAACAAACTAACTAAAGTACCGTATACAAACACAATATTTTAAACTAACCATTCTGAGACGTTCTACTGTAGCCGCTGAGTTGCAACTTCTTCATCCGGTGCTTCTCCATCCGGATCAGATTCTGGGTCAAACTGAAAAGCTTGAACGACTGCGTGTCTATGAGCCATTGTGAGACATCCACTGTCAACATTAGCGCATGGTACCGTGGCCGCAAGCTGGGTTAGGCCACGCCCACCCATCCACATTGCCCCGCCTCTCTCCTCCTCATTTAAATTACAGACAGACACAGAAATGGCACGTTAAGGAAAGCTCAATGTGTGACTGGCTTAGTGGCTGAAATTCTGACAAGGTTGAATTTCAGAACCCTGATCACGCACCCGCATTTTGAAATCGAAAGCGAGCTCCGTTGGAAGAAACCCGGAAGTATTGGCTTTAATCACAGGAAGGAATTGTTGTTTCCAGTCTGTACATCCTCAACGAAAAGATTGTGGATTGTCATTTCATCGCTTTCCTGATTATTATTATTAATTTTATTTTTTTTTATTTTTTTCTTTAACAAAACAGCTCGTATTTCGACATCCTTCATCGGCCCATTTTTCGACATCTGAAATTAAAACTGGAGCAGCTAGGTTGTAGTCCAAGTCATTGTTGTGTTACCTTTACTTCCGGGTTCTTCCCACCGGAGCCTCGCTTTCGATTTCAAAATGGCAGCTGCGTGAAATCGGCCTATAGACTTCAGATACAGTACTAGGGACCACTTAGGCCTATATAAAAGCATTCCAAAAAGCAGCATGTCATGGGACCTTTAAGAGCTGGTAAATATAATGTCTTCTTTATTCATGAACTGAAAATATGCTTTTGTAGAAAAGTTTCATTTGGAGAGAAAAATTACAGTCAACTTAGATATTTCCTAAATCGTTCAAATGCTGTCTAGTTCTGTAGACATTTTGAACTAGTCTGTATAATACCCATAACATAAATGGCTTAAAGCATTATGTTGCATTTTAACTCCCACTTTAAGACAGCAGACCAGGGATAACTTATTGACTGACTCAAAAAACACAAAAAAATGCAGCAATGTCTTCTCACCTGAAGGTTAGATAGCACAAGTAGAGGATTTCAAAGAGAAGCCAGTTATAATGGTCTCTTTGGATGGATGTTTCTGAATTATTTTTAAATGTATACACCTTTTTCTACACCCAGTGATGATTTGCATGAATTATGGGAGTAACTTCTGTTAAACTCTTAACCAGGAGCGAAAGGATTGCTCCATAAACACAATCATAAGCTTTTCTTTAACTCTGGGCTACGAGGTGACATTATTTTACTCACCCTTCAGCCATCTAACATTAAAAGAAAATGTAAAAGTATTAACATATTACTTTCAACAAACTAAGAACAACCCCAAAAATATTACAAACATGTTAAATATCACTGTAGTAATACAGTATATGTCTGTATACACTTTATTATGTAACATACATAGACTTAATCACAAAAAAAAATCATTAAAATCACAAAAAAAAATATTTTTAACTTTCTCTTTGGAGTGTTACAAGTATACTTTCTCTTTGGAGTGTTACCTCCAAAGACTTTCAAAACCAAAGAGGTCTAAAAACTAATTTAAAACGCCCCCCAGTCAAAACCAAAGAGGTCCCTGCTAATTTAAATACGCCCCCCAGACGCCTAATGCACTGTGTCACGCAAAGAAAGTAAATAGGCGTGGTTTCATAACCGCAGTATCACGCAAAGAAAGAAGGCGTTGGTTTTCAGTGACAGGAGAAGAACGCGCTGCAGTAGTGTTCTGTGTGTGTGTGTGTGTGTGTGTGTGGTGTGTGTGTGTGTGTGTGTGTGTGTGTGTGTGTGTGTGTGTGTGTGTGTGTGTGTGTGTGGTGTGTGTGTGTGTGGTTGTGTGTGTGTGTGTGTGGTGTGTGGTGTGTGTTTGTGTGTGTGTGTGTGTGTGTGTGTGGTTGTGTGTGTGTGTGTGTTGTGTGACAGGACAGGAGAGAGAGGTGAGAGCGAGAGAGCGAGAGAGAGCGAGAGAGAGAGAGAGAGAGAGAGAGAGAGAGAGAGAGAGAGAGAAGGAAACTTGTGTGTGTGTGTGTGTGTGTGTGTGTGTGTGTGTGTGTGTGTGTGTGTGTGTGTGTGTTGTGTGTGTGTGTGTGTGTGTGTGTGTGTGTGTGTGTGTGTGTGGTGTGTGTGGTGTGTGTGTGTGTGTGTGTGTGTGTGTGTGTGTGTGTGTGTGTGTGTGTGTGTGTGTGTGTGTGTGTGTGTGTGTGTGTGTTGTGTGTGTGTGGTGGGTGTGTAGTGAGAGAGAGAGTTTGAGAGAGAGAGAGAGAGAGAGAGAGAAGAGAGAGAGAGAGAGAGAGAGAGAGAGAGGAGAAGGAAATTTTAAAATTTGGTGCAAAAAAAATTGCTTCTGGGTCAAAGTGGATAAGAATAATAAAGCACGTCCTAATCACAAAATTTGCCAGTTTTTAATAAAAAATTATGGAAAAGCTATTATTAAGTTTTGTGCTCAAATGTATTATATTGAAAGATAATTATTATATTGGAAATATAGTTTGAAATATGTACTGCTGTTACCTTATGGACTGTGATTACATTATAAGTTCCCACAGTGTGTCCATAATGTAATACATTTCTCATACAATAACCTTTTACATTATGTGAAAAATTATTACATTACAAAATTATTACATTTTCAGCTCAAGATTTTATAAATTTTGAGAAAATGATTACATTATGAATTTTTTATTAATAATAATGTAATAATTATAAAATTATGTGCAGTTTTTACATTATGTGCAGTTATTACAGTAGTTTATTAAAAAGATAGACAAACAGGATTACTGTTTTTACACAGTGTGGTGAATGTAAGCTCATAGTTTGGAAATTGCGTGAATTATGTGTACCATTATTGGGCTGGATGAGAATCTGTTCCTATTCTGAGGAGTGAAAAATGATAGTTGTCATGGAACAAGCTACAAAGTCTGACTGAAAACAAAAGCAAAGGGCATATATTTCTTTCAAAACCCCCATGGGCTAGCTGTGGGCTAAGAGCTTACTCAGGTTAGTTGATTTTTACTTAAATAAGAGAGGTAATTTACTCACTGAAAGTAAAATATATGACTTTTGTTTCAAGCATCTGATAGCTGGTGTGGCTCTGCCATGCTGCTAATGCAAGTAAATGGTGACAGCTTTTTGCATTTTAAAAATAAGTCAGCTTTCATTATTACATGCATAAATGTTACAGAACCCTATAAATGTCGACAGCCTTTCATCAACCCACAATGCAAATACATTAGTGCTCAAATGATGTAACATACATTGTTTCACTGTGTTGTAAATGCACATTTGAGTTAATGCCTGTCATTTTTAAAGTGGGATTACTCCATTAATCCATCATGTAGCCTACTTAGTACACTATACAGCAGCTTTTCAAATTAGGTTTTTGTTTAATAGAGGACCAGATTTGACTCATAATCCATTCAACAAAAGACTAACACAAGAATGAATGGATTTATCATGTATGGTACTAAAATGTAATGCCCAGTTAAATCGAAATCCATTCAGGTACTGGTCAATTATTTTTCGAGAAAATAATACAAAGGAAGCTGCATTCAGAATATAAAAATGAACAGTTCTTGAAAGACGTACATTTAAACCAAATAATTGTTTATTTTCTTGGTATTTCAGGTGCATTTGACTATTTAAGCCTAATGCTTATGTAAACTTTGCATTTAGATCCTATTATTGCACAAGACAAAATAACAGGCATGGCTTCAGCTCTAAAATGAACGGTGAGCTATAGGATTCTCAGGATTGGCTTTACAGGAATAAATTACATTTTAAATGTAATTTACATGAATAAATTAAATTTTAAATAAATGCAGCTTATTTTATAGATTTATAGTTATGGTTACCTTGCACATTGTCTGAGAACCACACAGAGGCACTCTTGCTATGCAGTTTGAAGCACCGCTTATTCCATGCAACTGAGATCAATTTGACCATGCTTTTTGGTTTGGTTTGGGGGGTGGGGGTGTTTGCCAGGGTGGGCCAAGCTTGTGAAATTACATGAAATTATTCTGTAGATTACTTTGTGATATGGACTGAAATTTTGAAGGCAACATCAGTGTCTCAATTAAGAGTCTCAGTATGGCTTTTAGTATAGGCTATATAGTATACTATAGAATAAACGGCCATTGCAGCCCAAGACTCAAATGAAACAGATGTAAAAGAGGAAGGACAATGCTTTCACCGTTATTTAGGTAATTTCACAATGACAGATGATTAAGAGTAATGCAAATAAAATTAACCCAGTTCATACTGTAGGTTACATTTAAGGACTTGTGGCCACATAAGTTTTAGAACCTACAGTGTGGTAAAACTGATGTCATTTGCATGGAATAAGCTGTCCAACAAACTGCAAAGCAAGAGCACCTCTGTGTGGTTCTCAGAGGTAGGTGCAAGGTGAACATAAATATGCATTTATAATAATCTATATGAATGTATTTCAAATGTAATTTATTCATGTTATGACAAAGCTGAACAGAGGATTTTCTGAAATGTTTTTGAATTTTGTGATTACCATTATGCAGAAGAGTTTTGCTTATGATGTGGGCATTTAAAAATAAAAAGTGTAATTTTATATAAATATAATTTAAACAAATAATAGAACTTCAATAAAGTAATTAATAAAATAATTTTGTTCTACATAAGAACATTTATTTTGACAAATGATAAGTTAAACATACTAGAATACAGTCATTTGTGTTAAACCTAACCAACAGGGGCAGTCGTGGCCTAATGGATAGAGTGTCGGACATATAACCTGATGTTGTGGGTTTGATTCTCGGGTCCGGCAGGAATTGTTGGTGGGGCAAGTGAACAACGAGCGCTCTCTCCACCTTCGATACTGCGACTGAGGTGAGGCCCTTGAGCAAGGCACCGAACCCCCAACTGCTTCCTAGGTGTGTGTTCACTGTTGTGAGTGTGCACTTGGATGCGTTAAATGCAGAGAACAAATTCCGTTACAATTTAAAATGGGTAAAAATATAATTATGAAACAAAACATTTTCTCTAATACATATTGGCCACAATTAATCATACCCTTTTATTCAATACTTTTTACTACCTCTTTTTGCCAAGATAACCGCTATGAGTCTTCACCTGTAATGTCTAATGAGTTTAGAGAACACCTGACAAGAGATCAGAGGCCATTCCTTCATACAGAATCTCTCCAGATTGTTCAGATTCACAGCTCCATGTCGATGCTTCTCCTCTTCAGTTCACCCCAAACATTTTCTATAGGATTCAGGTCAAGGAAATGGGATGGCCATAGCAGAAGCTTGGTTTTGTGCTCAGTGACCCGTTTTATTTCGTTTTTTGTTGTTTTGCTGTTTGTTTTTGGATCAATGTCCTGTTGGAAGATCCAACCTTGGCCCCATTATTATATTAGATTTCTAGAACAGTCAGGTTTTGATTTAGATTTTTTTTTTAATCTTTTGGTATTTGATCAAATCCATGATGCCATCTAACCTATCTGAACAGGATGCAGGATCTCTGGCAGAAAAATAGGCCCACAACGTTAAAGATACGGCGGTATATTTAACTGTACACATGGGGGACTTTTCTTCCCTGTGTGCACCAAACCTATATTGAGTGTTTGCTGCTAAAAAGCGAATTGAGCTGGAATTGAGAATCGCTGAGTTAGTAGCTCGGTGTCCTGTATCTGTCGACTGAACAGCCATGCCATTAATTATGAATTGATCAGTCTTTTGCATGCCAAAGTCAATTTCTACATATGAATATCACGCCAAATAAAAACAGAAATTCGTGCTACGCACCTTTATCATATAAGGAAATATATAATAATATATATAATTCTTGGAAATTACATTTAACGTTTTCAAGCCCATTCATTGCATGCAAGCCACCCAATAATCGCAAAAAGCTTTGTGTTTTTTGTTTTATTATAACAAAGTCTCATATTTCTGTAAATTTTGAGATCGAATACAAACAATAAATGTGTTTTGCGTTTTTTATTTGTAGTGAGGTAACTACATTCGCCTCAGTTCAAGCTGCATTTGGAATCAATTACATTTTCCTCTTTAATATTTGCATCATGAAATAAACATGAATAAATATTTGAATGCATATTGGGAAAAAAAAATCAGAACAATTTATACAAACGAATGACTTATGAAATCGATCAATTAGAGTTTAAAAATATCTATAAGCCTACATGTTATTGCTGATTTTCATTTTAAGAACTTTTTTTCTTGTAATCTTGAGTGTAATCTTCACATAAATTGTTTAAGGATAAGTGGTTGCAATCAATGCATTTTAGCTACATTTAAACAAATAAATTAGGTTGACTTTCCACAATTTTATTTTTTTATTTAGGCTAAATTTTAGCTAAAATAAAGTGCTTGCCACCACTTACCTTATAAATGTATTATCTTTTTTTTAGTGTGTCTGCCACTGGCCCCCATCACTCGGAACAGGCCTTGCAAGGGTCGATCAAAGAAGTTGAGTCCTTGTGCTGTGCGTCAGGTGCAGAATCTCACTTCAAAAAACAGATGCATGAGTGCTGTCAGTTTTGCTTTAGAGGTTGCCGAAGTGGAAGGTCAGCTTGTCAGTGCTCAGACCATATGTCACACACTACAAGTGGGTTTGCATGGCTGTCATCCCAGAAGGAAGCCTCTTCTGAAGCTGGCTCACAAAAAAAGCCTGCAAACAGTTTGCTGAAGACAACCTGGCCAGCATGAATTACTGGAACCATGTCCTGTGGTCTGATGAGTCTAAGGTAAACTTGTTTGACTCAGATGGTGTCCAGCATGTGTGGCAACACCCTGGTGAGGATTACCAAGAAAATTGTGCCTTGCCTACAGTCATGCATGGTGGTGGTAGCATCATGGTCTGGGGCTGCATGACTACTGCTGGTGCTGGGGAGCTGCGGTTCATTGAGGGAAACATGGATTCCAACATGTACTGTGACATTCTGAAGCAGAAGATGATGCCCTCCCTTCAGAAACTGTTTTCCAACATAACCACACCAAACACACAGCCAAGACGAAAACTGCCTTGCTGCTGAAGGTGAAGGTGATGGAGTGGCCAAGTATTACTCCAGACCTGAACCCTATTGAGCACATGTGGGGCATCCTCATGCGGAAGGTGGAGAAGGTCTAACATCCAGCAGCTCCGTGATGTCATTATGGAGGAGTGGAAGAGGATGCCAGCAACAACCTTTGCAGCTCTGGTGAATTCCATGCCCAGGAGGATTAAGGCAGTCTAGATAACAATGGTGCCCCTACAAAATATTGACATTTTGGACACAGTTTTGACATGTTCACTTAGGATGAACTCATTTTTGTTGCCAGTTATTTGGAAAATAATGGTCATATGTTGAGTTATATTTAGAGGACAGTAAATTTCTACTTATATACAAGCTGCACATTGATTACAAAAAAATAAATCCAAGTTTCATTTTTGTGCAGTATTGTCCCTTGAGTAATTACACAAAAATGTTTGCTGAAATGTGAGGGGTGTACTCACTTTTGTGAGACACATACATATACAGTGGGTACGGAAAGTATTCAGACCCCCGTACATTTTTCACTCTTTGTTATATTGCAGCCATTTGCTAAAATCATTTAAGTTCATTTTTTTTCCTCATTAATGTACACACAGCACCCCATATTGATAGAAAAAAACACAGAATTGTTGACATTTTTGCAGATTGATTAAAAAAGAAAAACTGAAATATCACATGGTCCTAAGTATTCAGAACCTTTGCTGTGACACTCATATATTTAACTCAGGTGCTGTCCATTTCTTCTGATCATCCTTGAGATGGTTCTACACCTTCATTTGAGTTCAGCTGTGTTTGATTATACTGATTGGACTTGATTAGGAAAGCCACACACCTGTCTATATAAGACCTTACAGCTCACAGTGCATGTCAGAGCAATGAGAATCATGAGGTCAAAGGAACTGCCTGAAGAGCTCAGAGACAGAATTGTGGCAAGGCACAGATCTGGCCAAGGTTACAAAAAAAATTCTGCTGCACTTAAGGTTCCTAAGAGCACAGTGGCCTCCATAATCCTTAAATGGAAGACGTTTGGGACGACCAGAACCCTTCCTAGAGCTGGCCGTCCGGCCAAACTGAGCTATCGGGGGAGAAGAGCCTTGGTGAGAGAGGTAAAGAAGAACCCAAAGATCACTGTGGCTGAGCTCCAGAGATACATTCGGGAGATGGGAGAAAGTTGTAGAAAGTCAACCATCACTGCAGCCCACCACCAGTCGGGGCTTTATGGCAGAGTGGCCCGACGGAAGCCTCTCCTCAGTGCAAGACACATGAAAGCCTGCATGGAGTTTGCTGAAGGACTCCAAGATGGTGACAAATAAGATTCTCTGGTCTGATGAGACCAAGATATAACTTTTTGGCCTTAATTCTAAGCGGTATGTGTGGAGAAAACCAGGCACTGCACATCACCTGTCCAATACAGTCCCAACAGTGAAGCATGGTGGTGGCAGCATCATGCTGTGGGGGTGTTTTTCAGCTGCAGGGACAGGACGACTGGTTGCAATTGAGCAAAAGATGAATGCGGCCAAGTACAGGGATATCCTGGACAAAAACCTTCTCCAGAGTGCTCAGGACCTCAGACTGGGCCGAAGGTTTACCTTCCAACAAGACAATGACCCTAAGCACACAGCTAAAATAACGAAGGAGTGGCTTCACAACAACTCCGTGACTGTTCTTGAATGGCCCAGCCAGTGCCCTGACTTAAACCCAATTGAGCATCTCTGGAGAGACCTAAAAATAGCTGTCCACCAACGTTTACCATCCAACCTGACAGAACTGGAGAGGATCTTCAAGGAGGAATGGCAGAGGATCCCCAAATCCAGGTGTGAAAAACTTGTTGCATCTTTCCCAAAAAGACTCATGGCTGTATTAAATCAAAAAGGGGCTTCTACTAAATACTGAGCAAAGGGTCTGAATACTTAGGACCATGTGATATTTCAGTGTTTCTTTTTTAATAAATCTGCAAAAATGTCAACAATTCTGTGTTTTTCTGTCAATATGGGGTGCTGTGTATACATTAATGAGGAAAAAAAATGAACTTAAATGATTTTAGCAAATGGCTGCAATATAACAAAGAGTGAAAAATGTAAGGGGGTCTGAATACTTTCCGTACCCACTGTATATACAGTGAGGCAAATAAGTTTTTGATACGCTGACGATATTTACAAGTTTTCCCACTTACAAATAATGGAGTGATTTGTAATTTTCTTCGTAGGTACACCTCAACTGTGAGAGACAGAATATAAAAAAAGAAATCCAGAAAAACACATTGTATGATTTTTTTTAAATATTAATTTCCATTTTATTGCATGAAATAAGTATTTGATACAATAGCAAAATAGAACTTGGTATTTGGTACAGAAACCTTGGTTTACAATTACAGTGGTCAAACGTTTCCTGTAGTTCTTGACCAGGTTTGCACACACTGCAGCAGGGATTTTGGCCCACTCCTCCAGATCTTTCAGGTTTTGGGGCTGTCGCTGGGCAACACAGAGTTTCAGATCCCTCCATAGATTTTCTATTGGGTTCAGGTCTGAGACTGGCCAGGCCAGTTGCCCTTGCTGTGTGTTTGGGGTCATTGTCATGCTGGAAGACCCAGCCACGACCCATCTTCAATGCTCTTACTGAGGGAAGGAGGTTGTTGACCAAAATCTCACGATACATGGCCCCATCCATCCTCCCCTCAATATGGTGCAGTCGTCCTGTCCCCTTTACAGAAAAGCACCCCCAAAGCATGATGTTTCCACCCCCATGCTTTACAGTTGGGATGGTGTTCTTGGGATTGTAATCATCCTTCGTCCTCCAAACACGGCGAGTGGAGTTTATACCAAAAAGTTCTATTTTGGTCTCATCTGACCACATGACCTTCTCCCATGCCTCCTCTGGATCATCCAGATGGTCTTTGGCAAACTTCAGACGGGCCTGGACATATGCTGGCTTGAGCAGGGGGATCTTGCATGCGCTGCAGGATTTTAATCCATGACTGTGTAGTGTGTTACTAATGGTAACCGTTGAGACTGTGGTCCCAGCTCTCTTCGGGGCATTGACCAGGTCCTCCTGTGTAGTTCTAGGCTGATCCCTCACCTTTCTTAGAATCATTGATACTCCACGAGGCAAGATCTTGCATGGAGTCCCAGTCCGAGGGAGATTGACAGCTGTCGTGGCAATTTTTAACTCACTCTCATCAGTCAAGAGACAAAGTCAACTCCTAGTCTTATTTAATATAGCGTTTATTCTCTGCAGAGAAGGTCAACAGTCTACAAATTGTGACAAAGCACATGTCTCTGCACAATAGCAAAAAGACGAAAATGGGGGAGGTGTACTCCTCCGCCATATAATCCACACAGTAAAATGTTACAGGGATTACAATCGTGCAGCTGTACTTTTTCTCTTGGAGAGGAAGCAATGGCATTTCATTATTGAATTCATGTGATGTACAGCCATCGTCCAGCTCATTTAGTTTAGACCTCTAAGGTCAAATAAAAGAATTTTCTGTTCAATCCCCCTTTTTAAGTCATTGATAACATTAAAAAAAAAAATATTCACTTCTACTGGAAATTAAGTGTAATATCCCCAACTAATAATAATAATAAGCAAGCCATTTAAGGCAACAGCGGCAAGGAACCATTTAAACTCCATCTCTGGTGACAGAACGGAGAAAAAATCCTTGGGAGAAACCAGGCTCAGTTGGGGGGGCATTTCTCCTATGTGGACAGACGACACAGCAGTTAAGCAATTCCAACTGCTGCAAAGTCAGATTGGAGGGCTCAACTGGTTCCCGAGGTCTTTTCCTGTTGGCTGTCTAGGTGACGGGGTCCTCACTGGGGGTCTGTCTCTGGGGCTCATCTAGGTGTCCTGGTCTCCGCTGACGTTCAGGGCTGTAGAGGTCATCTCTAGGTGCTGATCCACCATCTGATCTGGTGAATGCAGTGACCTCGGAATAAGAAAGAAACAGACTAATATTAGCGTAGATGTCAATCCTTTTACGATGTAACAAGTACATCATGTGTTATGCGAAGTGTTCCCGGTTCCGGTTGATCTAATTAATGCAGCCTAACAATCCTTTAACGGATTTGAATAATGGAAGTGTATTAGTGCATTATGTGTACGCCAGGTTAAAGAGATGAATCTTTAATCTAGATTTAAACTGACAGAGTGTGTCTGCCTCCCGAACAGTGTTTGGTAGATTGTTCCAGAGTTTGGGCGCTAAATAAGAAAAAGATCTGCCGCCCGCAGTTGATTTTGATATTCTAGGTATTATCAAATGGCCAGAGTTTTGAGAACGCAGCGGACGTGAAGGACTATAATGCGATAAGAGCTCGCTCAAATACTGAGGAGCTAAACCATTCAGGGCTTTATAAGTAATTAACAAGATTTTAAAATCTATACAATGTTTAGTAGGGAGCCAGTGTAGTGTTGACAGAACCGGGCTAATGTGCTCATACTTCCTGGTTCTAGTAAGAACTCTAGCTGCTGCATTTTGAACCATCTGTAATTTCCAGTTTATTAAGCGTGCAGAACAACCACCCAATAAAGCATTACAATAATCTAACCTTGAGGTCATAAACGCATGAATTAATATTTCTGCATTTGACATCCGCCCCCTGAGTGAATGCAGTGAGCATAGGTCTCAGTTTAGATATATTTTTAAGATGAAAAAATGACCCAGTTTTACAAATGCTAGAAACGTGGCTGTCAAAGGAGAGATTACTATTAAATAGCACACCTAGGTTCCTGACTATATCAGTCAGCAGAGACAAATGCCAACTCCTGCAGTCTTGTTTTAATGTTGGGAAGGTTTCGACCCATTCTCTGGACCAGAGGTCCACCAACAGTCTACAAGACAATATTTCGTCCCCTCACATGGCAGACATGCGACGATGGGGGAGGGTACTCCTCCGCCATTTGTAGATATTCCACAGTCAAGGTTACAATCTGTGCAGCTGTACTTTTCCTCTCTTGGAGAGGATAGCAAATGGGACATTTTTAAATCATGTTGTACAGCCTTACTTCCCTTTACATTGTAGGGTATTGCAAATGACACATCTTTTACAAAAAATTTCAGCATAAAATGAATTTTCTTCAACACTTCCCCCAATTTTTATCATTCATGTGATAACTCATAAAAAAAAAAATCCCACTTTCGATACTTGGTCTTATCCCATGTAATATGACTCAAACTAGCATAATGAGGAAATGCAAATGTCGAGGTAAACAAGCTATTACATCAGTCATTCTACAGCCACACTTCTTTCTCTGACTTTCGTATAAATTATCTCTCTGCCCCTGAGGCAAAGGCCTTCATGCCCTGTAAAGAAGAGGAAAAATGCTAAGGCTTTTTATGTGGGGACAGACCCTGATTTAAGCAAGCTAAACAGTATAGATACAGATAGGCTCAACACTTGGTCACTCTGAATGGGTAGCCACTGCGTCCTTCGCAGCCGCATCTGCTATTCCGTCGGCTGGCAGTGTTTGGTGTTTCCTCTGGATACAAAATCTCTGGTCTTTAGTGGTGTACGTGCGGCAGATCCCTTACAAATCTGTCCTTTTCTCCTCCTGAGATACAGAATGGAACTTTCCTGCAAGTGGCTGACACCAGAGGAGCATTTATCTGACTTTAAAAGTTCTGTGTTTCCACAATGCTCCAAAGTCATGCTATCTTCACAGCCGTGTAGGTAGTTAGAAGCACCTGAAACAGTCCCAACCACCTTTTCGCCTGAATCCAACTCTTTCTGGCCTCAGATGCTCGTACGACTTCAAATTCAGTGGTTACTGCATAGCCAACTTTATTCTGGCCTGTTTGTGGATCTTTAAAAGCTGAGCCATCCACAAAGAGGACATTTTCACAGTTTTCAAGTGGTACATCAGAAAGATCTGGACACGGTGAACACACTTGTTCCAACGCAGTTAGACAGCAATGGTGCTCCACCCCATCCTCCTGTGTCGGAAGGAGAGTAGCCGCATTCAAGGTTGTGCATCGTCTAACAGTGATATTCGGCATATCAAGCAAGATTGTGTGGTATCGTAACCACTGAGCCGCCGATAAAGGCAATGTTTTCTGTTCCTGCAGTATCATGGACACAGCGTGTGGCACATTTAAAATCAAGTCAGAGTAACCTACAAATTCTCTAGAAGCCATTACGGCCTGTTCAGCTGCAGCTGCAGCCACCGCCCTCAGACAGTGTGGCAGGCCTGCTGCAACCGGATCTAGTTTGCTGGAAAAATAGGCCACAGGTCGTGATTTATCTCCATGATGCTGCATTAACACAGAAGTCATAAACCCATTTTTCTCATCCACTATCTGAACAAAAGGCTTAGTTGGTACCGGTAGGCCCAAAGTCGGCGCCTGAGACAACTGAACTTTCATGTTCACAAATGCCTCCGCTGCCTCCCCTGTCCATTCAATTTTGTCACATGACCTCAGCCCCTTCCCTACTGTTAGGGCTCTCAGAGGCTGCTCAAGAATAGCATAATTTGGAATAAATGTTCGACAATATGAACACATGCCCAAAAATGACAACATTTGTTTCTTTGTAATTGGCTTTGGTACATTTTCAATGCCTTTAATTATTTTGTCAGACAGGGATTTGCTGTTTGGTGTTATGACATGACCCAAAAAGTAACTTGTTGTTTCACAAACTGTAATTTAGACAGACTGACCTTGTGGCCCACCTGAGCCAAGTGCTGCAGAAGGCTCACAGTGTCTTTCACACACGTGGCGGCATCTCTCGAAGCCAGAAATAAATCATCCACGTACTGAAGTAAAACAGTTCCAGCTGTCAGGGTCAGAGGCTCCAAACTCCTGCTAAGATTTTCATTATAAAGAGTGGGGCTGTCACAGTACCCCTGTCCCATTCTCGTGAATGTATACCCTTTACCATCAAATTCAAATGCAAACCAGAATTGACTGTTTTTGTCCACTGGCACACTAAAGAATGCATTAGCCAAATCTACCACTGAAAAGAATGTTGCATCTTGTGGTATTTGTGACAAAATCGTATACGGGTTTGGAACTAATGGAGCCCTTCGTCTGACAGCTGCATTTACTGCTTGCAAATCCTGCACAAAACGCCACTCTGTGGGTTGACCTTCGTCTCTTATCTTTTTCACAGGAAAAATTGGGGTTCTTACAGGGGAATCACTGCATTCTACAACTATACCTTCTTTCAAAAGGGAGTCAAAAACTGGTTTTATTCCCAGCACTGCCTCTCCTTTCAAGGGATATTGGCGTTGACACGGCCTGTAATCACCCTTTGGGGTGATTACAACCGTTTCACAATTTTTTATTAAACCCACATCATATTTATGCCTTGACCACAGCTCGGATGGCACAACCGCTAAAGCTGGGTGAATTTCTGAAACGCAAATGTCTGCCATGCAGTGATTTCTCTGTGTGTTTTTATCAATATATACCACCTCTCTCTCTACATTAATTTCATGCTTACATTCTGACATAAATGCTCCCAGACTCTCGCTGTGTTCCACGCCAGCGTTTATCTCACTCCAGTCTGTAGTATCAACACAGTTTTCCACAAAACCCCCTATCTCTGTCCATGTCTGCTCTCTGGCCTTGGAGAGTGATAAGTGAAAAACAAAGTCTGGCATTAGGAAAGAAGGAAGCTGTTCTTCTGTCAGACTGACTAAGATAGCGCACATACTTTCTGTCCAAAATATTTTCTCAAGACTCAAAGTTTCT
Organism: Ptychobarbus kaznakovi; assembly: GCA_027422405.1. Lineage (NCBI taxonomy): Eukaryota > Metazoa > Chordata > Actinopteri > Cypriniformes > Cyprinidae > Ptychobarbus > Ptychobarbus kaznakovi. The sequence goes on along the minus strand of CM049803.1, from coordinate 7,686,810 downwards.
CCTTTTTCTCCCTCAAACCAGTCTTTCTCATATTGTTTGTCTAATTCCATTATGACCGGTGACGTGCAATGCAAATTGTCAGGTGACATAATTTCTGTATTATGTGGCTTAGTTTGACTCTTAGCCAATTCGCACATCATTTCAGCCCAATCATGATTTATGATGTGCCATTCATAGGCCCACTGAGGCTCTGCTTTCAAACAACACCATTGCCCCCCCGACACTGAGGAGTTCGCAACTAGCATCAAATTTAGTTTGCATAACAGATTCGGCCCAAAATTGACACAGGGCATTTTTGAATAAACAAATCTGATTCAGCACTTGCCCCCCTCTGTTTCAATTTAGAGGCCTGTAAATCTTTCAACCTTTGGCCCGATGCAGAAACAGACTCATTTGTTGTATCTATTAATAATGACATGGCAAGTCATGGCGGCCCCAGAATCGGCTTTAAAGCCTCAAATTATTAAATCCATTAAAACTTTTACCCCCCCCCCCCCGGCTTTGACAAAGCTTGCACTAGGGCCAGCTGTAAATCTTTGTCAGTCTTTGCTTTCACTCTTTCTTCGCCGTCTGCAGTTCTTCGGCATGCAAAGCATGTGCCAGCACGAAGCCCCCAGTTTCACTTCCAGCAGCCTCCTCAGCTCGTGCACAGTGGGGCTGAATTCTTTGCAGAATGTGACCAGTTCTGTGGAAAATCTGTCGCCTGCTTCTTCCGGGCTCGGCAAATGAGCCATCGCTTCTTTCATATCATTCACAGTCCATGGTCTGAAAACCATCATCGGCCCATCAGGTCCTGAGACTTCAATCATTGGAGCCATTATACTCACATTTTCTTCTTTCACTGCTTGTCTGGTTTTTCTTTTCTTTGTCGGGGGAGCTACTAGCACTCTCTCCTCTCTCTCCTCTTCAACTTCTTCGTTGGGGGTTTCAGGAATCACTTCGGGGTCTTCCTCCTCTTCCTCTGCTTGCGGTGCTGATGGTCTTTTTTGTGGAGAGCAGTCGAGGTCAGGGTCCATTTTCAGGGCTCGCAGCTCCGCCACGGAATAGTGATGATAGGGCGGTGGTGCATGTTTAAAGACAGAAACATCAGAGCGGTTAGTAGGTTTACGTGATGCGGTTACTTTTTCATTTCCTTTTTCTTATCTCTATACGCTAATTCTTTTTGCATCGCCCTTCTTTCCCTCTTTTCTGCTTCCCCCAACCAACAATTCACAGTCTCCACATTTAACACACATATGCTTCACACAACACCCTTTCTGTTTTTTACTTCCCTCCTCAACTGATTCCTTTACCACATTTAATCTTGATACACTCAATGTTCCCTCTTTTGGAAAATCATGATACCTAATTAATTTCCCCATATCTTGCATGCTTTTCTGGCCATATCATTTTTTCATTAGACAAAATACCGGTGTATCATATTTAATGAGCTTGCTCTGGGACTTCCCCATATTGGCTGTTTCTCTGCCTCTGTGGATTTACCATTAGGCGCCTAAATAATCTGTCAGACGTCTCCAACAGATCCGATCTCTTATCCCAAAATCAGCTGCTCCCTGCAGCTCCGATTAATACCCGCACAGTTTCGTTTTTTTTTTTTCCCTAGAAATATGTTAACCGCCTGCGCGTGATCTCAATTTCTTGCTTCGAAATCTCCAGATCTCCTGATCTCAATTTTCTAATCACGCCAGTTGCGGCAGTTTCAATTTCCCCTAGAAATCTTTCTAGCTGTGCTGTATCCTCCCACGCAATTCCGTCTCACCTGAGACCCCTTTGATCATGCTGCCTTCCGCTCGCAGTGATCTCAGTTACGTGGCACCACAGATTCAGGACCCACCAATATGGTTTATCCCCTTAATTTCAATTCTAATTTCAAAACCCAAATTCAAAATTCTTTAGAAAGTTTTGACTAGTCTCTTACCCGAGAGTCCTGTTGCCACCTGGGTTCGTTTACAGATTCCAGTGGTGTCCCCTCCGGGCCTCGGCGGTCGGTCCCTGTCGTCCCTTCAGACCTATTCGGGGTTAGGGCTGGACTCTAAGTCCAGGATGTAAGGTCACCGTCCGCTCTCAGGTCCAGAAGACACATCCAAGGAATCCCACTTCTGACGCCAAACTGTCGTGGCAATTTTTAACTCACTCTCATCAGTCAAGAGACAAATCAATTCCTAGTCTTTTTTAAAAGGTTTATTCTCTGCAGAGAAGGTCAACAGTCTACAGACACACATGTCTCTGCAGAATGCGACGATGGGGGAGGGTGCTCCTCCGCCATATATCCACACAGTCAAGGTTACAGGGTTACAATCGTGCAGCTGTACTTTTCCTCTCTTGGAGAGGAAGCAAATAGCATTTTACTAAATCATGTTGTACAGCCTTACTCCCTTTACATTTAGGGCCTATAAGACCTCTAAGGTCAGCATAAAATAATTTTTGTCAGCACAGCCATCTTGAATTTCTTCCATTTTCTAAAAATTGTGCCAACCGTTGTTGCCTTCTCACCAAGCTGTTTGCCTATTGTCCTGTAGCCCATCCCAGCCTTGTGCAGGTCTACAAATTTTTTCCCTAGTGTCCTTGGACAGCTCTTTGGTCTTACCCATAGTGGAGAGGTTGGAGTCAGATTGATTGAGTGTGTGAACAGGTGTCTTTTATACAGGTAACGATTTCAAACAGGTGCAATTAATACAGGTAATGAGTGGAGGATAGGAGGGCGTCTTAAAGACAAACTAACAGGTCTGTGAGAGCCAGAATTATGCAGGTGATCAAATACATATTTCATGCAATAAACTGGAAGTTCATTATTTAAAAAGCATACAATGTGATTTTCTGGATTATTTTTACAGAGATGTTTTCAGATTACAGATCTCTCCATTCTTTGTAAGTGGGAAACCTTGAAAAATCGGCAGTGTATCAAATACTTATTTGCCCCACTGTATACTTTTTTTGCTTCAATAAAAAGTTTAGTTTTTTCTTTGAAAGTGAAAGATCAGATGGTTAAAGCAAATGTATTTTGCAGAGCCTTCTTTAATCATATTTACCAAGGGTAATTTTGAGCATTACTAATTATACAGCGCTGTGTTACAATAGTTTATATATGTATGCTGCTCATGCTTGCTATGAGAAAGACGACACCGCACATAAGTTAAAGAAATAGTAAAGACAAAAGTAATAGCAGCAGTTTAAGATGTTTATTAAAAAAATTGAGTACAAAACATAAAAATGTATCAGAAAAGTCTTAAACTTAAGACATCATACACTACATTCAAACGGTACCTGCAAGCAGGTGAAAAGACCATCTGTGGAGCACTCAGTGATTGATTTCTAGAACTAAATCACTGCATTGACACAAAAATGTCCGCATTTAAGACGCATGAAACAAACCTCTCTGGTGATCAAACCAGCAGTGCTTCCTGTGCATCTGGCAGAGCTAAAAGTCAGACGAAAACTGGCTTTGTCATCATACTGAAAATAGTCCAAATGGAGTCTTTGTGAATCCGAGAGACTCTAGAAACTACAATCAGGTTTTCGTGCAAGGTGTGAAGTGCCGAATCTTGTCAAAAGGTGTTTTGGAACATAAATATATAGTATAAAATATTTTTTCAAGCATGGTGAATGCAAATTTATATTCAATAAAAAAAAAATAGATGCGAGGTCACAATATGGTGGCAAAATAGAAAGTCCAAGACAACAACATTAAGACCATTACATACATCCGAGGGTGCGTGGAGAAAATTCATCAAAAGCAAGAGAATATGTGGGTAATTAAGGAGAGCATTCCTGCAACTAGTAAAAATATTTTATCCTTAATCAGGAGATCACTGGCGCAAACAGACAACAAAGAAAACTAACGGGTTAACAGTGCCTATTAAAATCATCCACCGGATACTTTTAAAGTGTTAAATAAAATAGACGTAACATGGATGGAAAATACAAGTCTGAGAAAAGAGATGATTTTGATACAGAGCAAACAATTAAGCATCAACCAACTGGTCAGCACTAAATTAAAATGCTTTTCTGAACTACATGGTAAGTAGTACACACAAGATTAACACGCACAAAACCACAATCCCAACAGTAAAACTGGTTGCGATATGGATTTGAACATGATAAAATACTACGCACATACAAAGTACTCCATATTGTATTGCATAATGTCAACTCTCAATTTAAGATAAACTTAAAATCTAACAAAAATAAAAAAGTTATATTGCACAGATGGCATTTTAAATCAAGATTAACAGCACAAAAGCAATCACAGCCTAGCGAGGCTGTAACAAAACTGCCGTTATCAAAAATATTCTGAAAAGAATTAGAGATGAACAACTAACTAAACATACTAGTAAATAAAGAATCGGTGAACAAAAAAGGTATCAGACATTTTCATACACACAAAAATGTAAAAAAAAAAAAAAGACAACAAAACAGAGGAGGTAGAGAAAAAAAAATGCACTAATGAAAACAGGCACATCCAAAGTGTAGTCACAGATAAAGCACTGACCAAAACAAAAATCAAAGTGCAATTTCAGACATTGTCCATCTTGAGCATAAGAGTTACCTTTGATCTGTGGAACCAAAGGATTGTTGCCCACAGTCTTTGTCTTAGGCAGGAAAAATGGTTGGCACTATCTGCTGAGACTCATGGGAGCAGTGTCCCTTCGCCGCCACCGCAAGCTGTTACGGCCATACGGAGGATGATGTCCTCTGGGGACAGGCACAGTGTTACGCTCTAAACAATTGGTTTGTGAAGGCCCCTTGAATCTCTGGCCATTCTGAAACAAACAAACCGATATAAAGATAGATGCTTAGATTATAATATTAAATGGGTTAGTCTTCCCCTTGACAGAACAATGGCACAAGTATTTCAAAAGGGGCGAGGGATAAATAAAAGAGGGTTAAAGCCTTAAAACAAGCAAATAACCAACCACTGATATGATAAACAAGTTTAATACCAGATGTTCACACTAGTCTCTTACATTAGTGTAGTGACTGGGGCTGGGTGTTGAGCTGGAGTAAACAGGAGACACGTGGACTAATCCATTCACATGAGTCAAACCATCCATACATTGTTTGCTGGGTAAAGGGTGTGACTGAAACAGGAGAAAATATAAAATAGTGGAACAACTGGAAGCAAACAATTATCTTCTAAGAATACACCTTTGAATGGCCATCAATGGAGAACAAACAACCTGTTCTGCCACAACTTAGTGTAGATGCCTTGCCAAAAAAAAAACATTTTAAACCGGTTGGATGCTGCCAGAAGGTCAACATGGCAATTAACACAGATAGAGTAGCTAAGAAATGCATCAACTCCCTCTCATTTTGTTAATGAAAGTGCTAATTAACTAACACTTGGAGGGATTACCTGACTTCTGGAGTGGAGGAATGTTCCAGATGCATTCACATTTCTCTGTGGTTTCTTACTGTTATCGGTCATGCAGGACACTGGAAATAACTTGTGAAGATCTGAATCCTTAGAGAGAGTGAAAAAAAACCATCAATGACAAATGTAAAATGTAGTAAATTACAACGCTAACATAATGACAGCAAACGTTTTTAGTTGTTGACTCAATGGATTTAATGCAGTAGTGTGCTGATATGTGCCTTTAATGACTTCTCTTGTACTTCCAAGAAACTACACCAGGAGCTTACTATGTCACTCCCAGACAGCGAAGACACAGAGGAAGATGAAGATGAGGAAGATAAAGAGTGCTGCTGGAGGCTGGACAGAGCTGCAGGTGAGCCTGCACTGTGTGGTGATAAGCAATCTCTCTGCTGGTCCTCACTTGAGGTCTGCTCTCCTGGGTCTCCTTCAACATTCTGGACTTAAAATTACCAGAAACGGTTAAAACCCACAACCCGTAGTCTCATTCACAAAGCATAAAAATTGAGCCATTAAAAAAATTTATTATAATTAAATCCATACGAATAACTCACTTTTACGGTCAATCATCCTGGCATAGTGTCTGTTTCCCCACTGCTGAATGATCCACTCTCTGTAGTCAATCACTTCCTGGGTCACTTTAATGATGCGTCCTAGTGTGCTTAAGATTAGAGAATTTCATTAATAACTATAATTAGATAAAATATAATTATAAATAAAAGAAAAAATTCTACACCAAGAAATTGAATCTGACAGACTACAATGCACTGAAAAGTGTCACCATTAAAGAACCACAACTAATTTGTAAAGAAAAAAAAATGTATTCATAATTAATCACTTCAATATTAATAGTTTTATTCTTATTAATGCAGAAAAGAGTTGTTCCTATTATGTAGTAGAGTGGCAGTTCTACAAACAGCAAAACAAAAATTAAGGGAACATACACAAAAAATAATAATCACACATTGGATGTTGTTGCCGGCAGAATAATGTTCTCCACAGCCACAAGTTTTAACCTGCTCTTATCCATGAAGCAAACGGGGCACCAGTGGTAGACTTGCCAATTTTGATTGGCAAACAGCCATTATGCTGCACAGTGCTGGTCATAAATTACTAACTTTCATGTAGTTCCAAAGCCAAATCAATATACACAAAGCACACCAAATATGGTAAACAAAAGTTTCCGTGTTGCATGTATTTAATGGGCTCTGTGCATTAATTCAATGTTTATATGTGAATAAATTAACTTTTTGAATTCATAAGTGAACTGGACAATGGAAGGACATCGCTGGTTTCATTAAAAATATCTTCATTTCTATTTTGAAGATAAAAGTCTGATGGGTTTAGAACAACATGAGAGAGAGTAAATAATGACAATTCATTTTTCTGTTTAACTAACCCTTGAAGACTACACTGGCACATCATAGCCGAAAACATTCAAGCAGCACAGATTTTTGTGGCTGCCACTTTCTTTTGATCAATTGTTGTGGACTTGTATGGGACTAACCTTTCCATATTTATATTGGGGTAGGAGTGGGATAGTGGAGATACAGCATGACTCAAGACGAGGTATGCATAGTTAAATACCTCCTTCACCTGCATGGCACCGTAAGAGCTCCGGCCAATATAATTTCCTAACATACAGAGAAGTTTTAAAACTCAAATTATTTCTTAATTTCACTTTTGTAAGGATAAAATCAACAACGTAGCTAGTACTACAACTTCAAAATAAATTAAAAATACATTTTTTTATGCCCATTCTGCAACTTTACACTGCCATATCAAGCACACGTCTGCCTTTTTAATTATGTGTCTGTAATAAAAACTTGGCATTAGTACATTTACATTTATTCATTTAGCAGACGCTTTTATCCAAAGCGACTTACATTGCATTCAGGTTATACATTTTTTAGTCAGTACAAATTCAAGAACAACCAAATCCCTAAATTTAACTTGAAACCAATGCAAGGGGATAAAACTGGTTGATCTATGATGGTTTGTCCCATACCTGGCAAGTTTGGGTCCTCAATACAGAGCATTGAGGGTCTACATCTATTCTCCATGACCTTCATGATCTCCTCTTTAGCAAGATAAGCTCCTCCATCTTTCACACGGATGCCTGTTTTCAGATAATTAAAATGCCTTCCATACAATTCAAATAATTCGATGAGCAGGATGCCCAAATTAATATTTGAAGCTCTGCAGTCTATTCTGGGATGGAGCTGAAATAAACACCAAAAAGACACAATTAATTAGATAATGTAATTGTTGAAAAACAGTTCTGTACATTTGATCACCCATGAAGTTCAAGATTGCCAAGAGATGCTAAGTACTGTTATATAGATTACGGTCAAAAGACAAAATGAAAACAACTGGCACCAATTAGCAGTAGGGAAACACTGGCTGGAAATCACTATGCACAAAAACACATGAAAATACCTTTTCTTGATGCCTCACCTGCAGGAAGCTGATGACCATTAAAATAAGGCTGTAGGAACTGATACCGCCTGTAAACACCTCGTTCAAATCTCTCTGGAGCAGAAACTGCTTCAGCACAAAGATCAAGTACGGCAACACGGAATATTTCTACATAAAACAAAATAAATAAATAAATACATTTAACAAAAAGGAATTGCTGTACATGTATATCATACATTTTCATATTTTCATAAAATGTCAGGTTATGGATACATTAAAGGGACAGTTCACCCAAAATAAAAATTCTGTCATTAATTACTCACCCTCATGTCGTTTCAAACCTGTAAGGCCTTTGTTTATCTTCAGAACACAAATGAACATTATTTCTGATTAAATCCAAGAGCATTCTGACCCTGCATAGACTCCTCAAAATCACATCTTGGTGAAATACGTGATTTGGAGGAGAAGAATTGTTGAATAAAGTCATTATTATTATTTTCTTTTAGCACAAAAAGTGTTCTGGTAGCTTCGTAAAATTGCGGTTGAATAGCTGATGTCACATGGACTGCCCTTACTACATTTCTTGGTCTTGGAATATTTCAGTTGCATTGCAGTCTATGCAGGGTCAGAGAACTCTTGGATTTCCTCAAAAATATCTTGATTTGTGTTCCGAAGATGAACAAAGGTCTTACGGCTTTGGAGCAATATGAGGGTGAGTAATTAATGACAGAATTTTGGGTGAACTATCCCTTTAATCATTCAATATCAGTGCAACAGTTTTAATGTCTACAAAATCCATTGGCTACATGTTTTCAGTTCTACCACACCACATCAAGCACCTAATCTGGGCTCAATGTGCTCATTCAAATGAATTACAGTATGAATTATCAATTAATCCCTCACCTTAAGATGATCCTTAATAAACCGAGCTGCTTTGACACCAGTTTCAACATTAAAACTGATGTCTACCTTTACATCTGTCTCTCTGTCAGTCAGTTTAATTATTGGTACCTGTAAAGGGAAAAAAGGCTCTGATAACTAAACTGATTCCTCTTAGTTCTCGGCGGAAAATAAATAAAGTTTTGGAATGATTACAGTTTTTTTTTTCTCCAAACACCAGTGAACCACTAAAGAACAGTGCAATTTATTCAGTATTTCTTTTGGACTTTCACTTCAATAGCAGCCCAGCAAAATAAATGATGTCTAAATGCAATCTTGTAACTTATATTTAACCCTGTACAAAATTGACAATTGAATGCCTACTTTCAGATTGTTCTCAATGTAGTCCGTGGGTTGAAACGACCCCCCCCCCCCACACACACACACACACACACACACACACACACACACACACACACACACACACACACACACACACACACACTTCTAAAGGCACTTCTATAAAGAGGCAGGGATTACGAACTATAGGTGCTCAATGAAGAACAAATAATGACTAACCGTAGCCTTGTCAAGTAGTTTAATGGAGAATGGCTCAGCCACTTTATTCTGCCTGAGTGCCTGGTCCAGCTGCTGCAGAGGTGGTTGTTCCCATTTTCCACACACCACCAGGTCAATATCACTACATAATGCAATTAAAAACAAATACAATAAAAAAATAATTATAAAAAAAAAAACTATCACTGCAAAAATATGGACTAAGCACATACAATACCTGGTAGGAAGATAAAGTCCTGTACTGAAGCTGCCAAATATTTCAACCTGAAAACATAAAATAGCACTTTAAAAAGACCTGGTAATCGACTATTACATGCAGTATTCACTTTTACATAATTACTTCACATTCCAATCTTTTGCTGACCTTTTTGACATCAAAGCCACAAACATGTCAAACTGCAATTTACCATGTAGTGACAGAAACTTAAAAGAAAAAAAATATTTTTGAAGAGCAAAGATTATGTGTCCTCTCCTTAAAATAAGCCAGTAAGGTTTTTTCAGCCTTTACCTGACACCACTGACAACAACCTGATAATTATTTTGTCAATAAAAATACAAATATCTTCTTGCTAGATCACAATAAATATAGCTAAACAGCAACAACAAATCTGTGTGCTGGACTCACCTTTGCCATAGGCCACAGGTCTTTGATTACAGCCTCAATACGACTGACAACATCTCTCCTCATTTCTTCCTCTTCTGGGCGTGGCGACATGAAATTATAAAAATCCACTATCTCCTCATGGAGTCTGGGGAGGATAGACATTTTTGTCTTCTGTTACATAGTGACTTCTGAACACACATTCCAAAGTTCATTTAAAAATGTCAAGAATTAAATCAAAATGTGCAAGTAGTTTTGTAAAAATAGTAATACAAGTTTTTTTTACAGAGCGTTGGGTTGCAAGTGTGAGCCATGGGGTAACCAACAGTTTTAAATACACATACATTCTGGTCTTCACACCCACTTAAACTTTCTGAAGACCAGATAACTGGAGTAATGGAAATATGTGGGGAAAGCTGCTTACTCATCAGGCTGAATAAATTAGTGGGTTAAGAGTACAACACTAATACAATGTATGTAAATGTTAATGTTCCTTCACACTGACTTTCTGCATGTACAATGTACTAGCCTAGTCAGATGGAATCTTTAATCAAAATATGAAACCTTTCCTTCTATGACAAAGTCACTTTGGCGGCTTGAGCAGAATTTTATTCAAATACACAGAGATGATGAGGAAGTGTGTTAATGTAAAAAAGCTTTTTACACAATCAGTATTCTTTTCCACTCAGAAATGTGCCATTACTGAATATGTCATTAAGTTTCATTACTCAAAAAAGTAATTTGTTTTATGAATCCAACAGAGACTTATGGTGAATGTCAAGTATTCGAAATGGTGCCTTTTTTGGTGTACCACTGAAAAAAAAATAAAAAAAAAAAAAAAAAAAAAAAGAAATGGGTTTGGAATGAGCGTGAATGTCGCCCCATTTCGCTCTTTCGGCTGCTCCGGTTAGGTGTCGCCACAATGGAATTATCCACACAGCCATTTGGCACAGGTTTTATGCCAGATTCCCTTCTTGACGCAACCCAACACTGAGTGTACTCACAGGACACACTTGGAATAAGCGTAAATAAATTACCATTTTCATTTTTAAATGAACTCTTTCGTTAAATGACAAACAATTCACTTTAAATTTTCAAAATAAAATTAATGTTTATCATTTTTGTAGGTTGTGAAAGAAAGGGAATTAATTCTCCTTTAAACCTTAACTGTGGTAAAAAAAAAAAAAAAAAAACCTTATTCAAAGCAGCATAGATACTTTCACTCAACAAGCCAAGCTGATTGGTCTTCAAATGCTCTGAAATCCTTAGGGGCTTCCAAATATAGAATCAAAATACAGAATAAAATACTGAGGTACAGTTATACAGACTAATGCTGACCTGCATTAGTCAACCTATTACACCTTTGGGGCAAAGATTAAAAGCTTTAGACACAACACACCATCAGATTTATTCTATTCAAATTATAATGATAGGCTGCATTAATTGTTTTGACACAATCTGTATTGTATCAAACGCTATAGAAATAAAGCTGACTTGTTTACCAGAAACAACTTTCCTCAGTTGATAGTTTTCCTGGTAATAACTGGCAATAGTTATGCTTCTAAAATAATTCATTTCTGAATTGTAAGACTTTAAGCTTGCTTATGATTGTCTGGCTCAACAGTTTGTCACATTGCTCTAGACCTGCTCAATTACTAAACCAACTTACATTTATAAATATATAAAAGAGAAAAGTGTCTACAGGGGAAATGCTCTTACCCGTTGACACCTGGACTGTATCTTCTAGTTGCCCAAGGGGTCCCACATAAATGACTGCCTTTAGAATGGGACAAAAAGTAGTTCATTCCATATGTGCTCGCTTTATTGTCACTTCTCTTTCTTACTGGATGATTAAGTTGGTTATCCATCATTATTTGTGTCTGCAGCTGCTGATAATGTTGTTGTAAACGGTTACTGACATTGTGCATATGTTCATTAAAATTAAAGTGAAGTTTGGCTGGATTTGCGCTAACACTGTCACCAGTGGCGAAAGAGGAATCTGATGTCAGACTGTCACTCTCCGAATCTCCTGAAGATAAAGGTGATGAAGATTCACAACTGTTCTCTCCGATAGGGGTGACATACGGAGGGGCAGGATCAGAACATGCGTTTGGAGACCTCGTGGCACCACTATCATTATAAGACTGATTGGAGTAGCTGTTAAAAGGCTTTCCAGCTGTGTTGGTGGGAACCAGCGAAAACTGCTTCATAAAACTGGCCGCCAACGCAGGTGTATTCACCCGCAGCGAGTGACAGTGGTTTCGCCTTTGCGAGGTTTCCCATACGTGCATCCATAAAGCAGGTCCTTTCTGCTCGGGCTGAATCCAAGCCACCCGAGGATCCATCCAACTTTACCGTTACAAAGCTCACAAGCACTCTCTCGTCTAAGGCTAGACATGCGTCATCAAGAGTTACAATAATTTACACGTGAATTTACGAGAAGCAGAGTATAAGTTTAAAAATCCCGGGAAGACTAAATAAACCGAGAATCCTCTACGTGAACTGATTTTCAGCGAATTGTTAAATCCAGGGCATTCCAATATGGCGTGCAGGGAATCTCGACTGGAGTGCGCATGTCTCTGAGAATTTAAACTCTCTGGAAGAGTAACACACCCCCTCCAATTTCCACACCCATTTACCCAATCCAATAAAAATGTAAAGCGTAAATTCACAGCGGAATTTACAAAAAAAAAAGATTCTGCAATTTGGTGAATTATTTCCAAATCTATCACTTTTTTTATCTATAAATGGTATGAAAATTTGTATTTGCCATTCACATTTTGTCAGTTTGGCACCTTAGTTTTTCATTTAATGTTATAAAAACTTCTCCACATTAATAAAATTAAAGCAACCTAGCACACCAAAATTATAACAAACAGTAAATGGTGGTTCAGCCTGCAACACCATTTGAGTGGGTCTGCAGCTGGAAAATTCAGTTATTAAATAAATTTCTTACAGACATAGATAATTTCAACTGTGTTGCTAGATCAAATTGACATTTCTCGTCACCGCTTATTGCTGTCGAGACCGTTTAGAAGTCAAGTGAAAAATAGAATGATCATCACAAGTTGCTTTCTCAGTCAAGATTTACCTTCACTCTGTTATTAACAACACTTCCTAACATGAATAAAGGATACGGTTCTCTTATTGTTTTTAAATCAAAACTAGAACTAAAATAAAAAAGGCTACGTTACATAAGGAATAAGTGTCTCAAGTGTCTAATGAAATCAAGACAAAAGCAGATAATGTATCAAGAATGTATCAAGAAAGCAGAAAATAATTTTTCTTTTTCAAAATTTTAGCCTGAAAATAGAAACAAATTCCACATTTCTAGTTAAAATGTAGATGCTGACAAAACAAAAAGGAAAAAAAAAACATTTTTAAGTTCAATACAATTTATCTTTATGGTATAAAGTTATTTTCTTTAATCTACATAACATACAAAAATGTACAAGAACGGCATGATTTCCTTGATTTTCTAGTAAACAATGATCACAAAAAGAGCATCTGAAGTGATAAAAAATAGAAAAAATGTTCAGGATTTAATTTGACGACAAAGGGAGCCAATCTGAGTGATGCAGCTGGTCACAGCAGAGGGTACTGGCTGTGTAGTTTCACTTCGCCATGATGCTAGAGCCTCCAGGGCATCTTTGGGGTTGCAGGGTGCCAAGTCATAAATGGCATAGACAGCAGACAACTGCACCTCATTGGGCACACCTGCAATCATACAACAAATAGTTATATTGTGATTCATGGTGGGTTTATATAGAAAAAAACAACAACTAAGCAAAGTAAAGTATTCAAATATTTTTAATTTGCTTTTACAGTTATGTTACATTAGTAGAGGTTCAGTACCTTCTGTAATACCATGTTTTCCAAAGAGGTTTACAGCTTTTGCAACATTTTGGACTGATTTACATAACATCTGCTTCATTCCTAACTGACCAAGTCGCCCTGGAAGAATACAAACAAAAGACAAATATCAAATATATTTAAAAAGCCATTTTAAATTATTTGTGGGATTTTTATACCATTGTTTTTCATGACATTCTGACAAAAAAATAAAATGAATAAAACCAATAATTTAAATTAAATACTTAGAAAGTAAAATGAAATGTATTAATTAGAAAAAATATAAAACATTATTATAATTTAACTTCATAGATTTTATTTTTTATATTTAAATGAAAATATAAAACTTTAAAATTACTTTAAAACTAAATACAGTATTAATCACTTCATGCAAACTCAACAACGTACCAATCAATCGCAGAACAGCTGCTACATAAACATCACTGACTGGGGATTGCTGAAGCCTTGATTGTGTCACCCAAGTGTTCATGATGGGCCACAGCTCTTTGCTTTAAAAAATAAATAAAATATATATATATATATATCATGACAAATATATTAATTACGTAATTTTTTTATATATATTATGAATGATTGTAGCATAATGAGTTAACATTCTATATACAGTAGATAAATATACCCAATAACATAATCATGTGTCCATTTCCACTTCATATGTGCACACAAGAGATCCAAGGTATATATGTACTCCCATGCAGTTGGGCAAAGGTCATGACCATGACGATCATGCTTCTGGAATGTCAAATCTTTGTCTTCTTGCAGTGCTTTCAGTGTGGCGCTGATCAATTTATGAATGTCATCAGGTGGACTCTAGAAAATATTAAGGGACAACTGATAAAATGCTTAAACTTAATAATGCAAATACAAAAACACATTAGTTTCATGCACTGATTTAAAGGTTAAAAAACTACACTGTTATGTGGCCACTCTTTATACATATGATGCCCAGAGGAAAGTTAACAGGGTCAGGATCGAAATTAGAGCATTTATAGGTTTGTAATAATAATTATTGAAAAAGGAATAAATCACGGAAGTGTTGTTAGCTCCAGCCATCAGAGAATACAAGTCAAATAATAAGCCCCGAACACTGCATACCTTATCCCACTGTAGATATTTAGTCAGGTATTCCAAAACGTCATCTTCTGCTTTAAGCTTAGCCATTGTATGAATGGCTTTGCACAAAGAGGTCTCATGGAAGAGCACACTTGGCCATGTTGTGACCATGAACAAAATTAGCTTGGAGGCATTAGGAAAATCTGTGAGTAAAGAATCCGTATAGAATCAACAACTCCGTATAGAACACATATTAGTCTCTGAAAGTCTAAAGTTAATATAAACATTTAAAATGGGTAAAGTACTATAAAGAAACATGCTGAATGAGCATATTGTATAAATATAATAAAAAAAGTTGCTGTAAACTCACCCTCTTTGAGAATATTGTATGCAAAGGCATGGACTTTCTGATAGTCTCCTATCTGGCGACATATCCCTGTGTAGACTCTACAGAGAGCTTGTACGTGATCATAACTCAGAATGCTCTTCTCAGTCTTTAATTTAGTCAAGATGGCAGATATGAATTTTTCTGCTGAAGACTAAAAAAAAAAAACAGAAAAAGGGTGTGCATTAATATCCTCAAATCTGCATTAACTAGAAAAGTCATCTGAAATGTACAAAGCATAAACACATACCTGATTCACACAGAAATCAGCAATTACAGCCTTTTCTTCATCAGTCAAAATTGGCACCTGAGATATTCTCCCAAGGAACACATGGCTCTTAACAACAGGCAATACGTCAAAGCAGGACAATCCAACTTTGGCCAGCACTTCTAAAATCTGACAATTGATGTAATTTGTCTTGTCTTTCTCAATTATCTGTTCTTCTTGGTTGCTTAGTATTTCTTGGATAGATTTGCTGGATTCCCTTTTAATAACAGTTTGATAATCCATTACTTGTTCAGCAGGAGAAGAAACACCAGGAGGAGCAGGTGAACAGTTGTCAAGTCTGAGTTTTTTAGCACTCTTTGGCAATAGGATGTTCACACCTGTCCTTTTTGGTTTCTGCTCTGTTTTGGTAAAGGCAGTGGATGAAGAACTGATCGTTTTATTTCCTGATATCTGGTTAACAGGCGGTGGGGAGGTACCATTCTCATTTCCAGCTCGGGTAAGGTTAACATTCCCACGGAGTATGTTTAAAGTGCGGGCTCGTGCAGAGAGTTCAGGATACATAGTATCTAGCATCTGCATGGAATTTTCCTGAGAAGCAGCAGAAGGGGAAGAGGATAAGGCAGATGATGGGAGCCTTCCTGGGACCGGAACAGCATGTTTTGGAGTAGCTGATCCAAACTGCAATGGTGAGGAGGGAACTCCACAAGATGGTGATAGAGTGGTCAAGCACGGAGACATTTTTGATCCATCTGGAAGAGACGGCATCGTTGGTTCATCAGTTGGTAATATTGAGGATACTGAAGTAAGTTTTAAAGGAGTGTGATGTTTTCCAAACCTCGGAGGAGTAGCAGTCAGTGGCATAACAACTGGAGGTAGGGGTGGACCCATCTCTGTTCGAACCCTTCCAAGAGATAAACACGAGGTTGGTGTAATATGTTTTTTTGTGTTAAGACCTGGAACAAGTGAAATATTGCCACCTTTTTCAAAGGTAGAATATTCTGGATCCAGAGTATCTTGGCATGGTGTTCTGGTCTCCTCAAGACTATCCACTGCAGAATCTCCTGACATTTCCTTGTTGTTGTAAATATCACAGACAACATTTTCAACACCGGGGCTATGGGTATCAGCTGACATCCCATCCACCTGATAAGATTCATTTTTCATTTGCACCAATGTTTTTCTTGGGCTCTCTGACTCCTTATCTTTAGTATCCTTAAACTTGATTTCGTGACTCAGTAACTTGCAAACATTTTGAACAGCTTTGTCATTTTCTGGGCATTCAGAATAATTTTCATCCTCAGACTCAATGATCACTGTGGAAAGTCCAGAGTGAGATAATTCTCTGTTGTCAGAAATAATTTCCTGAGGCTCATCTTTGGACATCTGCTTTGCAGTGGAACACTGCATATTACTAGAAACATTGTCCAACTCTTCTGATGGGATCCTTCCCTCAGACCTTGAGTGAACACCCCTAACCTTTCTCATCAAACCAAAGAACCCTTCATCTTCTGAGGATGACTCCTCATCTTTGGAGGGTCTTGAAGAGCAAGCACCTCCATTTTTTCTCACATCCAAACTTTTCTGATATCCTGTAGACTTTGGATTATTATCCTCTTCAGACTGATCAGCCTTGTCAGCCAGTCTGCTCTGAATGTCATGTGTTGATATATCGGTTACAGTCTTCATTTCTAGTGGAACAGAACTCTTTGATTTCTTATTCTCAATACTATCTGATTTATCATAGTTCACATGAAGTGTTGAAATTCTCTTGACATTAGATGCCAATGGCACATTGGGCTGTACCTGAGAAGTTTCACATTCTGCAGCCTGAACAGAATTAGCGTGCACTAGTTCAGATTCAACATGCTGCTGCAGATCTGAGTTTTCCAACAGATTTTTAAGATTATTTGTAGTTTTTGTATCCTCCAACTCTGTTCTGTCACCATTTTGATTCATCAGTGGAATCTCTACTGCAGTTTGTGTGCTATCATTTTCTAAAGAACTTTCCATACTGTGTCCATTTTCTATACCTGACTTTGCAGTTTGACTCCAAGTACTGGCCATACAGCCATGCATTACATCAGGCACATCCTCAACCTCCATGTTATGGCTGTCAGATAATGTCTTTTCAATGTTGTCTGCAGATACAACTACTTTCTCATGAGTGTCTGGGGACAAAAGTACAGAAGATGTTTCCACCTCTTCTTTCAGCAATGACTTCTGATCCTCAATATCTGAAAGTTCTAATTGTGTGTTGTTTTGAAGAATAGCTTTATGTAAGCTTGATAGTGCTTCTTGTTTTCCATTATGTGATTGATATTCCTCTTTAGTACTGGACATCGATTGGTCGTCATTCACACTGACCTGGAAGGAACAAATGAAAACTGTCATACTACATCTCTTTACCACTACTGGCCACTCAGGAACATTATTATGGTCACATTTTACAAGCCAGAATTAAAAAGGAATTAATTGTCATTGAATATAATTGTTGAATATCCATGGATAACACTATATTGGGAAGACATGCAATGTTTCAATTTCTGGGGGCTGAAAATATCAAAGGTGTTCTCATGAAACTTCACGTACATATTTTTCCAAGCAATGCAAATTTAATTTCTTTAAAATATCTACACTGATCTCAAACAGAAAAGTTCAGAAGGAATGATTGGTTATAAGCTATAAATTATAAACTAAAGTCTAAGCAAAGTCAATAATAAATCACTGTATTTAAATACTAGCAAAGTCAAAGACCACTTGTGCTTCTCAATACTCAAACTGGTGCTTCCTTATTTCCTCGCTCTTCCGTCCTCCAGCCTGTGACCTGGAAACTGATCAATGTTTGCCATCTTGCAGGACATCTCAAGTCTCTAACTGCACCATAAGGAGGCGAGGAATGAGGAGTGAGGAAGGTTCCAGAAAATCCATAAGTGAGGAAATTGACATGTATAAATTCTCCTCCCCTTCATATCTCTCATAATAGTTTTAATTTGTTTTTTCTTTGCGGTTTAAATAAACCATATATCAAATTGTTCAACAGAACATCTTGCTTTATTAATATTCATTATGAATGTCTTAAAGGGGTCATCAGACGCTCATTTTCCACAAGTTGATATTATTTTTAGGGTCTTAAAGAAAAGTCTAAAATATACTTTGGTTAAAATGTCTCAATGTTAGTGTAAAACAATACCCCTTTTACCTTGTCAAGAACAGCTCTGTTCACAGCGAGCCGTTTCAGTGCATGTCAATTTAAACGCCCTCTTACGTAGGATGACGAGCCATTCTCATGAGATTATAAACTTTAGCCGCATTCGTTTTGGAACTGAATAACTAGCACATTTATTAGGAAAGACGATTTGCAAAGATTCTCTTCTTCTGGAGGTGAAGCTGGACAATTAATGAGTCACACGAACATAGACGCATTTAGGTAGATCGGGGGGCGCATTCCCTTCAAAAACAAAAGTAATCCTCTGCATCTTCAGCGGCTCAGATGTTGGGAGTAAAAGATGACTGCTATGTTCATTCTTGCATCCAACAAAAAAAAAAAACCTCAATTGCTAAGGAGACATTCTTGTCTACACCTGGGGCCCGTTCTTCGTACGTCGCTAACTCAGCTGGATTTGATTGTTGACGAATTCGCTTGATCTTGGATTGATTGGTTCTTCAAAGCTCATCCCGGAGTTGCTGTCATAGCAACAGGTCCGTAAGCTTAAACTTGCCCAGGAGCAGGCTTATTTCATGTAAACAGGATTAGATCGTATCTTTGTAAGCAGAATTGGTACTTAAAATCTGTCTCAGCCACCGCTACTTTGTTACAAGAGTACCCTACTGATCCACAGAAAATTATTTACAATAATAATAATAAAAAAAATAATACAAAAAATAATATAATGTTGTGTAGTCATCTACAATATTATAGACACAGCCAGGTTTACTCGTTGACAAGTGTATTTGTGATGAAATAATTACTTTATAATTGTATTGGAGTCTTACACACATGCTATACAGTTAATCTGAGTTGTGCATTAATTTGAGTGGTGACAGAGCTATTATGGGAGCAGCTTGATGGAGCGCAGGAGATGCAGATAACATGATCTTGACCCTTAAGAAACTTTAATTTAATGCCGTACTTAACAAATATGCTTTAAAGATTAAATTAAATGAATTGCTAATTACAAAATTGAAATAAAAATGTAAAGCCTGTACAAATACTATAAATCATGAATATAAATAATTGTGAATCAAGTAAATTAAAATAAAATAGAAACAGTGAACATTTAATTGATCTATTATTACATTTATGTAGTTTTGTTCGCTTGGCTGTTTCCAGAAATGTGTCATGTTTTTCGTCAGGTGTCTTTTTTAATGATATGATGTCGTTACGTTTCTGTCTTGCCGCCAGCCAATCGCTGCATTGCTGATTGTGCCTTCGAGTATCAATACATCTGCCCTTTTAGGGGATCACGAGAATGTGCAATAATCTTAGACAATTTAATCCAGATATTTTTATAAAATTAATACAATTATTAATAAAATTAAGGTCTGTAATAAATCACTAGTGTCAATCAGCAATCGTAGGAGGGGCCTGTACAGAACTACGTCACTCTGCCAAGAATCTGTGAATGGCTTGATCCGAGATCTAATCTTGATCTGGGGTTATTATTTATGGGGATTAAAAAAACAAAAAACACTTGGTGGTTTTTAATCATTATATGGTGGTTGTGCACACACACTGCCAAGACACATTTTAGTTCAAATAACATGTAAAAGTGCATTTTGCTTCCAATGAACCCTTTAACTAAACTTTAACATAAGGGACAGCAGATGATGCTTTAAAGTGACGCTTGAGTGATCAAGAATATTCCAATGTACATATAAGCTTTCCTCTGATTTCTCAAACATTTTCCCTCATTACTCATCCTTCCCTCACTTTCTGGGGGGAGGAGCTAACACATGAGGAAAGGAAATGAGGATGCAAATACAAGTAATGAGAAGCACCTCAAGTCTCAAGTCTTCATTTTCAAAAAGCATAGTACCAGCACCGGTCTTTCATCATAGTGACTCAAATTGATTCAGTAAGACTGTCATTGAAATTGAATCACTTGAGCATTAAGTAATTGAAACAAATTCTATCTTACCAGCTCTGTTGAGGGGCTATGCACAGGAGATAAAGCTGCAGGCAAAGGCTTGAACCACTCTTTAATGTCCTGCAAATCCACAAAGTTATCTCCATATAACAAGTCATCTCCAACTCCAACTGTCATTTCCTTTAGTAAAGATTTAGTAGCATCTTCAGTCCAAGTGTTCACATGTTCAAGCACATCTGATTCTGAACTTACTTTCTTCTTTCTACTTGATATACTGAAGTGTTGCTCATTATTCTGCCTTATCAGTTTCTGAGATGATTTAGGCCTATTGACCTGAGGAGATGTTTTAGGCGTTGAGTGTTTAGAAGATTGCAATGGAGTTTCTGGCCTGCTATTTCCTGGAGATGGATGAGAAATCTGTCTTTTTAAAGGACTGTTCGGCAGTGGTTGAGAAGATATTCTTTGAAGTTGGTTTTTCAAGGATTTTGCCTCTTCTCCTACAAAAGAAATATGCATTGCATCTATCAAAATGAACCTTGGTCGCCTGATAATAACAATATTTTAGAAAAATAAAAGTTAAATCAATGCAAGAATTATTACCAGCTAGAAACAGATTTTCTTGCAATTGGGAACTTTCCACACAATGCCAGAGCTCTTCAAGCAGCATTTTGACCTTGCCTAAAGTAAACATCAATTGAAGAAAACATTATCAAGTGCCATGTTATCAAGCTGTTTTCTCTTAAATATTTAAGCATTTCTTTATACAATGGAAAGTCAAACAGTTTTAGACAATACATACCTTTGTCAATTAGTGGCTCAGCATCTGTTTGAGAAGACATACTCCTTTTTTCTAAAATAAAAAATAATTTTGTTTAATGACTGAAAACAATGGATCAAATAACATACAAGTTACTAGGTATTAGAATGCACATCTCATACCTTTGTTGAACAACTCCTCAAGTTTGTTGAGTCTTTGCTAATAAATAAAAAGTCAGTAAAAACAGAAATCATAAAAATCATAGCCTTTTACTTTACATTTATATATATCATATATATTATAATAAATATATTAAGCAAAATTTAAACCTGTGTTGTGTAAAGCATTTCTTCAAGTCTTCTCTTCTCATTTTTTAGAACAATGATTTCATTGTCCTGTTGAATATTTGCCTCTGTGTAAAAGTAGACAATTACATTTAGTTTTTTTCCAACTTGTATGGTGCACAAAACTAGCTGCTGGAGAACATGTATGGAGATTAGGAAATAATCCAATATGCTACATACTTTAATATGTATGATAGTCAAATATGTTTTACTATGTGCAATAGTCCATTTTCACAAATCTAAAGCAGAGTTTTTCACTCATGCACTGTAATTTGATTAAAATATAAGATCACTAACACAGACCTTTCAGCACCAAAATTTCATTCTCAAGGTTTCCTTTCCTGAGAGAAAAACACAACATACACTCAAATATTTTTAAGAATTTCAGATTCAACACTAACAAAAATGTAAGTATACATCAACAACAAAAAAGGAGACGCATCTGTCATTTTTTCGATTGGTAAACAATAGGTACAGAAAACCAGGGGCCCATTCTTTGTACATGGATTACTCAGATGGATTTTAATGTTGTTGATTTGACATAATCCAAGATTGTTCAGTTCTTTGAAACTCATCCTGGAGTTGCTGTCATAG
The DNA here is from genome assembly GCA_027422405.1 of Ptychobarbus kaznakovi. Taxonomy (NCBI): domain Eukaryota; kingdom Metazoa; phylum Chordata; class Actinopteri; order Cypriniformes; family Cyprinidae; genus Ptychobarbus; species Ptychobarbus kaznakovi. The sequence continues at coordinate 7,664,643 of CM049803.1, read as the reverse complement.
CAACAGGGCCATAAGATAAAATAGACTGCAACTTAAATTAAATTAAAATTACTAATTACAACACTGAAATAAAAATGTAAAGTCTGTACAAATCCTAAAAAAATGGAAATAAAGAGAAATTACACATTTCATTTATCTATAATAATGTTTCTGCCATTTTAGTTGCTTGGCTGTTTCCTTAAAGATCTAGAAATTCATCAAGTTTTTCATCAGATGTGTGATGTTCTTTTTTAATATGATGTCATTACGTTGCTGTCTTGACGGCAGCCAATCACTGCATTGCTGTTCATGGTCTTGAGTATCGATACATCTGCCCTTTCCAATGCACACAAGAATATGCAGTAATCTCACACAACTTAATCCAGATATTTAATCAAATCTAAAAATTAGTTTGAAGAACCAAATTAGCCAGAGATCAGCAATCACAATTAGATGATCTCACATCTGTCATATCATCTGAGATGTATTACGTTAGGTACGAAGAACAGGCCCCAGCACAGTGTGTTTATAGAAAACATAACCAACACATCAAAGCAACATTTAATTAACACAGCAGCACAGTTTATTATGACTATAACAGACCCAGTTGGACTTACAGAATGAGTGTCTTGGCATTCTCCAGCTTGAGATTTTCATGTTCCTCTACAGTCTGAAGATATTTTCTGAGGGAATGCTTGAAATAAAACATAAAATATCGATCAGGGAACAAATGACAATCAATGAAATAGAAAAATTGTATATTAACCCTGTTATTTTAGAGACAATCTAAGGAGAAACTGAATCAAAAACTTGCATTTAGAAGCAAGTATTCATTTTAACAGCCTTTTTTTTATTATTACAGAGGTAACTTTAAAGAACCTAACCTGAGTTTTCTGTAGATCTTCCTCCAATGATTTCTTCTCAGTTTTGAGTTTCTCATTATCCAGGTTTTGCCTTTGCACAGTATCTGTGAAAACAACATGTTTATGGGCAACACAAATAAAACAATCCAGTGTACACTACATTATTGGTTCCCGTTTTGATTATTTGTACTTAGACTGAAGAGGCAGTTCACCCAAAAATGAAAATTGTCATTTACCAACCCTCAAGTTGCTACAAACTTTTGCGAGTTAGTAATCAAACAGTTGACAGTAGCCTCTGACTTCCATAGTATATTTTTTTCATACTATGCACGCCAACAGCTACCATCAACTAATTGGCACAAACATTCTTCAAAATACCTTCTTTTGTGCTCAACAAGAGAACTATGGAAGTCAGATTAGCGCACACTTGAGGGAAGGGAAATGACGACAGAATTTTCCTATTTTGGTGAATCGTCCCTTCAATTTGATCAGCAGTCTTGATCTATAGGCTCCGTTCTAATCTTAACCTAAAATAATTTGTGATGCATGTACCCTCTGCTTGTCTTAAGGATTCTTCAACTTTTTCTTTCCTGGGAAGACAGACAGACAAATACTGTGAAGTAGGATACCAATCACAATAGCAACTATACCACCATAATACTACAGTAAAGTGGTCTTACTGAGTAAGTGTCTGAGCTTTTTCAGCTTTTAGCCTGTCAACGTCTTCACACCTTAGCTGATATGACTTCAAATCAGCCTGTTGAATAAAAAAATAAATTTAAAAAAGGAGAAATTAACATGCACATATTTCCAGTCCAGTTGGAGTCGGCTTTACAAACTATGCAATGAATGACTACCGTCTTCCTACAGCATTGGTAGTACATAGTGCCGACAAATTCAACACAAAAATGCAGTCATTCAATTGCTTTAATCTCAATGAGTAGGTAGATAGTTAAAATTTATTTGAAGCATGCTCATGCCTTGTGGTAATGCAACTTCAATTATCAATAGTAAAATGCACTTTTTTGGCAAAAAGAAAACAATTACAAAAAAAATTGGTGAACTATCCCTTAACGTTATTTATTTGTTCACTAATATAAATCCCATAAGAAATAATATTTACACCGTGGGAAACATTGGTTAACGTTTATATGAAAATTTCACTTTTTAAATGAAAGTGAGAGTTTTTTATGTGTACTAAAATTGGTTAAGAAAATCAGAGATTTTCACTGGTCTTGGTTGCAATTGCTAAAAGTTTGAATTCTAGAGATGGTAAAAAATTAGGGTTTGAACACAGACCTTAGTTTTCTCCAGCTCCGTCTTCATCTGTTCATACTCCACTGTCTGTTTCTCTAAGGGCTCAAGCTTCAGCAACACCTCAACTAGCTGTTTGTGTAGTTTGCTGCTCTCTCTTTGAAAAACATCATAATGTTTTCAAGACGTTAATTTAGTCACATACTTGAATCACAATCAACAATTTTTTGCCCAAAATTATGATACTGTGCACATTACCAAACTTCTAAAGCAATACGGAAACTAAATGACCTGTGCATGTATTAAGATACTTATCTGCCACTGAGCGTAATGTACTTGTACAGCAGCATCCAGGCTTTGCATTACTTTAGTTAAAACATGATAAGAAGTACAATGCCTTTGCAGTTGTTATGGGTATGCAATTTAAGGCCTAGGGTCACATGCATTGTGTATTCTTAGTCACCAGTTCTGGTAACAGCCTGGCAAATTTGTACTGTAAATTACATTGGTAAACAGCAACTGGTTAAAATATAAATGTCAGCTTAAAAACATTTATATTACACAGTGTGTAATGTAACTGCAGTGAAAATAAACAGTACCTCTGGGATTTCTGAAGCTGTGACTTTTTGTCAAGGAATACAAAGATGGATCCATAGAGAATAAAATACATTTTCAAGCTTTGCGTTAAATGTGTTTTGAAGCCAGTTAGTATTAAAGTTACAGTATCTGCGTGTTTTCTTCGCTCCGAGAGTAGAGCATGAATAGCAAGCATGGAGTAGAGCATGAGCAGAATAATTAATTACAAAGATACAATTGTTAATGGCACGGGAAAGGATACTGTTCTAGACTTTGTTTTGCTTTAGCATGCAAAGTGTTACACTTTCTTATGGAACTATGAATTGACAAAATTTTGTCTTTAATGTAATTTATTTGATATCAGAAATTAAAAATGGCTTAATAAAATTTAAAAACAATTATTTTGTTAAATGTAACAGAAAACAGGATTAAAAAAAACTGTTCAATTTTTCCAAAGTGAAAATTTTGTTTTTTTATGCTGATAACTGGTTAAAGGATTTGTTATTGTTCATTTTGTTCACTTTTTTATTGGCTGATTTTATTGCCTGAGGGCAAGGTGGGTTTCACACATACCACCTCTTTGCCACGTGAGCTTTAGCTTTAGAGAACAGTGACTGCATCCACAGACATTTGTAACTTAAATGTGCTAGGGTTCAAGTGACACCTGCTTCTAGTTCACTACAAAAAATATAACAGTAAAAATATAACTTGTTCTTAAAATTAGGGATGCACCGATACCGAGCTCCTGTACTACTCGTAAAAATGCCCCGATACCACACAGCATGTAATAAGTGCCATATTCAGAGAGAAACACAGACAACAGAATTTAGTTATTAGAGATTAAGGCTGTCTACGAAGTACATGTATGCGGTTAACATTATGCAATTAAATCTACGGATGCACGAGCTAAAATTCTGCACCAGAATGAGCTAGTACACCTGATCTGGTACGTGCCACGCAGATGAAATAACAACAGGTCTGAGAGATTGCCAACAGAGAGGAGCAAGAGTCTAGAGAGAGAGAGAGAGAGAGAGAGAGAGAGCTGAGAGAGAGAGAGAGATTGAGATGTGCGAGAGCAGAGAGAGAGAGAGATAGAAGAGAGAGATAGAAGTAAAGAAGACGTTTGAAGAGAGAGAGAGAGAGAGAGAGAGAGAGAGAGAGAGAGAGAGAGAGAGAGAGAGAGAGAGAGAGAGAGAGAGACCTTCAGAGTTGAGTGAGCTTAACGAGAGAGAGAGAGAGGAGAGAGAGAGAGAGAGAGAGAGAGAGAGAGAGAGAGAGAGAGAGAGAGAGAGAGAGAGAGAGAGAGAGAGAGAGAGACAGAACTTCTGTTGTGTGATCTGTATTGATGTTCCCTCACTTAGCACGCATACTTTGGATTACAACTAAATCTTAAATATAAGACAATTTATAGTGGCATTCACTATAAACAACAATCTTTACTTGTCCCCATCATTCTGCACCAGTACAAATACATGTTCTGCTTGCTTTAAGTGTTTCTGGCATTATATGAGTGGCTTTGGAATATAAATCGCAGCACGTTTCAGATTAAAAAAATGCAACTTATTTTACAGTTAGGAGATTTATAACAAGTGGTTCCCTGCATTACAGCAAAAACGTGATTACAGTACTAAGTCGCGGCAATGGAGCAGCTCTAATGCTAATAAATTAAAGATTATGTAACAGAGCAAAACAAATTAAGTAAGAAAAACTTGTACAATACATTTTAATGGAAATAATTAAGTGTGAAAATAACCGAAGGATATATAGTAAAACCAAAAAATATTCAGAGACCAGATCTAATATTATTTTTTTTTTACTTGTGGGTGCAGGACATTTATTTATGTAAGTGAGGATAGCAAAATAAAGTAAACTGTGACATATTATTATACCCAAAAAACCTTCATACAGTGGACTACCAGTAAAACTGATACAAATGTGGGACCAAATATAATTCATTCCGAGTCTTGGAAAAAATTGAAGTTCAGGATACTACAGGCTGTCATTAATGCTAAGGGTTGCCGACAAATTATTGCTAGTTGTGTAAATATTGTCATACTAACAGTGGTCTGAATAATGTTGGTTGATTGTAATCCATTACATACCTTTCTATTAAAGTTATCTGACATTATCAAGATTAATTTGTTCTGACACAGTTTAACTCTGAGTTCTTGTCATGTTATATCACCATTTTCTAAACCATAGCGAATAAACTGTGATAATGTGAGAAATGTTGAAGGTGTCTGAATAAATTTTGGTTTGACTGCATCTATTTGATAAATGAAGTTAACAAATTAACATTATACATACTATCATACATACTAAGTGCAATACAAATATCGGCATTGGTACTCGGTATCGGAAAGTAACAAAACTAAAAGTATCGTATCAGGCGAGTACTGGAAAAGGTGGTATCGGTGCATCCCTACTTAGAATTAATCAAAACAAAACAAGAAAAGTTTCTAATTCCTGTTTAATACAAATTTTGTTTCTTGAACTGATTTATAAAAGTAATATTTTCACAACCATGCTGTTGCAATGAATATCAGTATGGCTGTGATTACCTGCAGCTTAATGTGGCTGGGCTGATATTCAATACAACAGCACTCATGCCCATATGATATTGCTTAATTCAGGACCCAACAGTCTCTCATTAGCAAACTCAGTCTACAATGAAATCTTATAGACTACAATAAAATCAATCAGTAAATCAACAGAGAGAATGACAAAAAACAAGTACAAAGTTATCATCTACATAGCTTTATAAAGGATATCATCACACTTCTCTTTGTATTCACTCAAGAGACGGCTGAAAATAAGCACACAAAAAAGTTGCTAGATATAATAAATACCTTCATAGTTTTTGACACTTCAGAGAAAAATAAAAATTAATCAAGTAACAAGTTATCCTTTCCTAAAATGCTTTTAGATTAATTTACTGTAATATGTATAAGTAATGTGTGATTAAAATTTGAAAATCTCTGATTGACTTGGTCCACAATTAACTTTCAAATGTAACTGAAAGTTGTGGTGTCGTCAATTGCTTTTAATGCTTATTAGCATACTTACAAAGGAATTGCATAAATTTTATTGCAAATTCCCAATTCCTTATAGCCACAAAACAACACAAATTCTTAGTGTAATTACAACAAGCGACTCTAATACTGCAGTTCTTACAGAAAAAAACAAAGTCAGACCTAAGCCTATGTAATATCTTAATACTATTATTTTGCTACCATGCAATAACTGTGCTGCTGCCCTGCAAGTGAGGTAAACATCTTGAAATAATAAGAAATAATAATAATATATATTTTTTAACTCACTCTGTGTCAAAGATCTTCTGCTTCAGAGTTAACAAAGCAGCCACATATTCATCTAAGCTCTGTAAAACGTAGAATCACAGACATACAAAATCAGCTTTACTTATAATGAATAAGTATAATGTATAAATAGAGAGATGACAGTTGATACCTGCATTAAACACCAAATTAATAAAATAACATCAACCAATATTCAGTTGCGTAGCACTATCTGGAAATCACATTTATATGATATGACTGTATAATTACAATCAACAGTGACTAGGATAGACGTAATATAAACATCGTTTTATATACTCAATTGCCATGCATTTAATTAAAACTAAATAAGTGTTATATTAACAAATTGCATTATTGATGTGCTCCAATTCTCATGAAACACCCATTATTACTTGGGTAACCAATTAACGTGAAGTCAGATTTCAAATAGTGTGGACACTGTATTGTTGTTAGGACTAAAGTTCTCACCTGATTTAAAACAGTGCAGTTTTGACAAGTGCCAGAAGTCGCTTCAGAGGCGATTCCTACGGCTTTGGACTGGTTCTCCCCCGGCATCATGGTATTAGTTCAGAAATATCAGCGGAAACGTACACGTACCTCCAAATATCTAAAAACGTGCAACCAAAACAAGCCCATCAGCTCATTGCACATACAAACGTTCGACAACACGTTGACTGAGGACCCCAGGCAAAGGCCCCAGCTGCCCGCTCTAGATGCCGGATTGAAAAGTGATGTAGTTAAAATAATAATCATATATTTTTCAATTGTTGTAGAGTTAAATATAATCCACAGTAAATCACGTAATAAACAAAAATGTAATGTTCAGCTTGAAACGAATATGGTATATTTTATTATAATCGGAGTATAACAATGTAGTTTAATGTAGGCATAATTTGGGGCGGCAATTAATAGCGATGTATCCGAAATCGCCCTCTATACGGTATAGGGCAGACCAGGCAGACTATACCCTCATGAATTCCCAGTTTCGTTCACTGTTCGACTTCATGCAGCGCCAAACAGACCTCCCGCCGAGAGTTGCCGCTTGCAGTCGGGGGCGGAATTGAAAGCGGAGACGTGAAGTCGGGCTCTTTCTGCTCCCGGTAGTGATGCTTTCGCGGTGTTTGCATACTCTTATCACAGATGAAGTGAATAACATGCAATATTTGTCAAATGCACGGACGTTTCAGAAATGTTTTAATGAGCAACAGAAGCACTTTTTATACAGGCTACTGCTTAATACAGGGCCATCTGTTCAATAATAAAGTTCAACATAAACATATACTATTTATATACTAATAAAGTGGGGTTATGCTTTTATCAGTATTTTTTATTCAATGTGACTCAACATAACATTGCGACTACAGTTAAAAAGCCTTTACAGTTAAAAAAAAAAAAGGTTTGTGAGCAGTATTTTTTAAGCAAAAAATATACAAAGGTTTGTACAACATATACAACTCACAAGTACAAAAACAAATAAACATTCATAAGAATATATAAAGTGAAGCAATTCATGCCAGAGGTAAAATTACAACAATTTAAACTAACAAAAAGCTTCATATGTCCTTCTTGCTTTTTTATCTTAATTGTATCTAATGTAGTACCATACTGTTTAATCTCTTTTATAAAATGTTCAAAGTTTGGCTTAGCTTTAGTCCATTTTTTCACACGAATGTGATATTTTCCAAGTAAAATATGATTTGTGAGCAGTGTTGTCATGGGGTGAATTTGGCCAATCGTGAAACAGCTGTGTCGTCATCAGCAGTCGCTCTGGAGAAACTGCGCCCCTTTAGGTATCGCTGCAGCCCGGAGACCTGCAAGTGGGAGGAGCTTGAACCGTAGGTAGGAGGAGCTTATGCCGCTAGGCTGGATTTCATCGTAGTTTTAAATAATATAAATATAACGCATTTTCATAGTAGTTTCAACTGTAATTCTTAGTTCTGTCATTATTGTTTATATCCAATACCATTCACTGTCAACATTGAAAGCATGTCTTTACACCTTTTGCCATGCTTTGTGATGGTCTTATTCTAAATACTTTAACTGTAGTAATTTAACCCTTGTGCATTGTTCAAATTCACTACCCTTTCGTTATGTTCGGGATGAAAACATCCACTAAAATAAAGTGCTGCATAAATCTGTTAATCAACCTCAGTCCTGATCAAAACTATTTTTTTTTTTTTTAAATCCAGGATTTTTACTCTTTAATTGCCAAGTTCATAAATGATGTCACTGATTTGGGGAAAATAACACACAAAATTACTTATTTTCAATATAAAAAGTGCTTGTGGACTGGATATTTTTTTTACTTTTATCACAGTCTTGGGCATGTCAAAGATTAGTAACAACATTGGCTTTGATGCATTGTTAGTTTTTGAGCAGCATCAGATTTAAATTTTTTCTCCCTCATTTACTGTTCGTGGCTGTTTTTGCCCCATTGACTTACATTATAACGAAATGTTTTGATTGCAAAGCCATGACACCATATAATCATGCATTTTTGATTGTTGGTGGTTTTCCCTGTTAGGAAGAGATACAATTTGACATTTTTACTGTTGATCACGAGGTAGCACCATTAACCCTTTAGATAGGCCTGTGCAAAAAAAAGCTTAGTTTCTAGCTTTTATATGGAGTATAACATCATGTTATAGTGTGTGTGTGTGTGATGAGAGAGAGAGAGAGAGAGAGAGAGAATTTTTGAATTTTAACAACTCTTTTATTGCACAATTTTCAACAATTCTCAACAAAAACACACCAATATCACAAGTAAATACCACTGACCCTTATAACAGACAAGAAAAAATTAAAGAGTCGTCCACAATGGAACAGATTGCATCATTATAGCACCAGACAGTTTGAAAAGACATCAAATCCTTCATCATCTTATAAAATTTAAAATCTACCCACACTCGTGCTTTTATCCGGTTCTTAAAAATAGGTACAATTTCACATACTTCTTCACCTTCTACTTTGTTTCTCCTACTTATATACACTGCCATTTTTGCTTCACCCATCAAAAAATTTAACAGCTGTGATTTCTTTTTGTTCTTTGCTGAGTACCGATAACCCAAAATAAATTTTTGAACATTAAAACTTTCATTCAACTTATTAAAAAAAAATGTAAGAAAATTAAATAAACAATTGAGTCTTAAACATTCTGTAAAACAATGAAAAATTGTTTCTCTTTCTTCACAAAACGGACATAAATCGCTAACATTAGGATTAATAACATGAATAAAAGAATTGACAGCAACTGCGCCGTGTACAATTCTCCATTGGAGATCCCCCACCTTTTTATCCAGAGGAGATTTATAAAAAACTCTCCATTCCGGCTTTATACTTTGATCAAACCCCAATTTACCTCTCCAAATATTTCCAACTCTTTCATTTAAAATTTTAAAGTTTAAAATTTTAACACAAGTTTTGTACATTTTCTTACCATCAATCTCATTAAAAAAGAAACCTTCTACGTTTTTAACCAGTTCTCCACTCGCACCTTCAAAATCAGGGAAAATATATATTTCTGGAAAAGGATCTCTCTTGTTGGGAACCACTTTCCCTTCCCCATAACTTTTAAGGAGAGACAATTCTTCCATCGTAAGTTTCTCTTTTAAAAAAATTAACAATTTTTCAACTAGTCTAAGAGAACCAACCCCAATACAAGAAGCAACCTCCTTTGCATTGTTTAACTCAGAACCTCCAGCCTCTATTAAATGACACAATTTGACTTTCCTTTTTTTACACATAGCACTTTCAAAGTTCCATGACATTTCATTGGACATATCCAGTCTGGCTCCACAAATCATCGGTTCCTCCAGTAACCAGTGTAAAGATGATCCACAATCTTCTCTCCTTTTCCTGAAGAAACTCCACACCTTAAAAAGTCCTTTATAAAAAGAGGGTAGTCCATTCAGCTGGATCTTTCTTGAGTCCATTAGAAACAGAGCAGAGTCCAAACCCAATCCTCCAACCTGATTCAAAATAAAATTAGTAATTTCCCTCCACACAAGGTCTCTTGGTCCAGTTAAAAATCTTTGTATAAACTGTAAACGAAAAGTTGCTCCTCTGCTGGCCAGATGTATTAGTCCTTGCCCTCCTTCCTCCCTGGGGAGAAAAAGGACACTCTGCGGTACCCAATGGTACTTAGTCCAAAAGAAATCCACTGCAACAGCTTGTAGTTTTGCTAAGAGTCCATTAGGAGGGTCAGTGCAAGCCATCCTGTGCCACAATGCTGAAGCCACCAAATTGTTAATAATGATGACCCGTCCTCTAAAAGACAATTTAGGCCACAGCCACTTCCATTTTTCCAACCTTCCCTTCATTTTTTCTAAAACTCCCTCCCAATTCTTTCGCATCATAGACTCATCACCCAGATATACACCTAAATATTTAAAACCATCCTTCTTCCATTCCAACCCACCTGGTAGACGTGGAAGTGATTTACCCTCCCATTCTCCACAAACAAAAGCTATACTTTTAGCCCAATTTACTTTGGCCGATGATAAAATTCCAAATTCATCAATTATTTCTTTTAAAACATCCACCTCTTTTTGATTATTTACCAACACCACTATATCATCAGCATAGGCTGATATTTTAATTTTAAAATCACAGCGAGGTATACTCCAGCCGTCAATCTTTTCCCTTATTCTTATTAACAAAGGTTCAATCGCTAGAGCATACAGCATCCCAGACAAAGCGCATCCCTGTCTTATGCCCCTTGTAATTTTAAAAGGAGCACTCAGACCACCATTAATTTTAATCATACTTTCAATGCTTCTATACAAAGTCCCAATCATTTTAATAAAAACCGTGTCAAAACCAAATCCCCTTAACGTCTGCGAAAGGTGTCTATGTTCAACCCTGTCAAACGCTTTCTCTTGGTCTAAGGAAATAAGACCAACATTAAAATCCAATGCTCTAGAAAGTTCTAAAATGCCTCTAATAAGATGAATGTTGTCAAAAATTGATCTATCAGGAACACAGTACGTCTGATCCACATGAACAATCCAACCAATTGCTTCCCTTAACCTAATAGCAAGAGCCTTGGATAAAACCTTGAAATCAGAACATAAAAGAGACACAGGCCGCCAGTTCTTTATATTCCTAAGGTCACCTTTCTTAGGGATGAGGGTGATCACTGCCCTTCTGCAACTCAAAGGCAACAGGCCTCTAGACAAGCTGTCATTGAGTACATCGAACAAGTCATCCCCCACCACTGCCCAGAATGCTTTATAAAACTCTACAGGAATGCCATCGATCCCCGGAGCTTTTCCGCATTTCATACTATTTAGGGCATTGTACAGTTCCTCTTTCGTGAACGGCTTCACCAGTTCACCATTTACTCCTTCAGGAACCTGAGGTAAACCCTCATAAAAGCAACTGGCTGTTTCTTCCTCCACCACCTGTTCACTTTTATACAGTTCTTCATAAAAGGCCACTGCTTCTTTCCTGATTTCTTTAGACTCTGTAATTTCTTTTCCAGACTCAGACAATAAGTAGGGATGCACCGAATATTCGGCCACCGAAAATTTTCGGCCGAAAATGGCCCAAAAGTGCATTTTCGGTTTTCGGCCGAAAGACTTTTATCACCGAAACAATACGGCCGAAATGTTGTGATGACGCAAACAGAAACCGCGACCTGCACATCTGAAGCAACATGTCTGCGGTGTGGACGTATTTCAGTATATCTGAGAGAGACCCACGGACAGCGATTTGCAAAACATGTAATGCCGAAATTTCAAGAGGGGGTGCATCTGCAAAGACTTTCTCCACGTCGGGTTTAATTTATCACCTGCAATCCAAACATTCCGATCGCTACGCTGAATATGAGAGGAACGCGACACAGAAAAGGAAAACGCCTCCGAGCACGCCCACTCTGTCTGTGGCGGATGTTTTTGAAAAGGCAAGGAAGTTTCCCAGTGACATATGGGCTATGGCAGTCTTTGTTTTGATACACTATTATGTTGAAGGACTACAGAGAAAATATTGTTGTATCTTTAAGCAGTTGCACTTGTTCTGAATGCACTTTCTTGTAGTAGTCCTACAGAGAAAAAAATAAGATGCACTTGACCTAAATGCACTTTGTTTTTATGAGAGAACATTTAATTGTACAACCTTTCAGCAGGCCAGTACATTATTATTTAATGTACACATGAGTGGGGTCAAGTTAAACATTTTAGTTTTAATTTTATTTTATACTGTGCATTGTTGCAATGTGCTAAATACATATTTGCATAATTTGTAATTGATTTATTCTTTGAAACTTTAATATTAATTTATGCAATTGCAATGCCTTGATTTTAGTAAAGTTAGTACACAGTCATAGCCATAAATGCAATGGTACTAATAATTGGCATAATTTATTTCGGTGTTTCGGTTTTCGGCCTTGGTTTCCTCTTTTTCGGTTTCGGCCAAGAATTTTCATTTCGGTGCATCCCTAACAATAAGGAATGCATAAATCTATTTAGTCCATTCCTTTTCTCTAAGCCAAAGAAGAATTTTGTTGGACTGTCCAAATGTGCTGCACACTGAAATCTAGAGCGTACCAAAGCGCCCTGTGCCCTGATGCTCAACAAATCATCTAAAATTTTATTTTTTCTTTTGAGATCTTTAACACGTTCCTGATCTTTTCCAAATACTAAAGAATGTTGCAAATCTAAAATTTCCTTCTCTATAACTTCTACCAATTGGGAAATGTCTCTTGAAGCATTGAGCGTATGCGTACGGCACAGTTGCTGTATTTGTATTTTTCCAACATCCCACCATTGCTGTAAAGAGACATACGACGCCTTTGTACCTTTAAAATTATTCCAAAAAAACTTAAAAGTATCACAAAAAGAGTTGTCAGACAACAAATTAGTATTGAAGTGCCAATAAGCACTTTTTGATTTAACATTGTTGATAAAAATATCACATTTTACCAGACAATGATCAGAAAAAGCCACAGGTAAAATTGTACAACCTTTAATGGTATTGAAATGATGTTTAAAACAATACCATCTGTCCAACCTAGCCATTGTTACATGATACTGCCTTATTTGTGTCCACGTGTACTGTCTTTGTGCTTTATTCCACACCCTCCAAATATCATACAGATCTTGATGTTTTATAATTTCTTGCAACACACGTTGCGATTCTTTGTGAGGCTCATTATGATTTCTATCAATCACATCATTTTCAGTGCAATTAAAATCACCTCCTATAAATAAAAACTCTTCAGGCTCACAATTTTCCAATGACTCTCTTAACTTATTTAAAAACATAACCCTTTCATTTCCCACTACTGGTGCATACACATTTATAAAAACAAAACTAACATTTTCCAATTTAACCCGTACTTTCAACAGTCGTCCATCCACAACATTTTCTACTTTACATGAATCCAGACTCATATTTTTCTTAAACAAAATAGCAACTCCTCCACTGATGTTAGTTTTGTGGCTCATAATCACTTCTCCATCCCATTCTATTTTCCAATCATTTTCATTCTGAAAGTCAGTGTGAGTCTCTTGAATGAACATAATGTCAATATTTTTTTGTTTTATTATATCAAAAAGCATTGCTCTTTTCTTCTGATCCCTTGCTCCATTTAAATTAACACTACCCAGCCTTAAATTACTCATTGATGAATGAATGAAAAAAAAGACTGAGTATACCAAAGGCAAAAAAATAAACAAAAAAGAATAAAATTTAAAACACTGCTTTTTCATTGTTCAAAGTGGTTGTTCTTAACTTTTGAACCATTTTCTTCAGTCTGTAACCCTCTTGTTCTGTAAGACTCCCTGTCCCTTTTTCTTTCATTGAAATTCTTGCTGATTCTATAAATAAATCGCGATCAGGAAAGAAAGCCTCTACTTGTACTCCTTTCATCCCTTTTGTTTTTTGCAAGAACTCCTTAATTTTTGCAGAGGTGTACACATTTCTTTCAGACCTCCTGAGAGAAACTGAATCAACTGAACTTATAGATTCATTCTCACTTTCTGAGAAAGAATCATCTGAATTACTGCACTCAGAAGTCACTCCCTGATCCACATCTTTCATCTGCTTTTCCTGAACCTGTTCTTTTCTTGCTTTTTTCCCCCTTCTCTTCCCATTAGTTTTCCTTTTCAATGTTGGTGTTTTGAAAAAACTATCATCATCCATCATATCTACATCTTTAATGATTTCAAGTTCACCATTGCTATCAATGACAGTATTTCTAGCTTCAGTTTCCTCACATCCTATATTTTGTTCTTTTCCTGTCACATTTTCAGACTTAGCTCCTTGCTCACTCCCGTCACTGTCTTTACCCTCTTTTTCCTCATTTAAGCTTTCATCCTGTGTTTGCTGAGTTCCATTCTCCTTTTGGATTTCACCATCTAAACCAACAACATGAGCCGCTTCATTTGTTTCATTGCCCGGACAGTCACGTACAATATGGTTTTCCTGACCACACTTAAAGCACCTCATATTCTCTGAAGTTACATAAATGTTGTAAACAAAGTCATCAATTCTGAATTTCAGAACAAGATTTAAATCCTGTCCATTATTCAGAATCATGTACACCTGTCTCCTAAATGTAACCACATGTTTTAATTCGGCAGATTTGCTGTTCAAAGTGATCTTTTTAATCTGCGACACAATCTTTCCATGTCTAACCAATTCCCTAACAATCACTTCATCTTTAATGAAAGGTGGAACGTTAGACAAAACAACCTTTTTCGCTGGTTGCATTAGTGGCATCACCGCCGTATAAGCGTCATTTAAAACGATTCCGCTTGTCACAATCTCATTAACTTTATTGACGTCGTCTAAAAACAGAACAATTGCACTGTTCATTCTCGCCGCCGATAAGACACTTTTATGTCCAACAGCTTTAGCCACAGCTAGGCTACATTCCTCCACCGAACAGCGTTCCGCTGGAACAACTTTAATACCATGCCGCCTGGTTAGCTGTTCCAGCGAAACCCCTCCAGACGCCGCCATCCAACTCAGCAAACGCTGACCGGCAGCGCCTTACCCTACTCTAAGAGTACCACTCCACAAACAAACCTCAAGATACTCTCTTAGAATCGATAGAAAAAGAAAGAAAAAAAACTCACAGACAAACCGCTCGCACTCCTCACACACCACGCTCTGCTCACTCGCTCCCGCATGCGCACACAGAGAGAGAGAGAGAGAGAGAGAGAGAGAGAGAGAGAGAGAGAGAGAGAGAGAGAGAGAGAGAGAGAGAGAGAGAGAGAGAGAGAGAGAGAGAGAGAGAGAGAGAGAGAGAGAGAGAGAGAGAGAGAGAGAGAGAGAGAGAGAGAGAGAGAGAGGGGTAGAGAGAGAGAGAGAGAGAGAGAGAGAGAGAGAGAGAGAGAGAGAGTGTGTGAGTGTGTGTGTGTGTGTGTGTGTGTGTGTGTGTGTGTGAATGGGGTACCGAAGACACACACTACTCTCTACCAGGTCAATGAGAGTTGTTCAGTTTTGCCCAGCATGTTACAGTTCCTTTTAGCTACTACAGAGGACTGGGCTAACAATCTGGTACAGCATACCTCGGTAAGTTAACAGATAACCTAAACATTTGGATCCTATAAATGGAGATAAATGTCTGGGAATGTAATAGCAACTTATGCTCTATGCCCCAAAGCATAATGCGAACAATATTGTATTTTATCCTGAGGCTCACATATCACAAATCTACATTCAGACATACAGGTGCATCTCAATAAATTAGAATGTCGTGGAAAAGTTAATTTATTTCAGTAATTCAACTCAAATTGTACAACTTTTGTATTAAATAAATTCAATGCACACAGACTGAAGTAGTTTAAGTCTTTGGTTATTTTAATTGATGATTTTGGCTCAAATTTAACAAAAACCCACCAATTCACTATCTCAACAAATTAGAATACTTCATAAGACCAATAAAAAAATTTTTTTTGTGAATTGTTGGCGTTCTGGAAAGTATGTTAATTTACTGTAAACGTACTCTACTTGGTAGTGGATTCTTTTGCTTTAATTACTGCCTCAATTCGGCGTGGCATGGAGGTGATCAGTTTGTGACACTGCTGAGGTGGTATGGAAGCCCATGTTTGTTTGACAGTGGCCTTCAGCTCATCTGCATTTTTTGGTCTCTTCTTTCTCATTTTCCTCTTGACAATACCCCATAGATTGTCTATGGGGTTCAGGTCTGGTGAGTTTGCTGTCGAGCCAAGCACACCAACACCAAGGTCATTTAACCAACTTTTGATGGTTTTGGCAGTGTGGGTAGGTGCCAAATCCTGCTGGAAAATTAAATCAGCATCTTTAAAAAGCTAGTCAGCAGAAGGAAGCATGAAGTGCTCCAAAATTTCTTGGTAAACAGGTGCAGTGGTGTTGGTTTTCAAAAAGCACAATGGACAAACACCAGCAGATGACATTGCACCCCAAATCCTCACAGACTGTGGAAACTTAACACTGGACTTCAAGTAACTTGGGCTATGAGCTTCTCCACCCTTCCTCCAGACTTAAGGACATTGGTTTCCAAATTAAATACAAAACTTGCTCTCATCTGAAAAGCGGACTTTGGACCACTGGGCAACAGTCCAGTTGTTCTTCTCCTTAGCCAAGGCAAGACACCTCGACGACAACTGTAGCCAAATTCCTTGACATCTCTGTGTGTGGTGGCTCTTGATGCCTTGACCCCAGCCTCAGTCCATTCCTTAGTTCACCCAAATTCTTGAATCGATTTTGCTTGACAATCCTCACAAGGCTGCGGTTCTCTCGGTTGGTTGTGCATCTTTTTCTTCCACTCAACTTCCTGTTAACATGCTTTGATACAGCACTCTGTGAACAGACAGCTTCTTTGGCATTGAATGTTTGTGGCTTACCCTCCTTGTGAAGGTTGTCAATGATTGTCTTCTGGACAACTGTCAGATCGGTGGGTTTTTGTTAAATGTGAGCCAAAATCATAAAAAGAACCAAAGACTTAAACTACAGTCAATCTTGAATATGTTCACTGTGAACACAACCTGGTCCAGAGCAGGTTATGTTGAGAGCACAAGTTGCTATGGCTACTTGCATACCCTGAAAGTTATTTCCCCTTTGGGACTGATAGGTTTACAATAAACTTACCCTGGTTTGTCACAGAACCTGCTTTCTGGAATACCCCATGGTCTCATATCATTTTGATTATTCTGATTTAAAATTGATAATGTATACTGCTATGGATGCAGGTGCATGACTGGAATCAGGCTCTTTTCAACCACCATTTACCAACCCTAGCACTGGAGTAGACACAACATTAACATTTTGGATGTTTCTGTATGACAAACCCATTTCAGGTTATGGACTTAAGATGTGTACCACTTCCACGTTTCATATCTCAGTAACTTCCTTGTGGATTTGGATTTATGTATTTGCTTACATTAAGTGCCCACAACTGCTAGAACCCAAGTAACTGAAATACCCTTGATCACATGAAATCTGCAATGGAGCTTATTAATATTTTAGTATATTGTATGCACCAGTTTGTTTGCCTATGATAACAGCACATTTAACTATGGCCATTTAAAAAAAATAATCTTAAGGTTACCTGGCATCTGCTGTGACAACCATTTGCATTTTAATAGCTAGAGCAGCTTGAAACATACAAATTGGTAAACTTGCTCCCTTTGACAAAATCAAGGAGTCAAGGGTGTCAACAGATACTTCCCTTGTCCTCTTGGAGTTTTAAAGTTTTAACTGAGAAGTTGAAATGGATGTTTATTAGGGAGACATAAAAATGTGTGGTCATGTGGGTACTCCAGGAACAAGGTTGGGAAACAGTTTTGAATCATCTTCACAAATAATGCCTGGTCCAAATACTGTTGTACCACCACCGAATTTGCCTTTTGGAAATGGAAAAAGCAAAGGTGGTTCTATTTAACAAATACACAGACTTTAAATTGTATATTAGATCAAAAAATGAACCAAGCCTGTATCAACAAACAATAAAAAAAATATCTTTCCACCTAGCTATAACCATTGGCATCTGGTTAGTTGCACTTTTCCCATTTGATCCATGACATGAAATTTAGGAAGAAAAAGGTGCCTTACATTTAAGAAACTATGTGTCGTCACTTCCTGTTGGACATTTATAGTTGAGCCAAATAAAAATCTTTCTCCATTCTTTAGCCACACTAGAATGACCAGTTGTGTGTCATACAGAAACCAATACTTGTGTGCATTCAGTAACAAACTACACAGTGTCAATTAGCTTATTTCTGAAGTGAGGCTTATTTACTGAAAAGCACAAGATGCAAGACTCAAACAAGGTGGATCCAAGGTAGAAATCACAAGATCAAAGACTGCACAGCCTAAACTATAAAACTGTTACAAGAGATACAAAACCAGTGCCCAGTCTTATTCAAGCTTCCAGCATTGTAAAGTTATGCAGTACACAAGGGTTAACATCTTAGTTCATTACACCAGCTCTTGTGCTTAAGCCTTGCACACTTGTATTGCAGGTATGAAAATCATTTTCTTACACACTCAAACTATATTTACATATACAGGTTTCTCTCTGTCAGTCTATTCCACTTGCTTCACTCTCATTAAAGAAAATTAAAAGAAAAAAAATATGCGTGCAAGGTGCACATGCCACAGGCTCCACTGTTTCTTTGTTATTCTTCTTTTTCTGTTGAGTTCTGTCAGTTTCTCAGTCATCAGTTGTCTCCAGAACACTCTGACTCAGAGCCAAATCCCAGTAGTGCTCAGTGCCATGCTTCTTAAAATGTTCCCTAGCCATACTTTCTGTTGGACACTGTTTAAACTTAACCTCCCCGTAACTACGTTCCTTGGCTGTACCCTGAGAGAGAGAAAATTATATATTTAAGTACACAAAGCATATAATAAGAAACAAGCAACATAATAAGAAAAAGGAAGAAAACTCATATTACTTAGTATGTACTTGCATATCAGTAAAAACCATGCAAAGGTCACGAAAATTACATTAAATTGTTGTGACACAAATGGTGAGTTCTGACAAACTACTAAATTTTTGGTAAACGTTTCAGTGGTTTACATAATATATATCTGGTATGTATTTACCTCCCAAACCAATGTGCATTTATTATTCTTTCTGGAACCCTCGTCATCTGAATCTTGAGGCTCTAAAATAAACATGGAATGCCAAATGTCAGCTATAAATCCACAGCTCAAAAAAGGCTGATCAATAAATGTCTTCATCTTCTATCACTCTAAAATTCCCTTACCATTTCTCTTGGAATTTGGCTCATCCCATTTGACTCTATTCAACATCAGTCGTTTAAATTTCTTCTGCGCTTTGGGACCTTCAGGGAGTAAGCAGTTAATTAATAGATAAATACAAATCCTGAAAATAACAATAATAACCATATATGAAGAGAATCATCTATAGAGATTATCTAATCACTTTCACCCACCTCCCTCCACTACTACAATGTTGAGGTCTCTGTGAAGTACCACGGTACCAGTGAGGTACAGTTGGTTTGCATTGGCCTCCACCTTAAACTTCTTGGCTGGATTATGCAGATTTCGGATTCTGAGGGCAAAGCAGATAAACTACTTGTTAGCAAATAAGCAAAAGATAAATAAAAACATTGCTGGCCACACTGTATGTTGTTGTGTGCAAGCAGTGAGAACAATGCTATTAAAAGTTGACTGAAATCATACGAAAAATACTGAATTGATTGTGAAGAGACCCTAGTAAAAACACACAAAAAAAACTTACGCCATAATTTATTTAGCATGTTTATTTCATACCAAATATACTTCAAATCATTAACATTTATTGAAATCACTTAAGGCTTAACGATGTAAAATTCTAAGTAAACTTTGTGTGCAAGCAGTGAGAACAATTTGCTGTATTACATTAAAATTTGACTTAATATTATGCCTAAATCATGTGTTTTAATATCACTATTTATAAGGAATTGTATGATTGTGAAGAGACCCTAGTAGAAAACACACAAAAAAAACTTACGCCATAATTTATTTAGCATGTTTATTTCATACCAAATATACTTCAAATCATTAACATTTATTGAAATCACTTAAGGCTTAACGATGTAAAATTCTAAGTAAACTTTATTAGGGGTATTTCTGTATTACACAATATTTCTTAATATTATGCCTAACTCTTATGATCCTATCACTGCGCTGTTATAATATGCATGACTATTTATAAGGATTGTATGATCAGCTGAGTATCAGTCAAATCACATGAAAGAGCTTCCGTGCCGTCAGTTCATCTCTGTAAACATGAACATAATATTTCATATGTAACACGTGAAGCGTGCATTAGAGAGTGGTTTCTGCACTGAAAGCCACGATGAGTTAAACAACACTCGCTGCGAGGATCATAGTTAATATCCAGACCGGAGCAAATATGTTTCAGGTTTTGTGACAGCACTCATGTTTCATATTCTCTCATGCTCCAAGGACGAACCAGCACTGTGTATGGAGCACATTTAATCACATCTTTCGATTCAAAAAGCAAAGTTGAACCAGCATCACGAAAAGTATCATATGCGTTAATTCGGAGTAATGATTGGCTGCCGTGGCTAGAGAGTACGTTAACAGATTATTTTGATACACAGCAAACAATGATATAGACCAAATATTCAAAGAAGGGTAAACAAAAAGTAACTATGCCTTTATTCTTTCTGTTTTAAAGATATTTTAATATTCATTTCACTGTATAATTCACTGAAAGCTGCGCCAGACTGACGATGAGTTAAACAACACTCGCTGCGAGGATCATAGTTAATATCCAGACCGGAGCAAATATGTTTCAGGTTTTGTGAATATATTTCATATTCTCTCATGCTCCAAACACGAACCAGCACTGTGTATGTGCACATATCACATCTTCTTAAAATTAAAGGGAGCAAATAAGTCTGACCACACAACGGATTATTTTGATACACAGCAAACAATGATATAGACCAAATATTCAAAGAAGGGTAAACAAAAAGTAACTATGCCTTTATTCTTTCTGTTTTAAAGATATTTTAATATTCATTTCACTGTATAATTCACTGAAAAAGGCGCCAGAGATGGGTGTCAAACAAAAGAAGGCGTGAAGAGGGTGGGAAGAGGGGAGAAAAGAACCAATAAAACACTGACCTACAACACGCTCATTAGGTTCAAGATTCTTTTAATTGAGTATGTGACGAATAATAATTTTTTTTTAACTGCAGACCATACAGTGAAGGGGAAAAAAAACAAAGAGCAACTCATTTCCAACAAGTTTACTCCTTCAATACTCTCAGAGTACACCACAGTTGAGAGTAAGCACAGAGTTGAAACCTAGTGGGTACTTTGAAGCTGAAGTACAGTACAAGGTAGTTTTGGGTTGTTTGATATTTTTAGTCACTGCATAATTCTCTGATGTCTACATTGTGTCTAACAAGACTCTATATAGCCTGTGATTTACTCAGTGTGTCATAGTACTGCATTTTAAATGTAAGATTTGAGAAGATTTGTCATGTTTTGTACCTGTAAACAGCAATGTGAACTCCATGATTCAAATCCTCCTTAAGTTTCTTCACCTTCTTCTCTTTCCTTTGTTCTGCTGTGAGTTTGCGTGCTGCATTTGCCTCCTCATGGGCTCTGAACACACACGGTGAACAATCACACTAGGCACATAATGCATCAAAGCAAACAAATTACATCTTTGAAAGGAATACTGTATTTTCCCCAAATATGAGTCACTTTTTTAATCATCTGAAATGAAAAGCATCTTATAATATGCAATTAACATCAAGCAAACAAAACACACACACACTTGTATTTGGATTCATGCCGAATGACAGTATATGAAACGAGGTACATAAGTGCAAGTTTACTGGTCCATAGTTTCAATTTTCCTTTAAATTTGTTTAAGCTCGTAATTTATAATAAATGTAATTGATAGTGTATGCTACTATAATTGTTTTTTTGTTTTTTTATACTTATTTTTCATTACTCTACTAAATACCTTTAAATCTAAAGGATTTGTTATAGAACAGGGCTCGAAATTAACTTTTTCACTCTGTAGCACTGGTGCTCCCAACTTTAAAAAGTTATGAGCACCAGCAAAAATTTAGGAGCGCCCACCAAAAATTAATGAGCACCACAACTACAAATGCTATATTAACAGATTTCATCTTTACATTCTTAACTTTAATGCAGATTTTAGTGACAGGGAGCTAACTACCGTGAGAAATGCAAAGGGCTGAAGAAGAGAGAAAATGAAAAGAACACTGACAGATTTCTTTTGTAAACCACCTAAGTTAATCTGAGTTTGGTTAAACAGAGAGAGTGCTCCTCTTTGGCGAGGGTTAGGATGGTGTATGCCAGGGATAGGCAACTTCAGTCCTGGAGGGCCGGTGTCCTGCAGAGTTTAGCTCCAACCCTAATCAAACACACCTGCCTGTAACTTTCTAGTGATCTTGAAGACATTGATTAGCTTCTTCGGATGTGTTTGATTTGGGTTGGAGCTAAACTCTGAAGGACACTGCCAGGACCGAAGTTGCCTATCCCTGGTGTATGCAGTGTTAAATTTTACATTCAGCTCTGCCAATTGCGCGGAACGGCTGGCAGCTAGGGGGTGTGTGATATTGACAAAAAATTGTATATCTATTTTCTAGGATTTGATCAATAACGACAATTAGACGATATTTTGCTGAGTGTTATTGTGCTGATCTTAAGGACTATCGTGGACTAGGGTTTATAACGGTATGAGATTTTCACGGTATGATAATGTCTCAGAAAATATCAAATTCAAATTCCATTAATAAAAAACAATCAAGTAAATTTAATCATTGATTATATATTAGTTTAACAACTTATATTCATCATTACTAATTCATAATTCATAAATTCTGGTTTGACTAAATTTTTCTGTATTCTGTACTTTTATGATATAATACAAATATACTATCAAAAATGGTGGTAATGAAATTAATGCATAAAGCTTTAATAATTTAATGAATATCTTAAAACGTCAAATGAAAATAACTTATCCTTTTATGCTTTTGTAAAGGGCTGCACATCAGAGATTTACTAAAAAATGAGGGGCAAATGATATTCCTTAAATTTTTCTATAAATTATTATTATTATTTTAGAAGTAGGCTACATTATAGTACAGTCGTCATTTCTGTCAATTTCTTCGAGTTAAAAAGCGGACTTTTATTTTGACGGGTAGAAGTGAACTGAGAGGGGCAGTAATACGCATTTGAAGCGTCTAAGCTGCCGCAAATCTCAGAAGGAGAGAAAGAAGACGGGTAGTAGTGAATAGTCAGTGTATTTGACAATGGTTTTCTCAAATAAAATGATGAAAGGATTATTAATTGTTCTCTCAGTGTAGCAGTGTTTTTTCGCTTTAATAATCACAGACACTAGACCAGGGGTCTCCAACCTTATTTCATTTGGGAGCTACTTTTAAAAAATGAAAGCGGCTGAGAGCTACCCATATTATTCCCATACTTAAATCTTTTAAATAATGTATCAGTCCAAACTGTTATACACGCCATTGTTAAAAGGTGCTGGAAATATTTAAAAAGTACACTGAAATCATTTTAGCATAATTTCATGACAAAAGCCAACAAATAAAATTAGCAGCACTATGTACTTTTTCTTCGCATAAACAGTGAAATAACAACATTTAATAAATGAGTTTTAAGCGTAGTTTTAAAAACGCCCAGGTCAGTAATGGTGAGCATATCGGGGGAAGCTTATTCCAGAGTCTGGGCCCAGCTACAGAAAAAGCCACATCACCCCAGTGTTTGTACCGTGACCTCAGTACTTCCAGCAAAAGTTGATTTGTTGACCTAAGAACCCTGTTTGACTGACGAAAAGCCAGCATCTCAGTTACATACAGTGGAGCAAGGCCATTGAGAGCTTTA
The DNA here is from genome assembly GCA_027422405.1 of Ptychobarbus kaznakovi. Classification (NCBI taxonomy): domain Eukaryota; kingdom Metazoa; phylum Chordata; class Actinopteri; order Cypriniformes; family Cyprinidae; genus Ptychobarbus; species Ptychobarbus kaznakovi. Next base: position 7,640,801 of record CM049803.1, on the reverse strand, counting down.
AAAACAAACAATAAAATGTTTTAATCAACTCTAAAAGAAACTGGCAGCCAGTGGAGTGAATAAACAATTGGGGTGATGTGCTCATGCTTACGTGTGTTGGTTAAAAGACGGGCTGCAGCATTCTGAACTAGCTGAAGGCGATTAAGGGACGACTGTGAGACACCAACATTACAGTAATCTAATCTTGAACTGATAAAAGCATGAATAGCTTTCTCAAGGTCAGAGCGATTCAAAAAAGGTTTGACCTTGGCCAAAAGACATGGCTGAAAAAAACTAGCTTTAACCACGTTGTCAATCTGTTTATCAGATTTCAGGCTACTATCAAAAGTCACCCCGAGATTTCTGACAGTTAGTTTAAGCTTGGAAGTCAGCGCATCAAAGTCAGAAGTTACAGACTCTCCAAATAAAATATATTCAGTTTTTTTTTGTTGCTCTAACCATAATTTAATGTCATTAATGCAATTAATGACCTAGCTATGTCAGCATTTTTTGATCTCATAGGCAAATAAATTGGCAAATCATCAGCATAGCAGTGAAAAGCTATATCATATGCCTAGCTATAATGGATCCAAGAGGCAGTATGTAAAGTGAAAATAAAACAGGCCAGAAGAGGCTTGTGGCACCCCGCATGAGAGAGTAGTGGTTGAGGACGACGAGTCCCTAATCGCTACAGAAAAGGTTCTGTTCGTAAAATATGATGAGAACCACTGAAGTGCAGTACCCCGAATGCCAACAACATGATTAAGGCGAGACAGAAGGACGTCATGGTCCACTGTATCAAATGCCGCCATGAGGTCAAGTAGCACTAGAATAACAGGGCACTTAGCATCAAAAAACCGAGCAATATCGTTGTGCACCTTTAACAGTGCAGACTCAGTGCTGTGTCGTAATCTGAATCCTGACTGAAATTTCTCAAAAATAGAGTTACTTTCTACAAAAGAATGTAATCGTATAAAAACACATTTTTCTAAAACTTTTGAGAGAAAGGACAGGTGGGAAACTGGTCTAAAATTAGACAAAACTGAGGGATCCAGATTAGTTTTTTTTTTTAAGAAGAGGCCTAACAACAGCATGCTTGAAAGCAGCAAGGACAGATCCTGAGCTAATACATATATTAATAAAAGCCAACAGAAAAGGTCCTACAGTGGTAAAAACTTATTTTAGCAATTTGGTTGGAACAAGGTCTAAGGGACAGTTTGTAATTTTCAAATGTTGCACTACTTCATTAAGAAATGATAGTGAGACCGGTTCAAACTGTTCAAACACCACACAATGTGCTGCAGCGACAACTAAGTCAGTTTCGGAGCTCTTACTAGTGAGTTTCTGACAGACTCCACTTTATTAATAAAGTGAAGAAAATTCTCACAAGTGGAGACTGAGGCATCAATCAGAGGACATGTGCGTGGATTCACAACAGAATGAATTGTGATAAACATCACCCTGGGTGATGCCCACTATTGGTGATAATATCAGACAAAAATTTAGACTTTGCCTCCTTCACAGCCCTCTGGTAATCAGAAAAACAACCCCTTAATATTTCCAGAGACACATGTAATTTGTTCTTCTTACATCTCCGTAATTTTTTTATAATATGTGGGGATTTTTCTTCTTAAAATCCCCACATATCAGGAGTTGGTCATATTTAGGGACAACCTCAGCTAAAAACTCAGAAAACTCTTGAATAAAATTCTTGCTGTATTTAGGAGGACGGTAAACAACAGCACATAACACAGGGCATGTAAACTCAATAAAAAGTAACTGTAGTTCAAAACAAGAATAATTATTTATAGATAGAAGTCGGCATTTAAAATTGTCTTTAAAAACAGTAGCCACGCCTCCTCCACGCCCAGACGCTCGGGGGGAGCTAAAAAAAACAGCACCGAGGTGGGAGGAACTCTGTGAAGACACTGTGGTCACCTGATTTAGCCCAGGTTTCCGTCAACTAGAGAAAGTCCAAAGAGGGAGATATAAAATTGGCTTTTAAAATAAGTTTTATTTGTAAGCGACCTTACAAATGAATGGGTACAATGGGTGCACTCTCTGTAGGTGTTTTGTTTGGGTTTTGCAATATACTTAATGTCAAATCTTACATCATTAAAACAACAATTACAATTTTATCGCAGACCCCTATGCGAGCATCTTGAAGATTAAAGGCCTTAACTACGGTGGCCGAGAGAGCTCAACTGCAACTTCAGAAAACACATGCAAACAGAAAAAGCACCATCAAGAAAACATTTTCATCAGTTTGACAGCAGGTGGTGCAAATGCTCACAACACAAAAAAAGAATTTTATTTGTAGCACGTTTCTTTGTTTGGTTGTGTTGTGAGCATTTGCAGTGCATGTGTTGTCAAATTGATGAAGTTGTTTTCTTAATTTGCAGGTGTTTTTTTCTCTTTGCAGTGCGTTTCTTTATTCCAGGGTTGGGGAACGTTGATCCTGGAGGACCGGTGTCCCTGCAGAGTTTAGCTACAACCCTAATCAAACACACCTGAAGCAGCTAATCAAGGTCTTCAGGATGCAGTTAGGTATTTTTTTCCAGGGTTTTTCAGGGTTGGAGCTAAACTCTGCAGGAGAGTGGCCCTCCAGGATCAACGTTCTCCACCCCTGCTTTATTTGTTTGTGTTGTGAGCATTTGTAGCGCGTGTGTTGTCAAGGTGACAGTTGTTTTCTTAATTTGCTGGTGTTTTTCTATTTCCAGCGCATTTCTTTATTTGGTTGTGTTGTGAGCATTTGCAGCGCGTGTGTTGTCAAATTGATGAAGTTGTTTTCTTAATTTGCAGGTGTTTTTCCTATTTGCAGCGCGTTGAGCTCTGTTACCTGCAAACTCCATCCCACAGGCTTTAAAGTGAATGCAGTGCATAGAGCACAGTGCATTTTCATAGCGGAGTCACTCGAAGTCTTTCAATCATTCTCTCCGAAAACTGTACGCTGCCTTTTTCAGCTGGTGGATCAATATTCACCACATGATCGCAATCACCAGCACCATTATCTTTAACATTAGGTGTTTTACAAAATAAATTTGTCAGTGTTTCTTTTCATTTTCTATCTTCTTCAGCCCTTTGCTGTTCCCGTGGTAGTTAGCTCCCTGTCACCTGACAGCGGAAAGCAGTGACTGGGTGATTGACCGCTAATATTAACCAATCTAAAATCTGCATTAAATTGAAGAATGTAAAGATGAAGTTATGTAACGTTGGATAGAACGGCAGACCGGTCACCGTATCAGCACACAGAAGGCACAAGACTGTGAACGTTTTTAGAGAAATGAAAACCGGTCGCACTACAACAGTCATATGCACTAGGCTTGCCGCAATAGACTGTGTGGGCGGTGATAACGGTGTTAACCTGCAACACCGTAACGTCACTTGCCCACCGCGGCATCGAATAAAATAACATACAATTTTGTGCAGGCTAAACTTTTATTTGTTAGCCTATCCTCTCTCTTTCTTTCAGCAGAAATTTAAGATTTTTCAGATTTAATTTATCACGTGAAGAGAGCTGACTGACAAGAAGAGTGAGGTGAGACAGACCAGACGATGGTGGAAGAGTTTCAAAACCAAATGTAAAAGCGCCTGTTTTAAAAAATATTTAGGATTTTAAAAAGCCTGTTGACTTCTGCCATTAATCTTAGTCAAGGGTGCCCACACTTTTTTGTGTGCGGATCTACTTTTCAAATGAGAAACATACCGAGATCTACCAAGTGAATAAAATAAATAAACCAAGTGGATAAAATGCATATTAAATAAATAATTAAAAAGGCTTATTGAGTTGTATCTTTATATTGCATTAATTTAATAATAAAAAATAAAATAGTTTTATTATTATTCACTAGTGCTGGGCGGTATACCGGTTCATACCGCATACCGGTGTTTATTTTTCTTATGATATGAATTTCTTAAATACCGCAATACCGGTGTCATTTAAATAACGTTCGGAACGCGACACTGTTAGAGAGGGGTCTCTTATCACTGTTGCATTTTGGCGAGGATACAGCTTTATGTGTTGCTAAGCGTGAAAGTTCTGAAGCTGAAGCACTAGTAGAATGTGATGAGAGAGAAGTTATCCACAATATCCACATCGACCGCACCACATATCCACCGACCGCTGCCATCAGCTCCCGCGTCTCTCACACACAACAGTTCTCCGTCGAGACGACGGATTCCCGTCAATTGCAGGGTTCCCGCCTTCTTAAATTCACTTTTCATAATTTTAAGACCGTAAATACGCTTACATTTCTCAAATAGTGTTATAACTGTCTTGATTGTAGCTTGAATAGGTCTTAAATGAAGGAAAGACGAGGTGTATTCAGTCTGCTGAGGGGGATGTGATCAAAGCCTGGAGTGGATTAAAGCACGTTCCTCTCTCCACTCTAAGCGTGCTGTAATCACTCCGCTCTGGATCCACTCCGGGTTTTACATTCCCGCTCACGGAAAAACTGCTCCGTGTTCACTCCATTTAAACGTTATCAGGGATTACTGAGGGGAAAGAAACATGTCGGAAACATGTAGCGAACTGTTGTTGTTCTGCTGGCACACCAAAAATCATCCCCGCCTCGGCTGCAGCTTCTCACTGACAACATAGTAACGCCGCTCGCATCATTCACAGTCGGGTTCTTAGCAGAGAACACAGAGCAGAACTTGAATTTCAGCGCGGGATTGTGGCTATTAATAATTATACTCATTCCCGCAGGTTCCGACAGAATGTATCACATTTGCACGTGCTTTTGAGTCTTGAACTCACTCACGCGCTCTCAATTTCTGTGCGCCCACAGATCGCGATCAGGAGAGTGACAGCTTTTAATAATTATAAGGGGAGTTTGCAAATGTGATGTATTGATTTAATACAACAGATCAATAAACAAGAACTGCATGATTTTGCTCTATATCATCAACGAAAATAGAAAATAAAGTAACAGCTGAGCCGTTGTGCATCTCTAAAAGCAAATGTATATTTAAAACATTAATGTCCACAGATTCTATGAATTTAATTTCACTCATGCCACCTTTGAACCTCATTAGCCTCATTTTTCTACAATATTCACTCATCATGACACTAAAATATGGCATTCTAAGTCAATCTACTGCAGTTTTTCCTCTCTCAGTCAGTAGAAAATGTTAACACCCGGTCATATACGGAAAAAATACCGTCATATACCGTGAAACAGTATAATTTAGAAAAATACCGTGATATAAATTTTTGCTCATACCGCCCAGCACTATTATTCACTATTCACGACGCCATCAGTAAATAGTTCCTATTAGTAGTTCCAAGCAGTTTGGAGCGTCTGATTCCTGTATGCACATAAACACCACGATCCGCACAAATATCTTCAACACATGCGGGCATCCGTTATAAACACTCGCTCTATTTAACTATGTGAATATACTGAGCTGTATTCAAGCAGAAATATGATGTTAAGAGTGATCAGTGCGCCGAGAGCGCACATACATGGTTCGTTTGCGCATCAATTATAACAGACACAACGCGCGCCTAATGCACGATCCTGTATGTCACTGTTATCATCTTTACCTTGATTACAATAGTCATCCATCAAAACGTTAGGCTACTAGTGTGACACTGGCTTCTTTTATCCAGCCGAGAGCTGTAGTTTGCGTATCATATGCTCATACAGCGGTTTTGAGCCGCCGTTCAGTCTGTATTTCACACAGTGTGATGAGAAACATTTGCTGCTCCGAAACACAGAATATCACAGAATGCGTAGAGAGGTGGTGTTGTTATTTATTTATAGGCTATATATTTTTACATTACTTAACATGCGAGTCATAATATTAGTGAATATATTATATTTTAGTTTTATCTCTCGCCCACCTGGTTGAGAACCAAGGTTCAAGGTTTCTTTATTTGTCACATAATAAATTATACAGGGTATAATCAGAAGTGAAATGTAAATCAAATCAGGTCCGCTCAGTGGACAGTGCAAAGAATAAAAATAAAATTAAATCAAAGTTACACAACACAAGAGCATATATATATATATATAGGTAAAGTAAAAAAAAATAATAAGAAATAAAGAGTAAAATGTGCAATAGAATAAAAAGTGCAAAAAAAATAAGATGTGCAAAACAGTATACTGGGACTTAATAAATAGTAATATGAACAAGAGGGATGAGAGGGATGTGCAAACGGGTTGAAATGTACACTAGCAGCAATACGGATGATGAGAATATGAATGTTTTTTACAGTTAATAATGAGTCTTGTAAATGTTATGAATGTTATGAGACTGAGTTTGTGTTAAGGAGCCTGATGGCCTGGGGGAAGAAGCTCCTCCTCAGTCTCTCAGTTTTTGCCATCATGCTCCTGAAGCGCTTGCCAGATGGCAGTAAACAGAAAAGATGGTTGCCGGGATGGTTTGAGTCTTTTAGCAGCTCTGCTTTTGCAGCGTTTGAGGTAGATGTCCTGCAGAGAGGGGAGAGCAGACCCTGAGATGCGCTCAGCTAAGCGCACGACTCTCTGTAAAGCTTTGCAGTCCTGGTTTGTGGCGTTACTATACCACACTGAGATGCACTGAGTCAGTACACTGACCTAAAGCGCGATCTACCAGCATTGCCCTCGCGATCAGGCACCCCTGATCTAGGTGATAGTGTTTTGTTGTTTTTTTTATATTATTTTCTGATTTATTTGGCTCCACAGTATTTGCAGATTTTTATTTTATTTAAACAGTGTGATTTCTTCCCCATTATTTTACATCAAGGTGTATTCCGTTTCGTGAATTGGTTCTCTAGGAACCACCATGCTGGCTAGTTCCTAGAACTGCGTTCCTTTGAACTACGCAGTGAGAAAGCCCTTTTGATATCAATACTTTGTGCATCGGAAATGACTCACTTCTGCCTCTTTGCCATTTGTGCTCTAACATGAGCCTCCACTTTAGTCGGGTCCTGCACAGCTTCCGTCCCCAAAACCCTCATTAGATTAGAGATCCGCACTGCACACAAACATAGGATAGAGCACAAAGCTATAATCAAGCACCTACACTGAGAAAAAAAAAATAATATATAAACATGTTCTTAAGTTATGATGTGAAGAATATCTAAAGCTGAAAAACTGTAATTAAGAATGAGTAGGTGCGCCCAAACCTTCGACTGGTAGGTTAACATTAAATACATTTTAAACCTCCTTTGTGACTGGTGCATAGCTGGTAATGTACCTTTAGGTTCAGGTGGGGGCATAAGACCCAATCGGACCTTTTCCTGCAACTCTTTCTGGGCTTCTCTGCGAGTTTGTCTCCTCAACTTCTTCTGCTCCTTCTTGGTCAAATATACACCCAAAGTCACTGGCTTATCTGTATCCACTAAGAAAGAGAAGCAAAAAGAGAGAGACAGAAATAAAAACGGAAAAGGTTAGATCAATCTTTTGAAATCCAACCAGTTTCTGTTTGTAGAAGGTTTTGATGTGTGCATGTATGTATCAATACATGGAGGGGCCATCTGAATTGGGTGTTCAACTAGGTTGGTGACTCCATGCATCTCCACCTCATCAAAATTTGTATGTGCAGATCTGAGAAAAAGAACAGAAGAAATGTAACAAGACCACTTTCACTAAATTCTGTTATGAATTATCAAAAGGAATGACATGACTACAAAACAGTAAATGACTCAAATGGCAAGTAAATAACAAATTTACACTTGGCTCAACCATTTCATTTAAAACTATTTATTTCTAATACAATTTGTCTTACATGATTTATTTTGTCTACTGACATTTAAAAGCTGTGGGCTCTTACAGTTCTATGTGGGACGGCAGAATGTAGGAGTCCCACCACTCTATGTGAGGAATCTCCCTCTCTCCCAATTCCTTCCTGGGGGCAATAAGAGCCAGTTTAGTGGAGGCCTGTATGCCTGTCTTCTTGGCAGCCTGAGCAATCTCCATCTGAAGTTTCTCCAACTGAGCCTGATAACAGAAGATAACATTGTTTCTCAATTGTTATTGCTCCAAGCCATTTTAATCTATAGTTTTTAAGAATCAAAAATAAAGAGGCATGCTGTTATCCACCTTTGTGCGTATGCGCTGGGCGATCTTCTCAAAGCGTCCCTGTTCATGGAACCTAAACCCTCTCTTGGCTCTCTGTGCAGAGTTGACGGCCACACGTGAGTCAAAGTAAGACGTGGATTCCAGGTCATCACTGGGCTTTTCTTTTAACTGCTGCCGAAACTGTTCCCTCTTCACTGCTCTGATGTTGGCTAGAGAAAAAAAACAATATTAGTACCAACGAAGAGAGAGAGGTTAATTTTTTTTAGCAGAACATGGTACCTTTTAAAGTGGGCATACGATGTGTGAGCTCAACTTCTTTCCCACTGGCATCAACAGTTCGTCCAAGCTCATCCAAAATGAGGGGTGTTGGCTTTGAGACCTCACGTGGTTCCACTTTACTGTAAGCAAATATGAGAAAACTGTTAACTTGAATTCTTTTTAGCAATAAATTCTTCCTAAACATTAAAACATATTGCAATGTAATCAAATTTTTACTAGAAAACATTGTTCCCAATATTCTTTGTCAGAGCAGCCAAAAATGTCTACATGCTCTTCTAAGAACTGTTATTTTTTAGATGTATACAACACTCACGGTGGTGCAATGCCCATGGCGTGCAGGTTAGCCAGGGCTACCAGGTTATGTGGCCCTGTGTTTCCCAAAGCACCCAGAATTCCGGGTTTCGAAGCCAATGTGGACTGGATCTTGGCCTGCAGCTCAGCTGCCTTGCGGGCTTTCTCTATAGCGTCATTCATGAAGTTAGCAGCCTGGGAGGGAGCGATGGATTGGTTCGCACCCACAGCCGGAAGCATGGGATGTGGAGCACTAGAGTCTGTCTGAGAGAGAATATTAAATGGTAATTGTATATATATATAGAATATATATATATATATATATATATAGAACAGACAGTGTTTATATATATACACACATACAAATATATTAGGGCTGTCAATCGATTAAAATATTTAATCGCGATTAATTGCATGATTGTCATGAGTTAACTCGCGATTAATCACACATTTTTATTTGTTCTAAATATACCTTAAATTAATACTTTTCAAGTTTGTAATACTCTAATCAACATGGGCTTGGACAAATTTGGATGCTTTATGCAAATGTATGTTTATTATTATTGAAACCATACTCAACAGAGCATGAAGACTGTTTCAAAGGTCATAGAACTTGTTCATATCTATTAGACTCATGAAAAAGAAACACCAGGTTCCCATTACTTCTCTTTCGTTGCACTGAGCAATTTACTTACACAACCCTGTTTAATTTTTTTTGCAGGACAGGGCAGCACAGAACATGCAAAATGTACATAGCCTACATTATTTATTATTGCATTTGTTTCCCTCTCTGTGCCCATATATTGTATTTTGATGCAGCTAAATTCTCAATAAAACTGTTTTCATTGATATATTTTACTGTTTCTGTTGTCAGACAACGGAATGAATATGAAATAGTGATTGAAACACGACCCATTAAGACTAGGCTCAGAGACCAGCTCTTTCTTCCAAGATGTTAATCTGAACAAAAATCCTGATAATCGAGCCATTGACTTCTGAAATCAAATGCACATAAGATAAAGACAATATCAGTGCTGTGATTTCGGCTATACTTGCATCATATAAAACTAGAAAAGCAATATAATATCTGTGTTTAACTGAAAGTGCTGCTCCTCAGTTGCCTGCTGAACCGAGCTGATGCAAAGAGGGGGAGAAACAGAGAGGGAGAGCGGTGTGTGCGCGCGCTGGGAGTGGACAGCAAGACCTTGCGCTCACGAGGTAGTACCGGCAATTCTCAGAGAATGCTTTTTTTGAAGGGGAAAAAAGTCACTAAGGGGTCAGCAATATTGCTAAGTTGGCAACACTGTGCATCTTCATTTCTCCAACTACGGGTTGGGCCACGGGTCAGAGAGAAAATATGCGCTGCGTTAATAAAATGTGCCGTTAAAATTAATTTGCGTTAACTTTGACAGCACTAATATATATATATATATATATTAATAAAAAAAGGTATAATTGTTGACTGATTAAATAAATTAAAATGACTAAGCTGAAAGTGAAAGTACACCACTTCAATGGACTCTACTGTTCTCATATAAACCTGCATTTAATGTCTAACTAGAAATATTTTAGAAAAATGTGTATTTTACTCTGAATCAATGTTCCCTTTAAGCTGCGACCGCACACGGCTGCGCACTTCTTTCATCTCACATGGACTGACAAGAGCTTTGTGCTCGTGTATCCTACCTCTCTCATTCGGCACAAATCCAAATATTCCATAATATTTCCATGTTTGCGATGTAACATGTGAATGCTAAAATATTATTTATTATGTAAATATAGGCTTTATAAGTTACGTTAATTCAGTCGCGTTCCAGCGGTAACACAGAGGCAGGTGAGCTGATGTTTGTATTTTATTTTGATAAAGTAGCCTACCAAATTTAGCAATGCTGGAGCTGATGTGTTTTGTGTGTGTTTCTGTGTTGGAAACATGATCATGTTTGTAGCATTTTGTAATAATTTTGAATGTTAAATGTTCAATATATACAATTAATAAAAAAAAAGTGTGTGTGTGTGTGCTCCAGCGTGCGATCACTTTAACCAGCAGAATCAACTTTAAACACTTATTGTCTTATTAATAATCACTGGATAAAGGTCTGCTTTTATTTGTGTATAAAAACAATAAAAACAAAACAGATTTTATTCATAATATAACAATGTAATAATAGTATTATTATTTTCACATCTAGGTGAAAAAAAAAGTAATTTGCACCACTGTCTGTTCAAAATAAATGAAAAGAAACAGAGCATAGATTACTTTTTCCCCCCGTTGTACCGAAATCGTATCGAACCGTGACCCCCGAACCGAGGTACGTACCGAACCGTGCCACCCCTATTAGATAGCTATATAAGAATTCACGGTCACTTTTTTTGTTTGATATATTTAGCTTACAGTTCTCAGTTTAAATATTTCAGTTTGCTTTCTATTATACTCTATACCAGGGGTGCCAGGGGTACTCAGTTCCTGGAGGGCCGCAGCCCTGTAGAGTTTTGTAACAACCCTGCTCCAACAAACTATGCAGTTTTCAATTAAGCCTGAAGGACTTGATTAGTTCAGGTGTGTTTCATTAGGGTTGCATCTAAAGTTTGCAGGGCTCCGGCCCTCCAGGAATTGAGTTTGACAGCCCTGCTCTATACTATCAGTTTAAATGCTTCAGTTTGTTTTGATATTATATAATATTATGTTAAGTCTGTATTATAAACCTAATAAATAATTTACTTTGTTTTCTAATGGAGTCTCTAAAGCTCATCAAGTCAGTATTTATTTGATCAAAAATACAGAAAAAAACTGTAATATTGTGAAATATTGTTGCAATTTTCAATATTGGTTTACTATTTTAATATAATTAAAAACAATGTATTCCTGTGAATCAAAGCTGAATTTTCAGCATCATTACTCCAGTCTTCACTATTACATGATCCTTCAGAAATAATTCTAATGTGCTGATTATCAGTGATACTTTTTACTTTTATTAATAAAAAGATAAAAAGAACAGTATTTATTCAAAATAGTAATCTTTTCTAACAATATAAGTGTTTACTATCACTTTTTATCAATTAAACATCCTTGCTGAATAAAAGTATTAATTTTGTTAAAAAATTTAAAAAAGGAAAAAAAATTAACTGGCCCCAAATTTTTTATTAGTAGTGTATATTGTAACTAGGGGTGGGCATAGATATTTTTTTTTTAATCTAGATTAATCTTGGATTAAGCTAGATTAAAAGCTCATTGAATTCTGCCGATGGCATTCAGAATATGTGTGCTACCCAAAAATGTTAAAATAAAGTCTTTGAGAACAGGTTTCTCAGCCAGGTGGCGCATTAATTACCAGGGGCTCATCTCCTGTTTCAAAATGCATACAAACGGCTTGAGAAAGCTGTTCTACTATGATAATTGGTGATGAAAATAAACTATGTTCAATAAGATTGTACTTAGTGTTTACTATGTTTATTCAGTTAAACATGAATTTTGCAACTGTAGGCTACATAAGAGGTCGTGATGAACTGTTTACAGTTTCCATTGGAAGCTTCTTAAAAATAATTTTCCCTGAAGCAAACCCGGGCGGCTTCTATAGCTGCATTCCATGTTAGCACGTCACGTCTGATGTGGTAATATTTCACAGTAACGTTAGGCATACACACAGGTTCGAAGCAGAGGTGACACGGGAGGGAATTCTCAAGTTCACGAGACTTAAAGCGCATCCTGTTTGCTTAAAAGCGCAACGTTTCGTTGTTATTCTGAGTGCACATACAAAGAAACGTTGCCTCTTTTACAGATTCGAAAGATGTATTAGGCTACTTTTATCTGTATGACCAAAAATGACGGAGATTTTATGAGCAAGTGAGCGCACCGGAGCCTGTCCTGCGCAAACGCGCTTCCACACAAACACTCAATAGCGCACATTTCTTAGGTTAACATCATATTGAGCGGCCATGTATAGTTGCTACTACATACATTTTCAGAGGAAAAGCCATTATTGAGGTTGATGAATGATTGTGAGCGTTTGTGATGTCCTGCCCGATTGTATTCCCAACAGACCAGCCATTAACATCTGTCCATCACGGACTGCGAGCCTCTGTTCGAAGACTCGTTCTCGCCCCCTACAGTGCAATTCGGTAGGTATACATTCCGCGCTAAAAATATCAGGGTGAAAGTCATCATTAGCTTGCTAGTATAGACCAGCTCCCAACCCAACTTTGAGAAATAATTAACGGCGATATTTTTTTTTATCGCCGATAAGGATCTCACGTTAACGCAGCACGTTTAACGCCGATAACGGCCCACCACTAATTGTAACACAACATTTCTATTTTTAATAAACACTGTTCTTTTTTACTTTTTACTCATCAAAGAATAACAGTATTAAAAAACTTAATAGCAGCACAACTGTGTCCAACATTGATTATAAATCAGCATATTAAGAGTGATTTCTGAAAGGATCATGTGAAACTGGAAGACTGGAGTAACGGTGCTGAAAATTCAACCTTGATTTACAGGAATACATTTTATTACACAAGTACATTAAAGGGGTCATTGGATGCAAAATGCACTTTACAAGTTGTTTGAACATAAATGTGTGTTGGAAGTGTGTGTGCACATCCATTCTATCATGATAAAAATCCACCCAGTGGATGACTATCGCATGCAATATATTGTGCAGCCCTGGCATTCGATGGCCCCTTTAAAATAGAACATTTTATTTTTAAATTGCAATAATATTTCGAATAGATACAGCCTTGATGAACATAAGAACTTATTAAAAAAAAATATTGATCCCAAACATTTGAACGGCAGTGTATTATACTGTAAAACATATTCTCAGGTAACCTAAAATGTACACCATTTAGTTACATCAAGCGTCAAATCAAATATAAATAGCACATTCAAGTAAAAAAAAATGTGTGTGTGTGCTGTACAGGCCTGGTATAAAGATTGTTTTTGTTCAGGTGGCTGAAATGTCTGCCCAATAGAGAAAAATTCTGCTCAGAAAGAAAAATAATTAGAGAGAACATAGCTCAGAATTAGGGCTGTGCAATTAATCACATGGGATTGTCATGCGCATCTCATCAAAAAAGCCGGTTCCGTGATTAGTATTCAATCTCCATTACCTTCACTGACAAACTAGGCAATATCACGTTCATTATCGCAGATGAATCGCCTGCGATAAGGAACGCGATATTGCTTAGCTTGTAGGGATGCACGGTATACCGGTAATGGAAAAGTACTGGTATATATTATATTATATTTAAAACGGTATGATATCATAATTTTGCTCAATTCTGTATTTCATACGAGTGCACCTGTAGGTGGCAGTGCTTCCCAAATTGCTGCGCAACCAGTAAACCTGACAACAGAACAATGCACGATGGATCAAACAGATTAAACTATCAGCGCACCCGAAATTAATAAACAGAGAACAGTAGAAGTGAAATATAGCATTACTTTGAACACAAAACCGATTACAACGGTGAACGAACTGACCTTACTGCACCAGTATGCGAGCATTGCTATAAGCCTAAATCATGTTGCCACAGGAACACATCAAATCTTTTTAAGCATTTGTCGCTTGCTCATCCTGATCTTTTCAGAGAATTAAGAGATCGACAGGTGAGAGCATCATTCATAAATTTAGATTGAATTTGAACTTATTTACAACTGATCAATGCACATACAGATGTGATACAGTAAGCTCAAACGTGCGTGTGTGACACGCTAGAACCAGTGAAGTCTTTGTCACGCATACAATCAAATATTAATTGGATTTGAATTAGGGGTGTGCGATATGACGATTTTTCATCGTGGATGATAAAAATGTCTCCACGATCTGCTTTTGGAGAAATATTGTAATATCGTGCTACAGCAAACATTCTTTCAGTTACAGTTCTGGCGTCTCCGTATCAATAAAGTGTACAGCACGACATACATTCACATCAGTGTTAACTCAGCGGTACAGTTACTCTCATGGGACACTGCACTAATTCACAATCACAAAAGTACATTATTTCCTTGTGTTTTAAAGCCTTGCCAGTTAAACATTTCATTCACACACTGTTCTGATGTGCGCTTTTTCTCAGCACATACACCTGAAGACCGCGCATGAAAAAGCCTGTCTAACAGCGCCTGATTACTTAATTAAGTTATCTTTTGTGCTAATACTGTCAAAACACACAAGGTTTATGTATAGACTCAGTTGGTTATGTCTAAAATGAAAGTAAACAGCCGAGAGAAACGGATGAGTGTCTGAATATTAGATGTGTGCAGGTCTTAAAGGGACAGAACGAAACATGCTGCCGACTGTAATTAAAGGGATAGTTCACTCTAAAATGTTATTTCTGTCATTATTTACTCACTCACATGTTGTCCCAAACCTGTATTAATTTCTTTCTTGTGCTGAACACTAACGTTATTTTGAAAAACGTGGGTAACCAAACAGTTGCTGGTCCACATTGACATTGATAGAAGGAAAAAAATAATATGGAAGTCACTGAGCAAGTGTGGGTGTTTGAAGCAAGATCGCAATTTTTTTAACAATTAATGGTGCGGCTCTAATGTCTCGTCACATCCCTATAACCTATGTTCCCTGTAGGTTTTTGTTACATATTGATACAAAGGTATTAAGATATGAATCTGTTTATTATTTTTTTTTATTAAATTCACTAATCTTTTGAGGCTGTTTATTTGTCACCTATGGTATCGATTTAGTATTGATACCGAGGTGTTACATTCTGGTATTGTACCGAGGCCAAAATTATGGTATCGAGCCATCCCTACTAGCTTGTCAGTGAACTACGGCTTTGTGTATTAACGGCTTTGTGCAGATGCCACTGCATCTGAAAGCAGGTGATGGAGATTTAATACTAATCATAGAAACGGCTTTACTGATAAAATGCACATGACAATCGCACGCAATTAGTTGCACAGCCCTACTCAGAATCATCTTATTGTCTACTCTGATTCTATTGCACTCCACTTTTTTTATTCCCTATTCCTTTTCTAAATACACAAATCCTACAGGCCAATCATAAAACAAGTTCTTGGTATTGTTTTTTTTTTACCTGCATGATAGGGACAGGAGCCACAAAACTTAGCTGTTTCTTTCTCTCCTCAATCTGCCGCGTGGCTGCTTCCATCATTTGCTTGATCTGAAGATATGATATCACAGATAGTATTAAGACTGATGCAGGAAATGCATCAACAAAAATTACATGAGCAATTATTTCATACTTGTGCAGCACTGAGCAATATCATGTCAAGTCATATATATTGAATATCAGTTATATTCAATCAAGTCATTATATGTTCTGAATATTGCAGTGATCACATTTCGTTTTATTAAATGGTTAACATTTTATTACAGTGTATGTGTTCGATCAAATACATCTGGGTCTAGTGTGTACCTTTACTGATGATGTAAATGATCTGTATATGCATGTTACCTGCATTTTGGTGAGCATGCCAGGACTCTCGGTAGGGGGTCCAGGTAAAACAGCTGGTTCCTCCACTTCCTCAAAGCGAGGCACCCGCTTCTTCTTTACCACAGATTCCACACCGTCTCCAACCTTCACTCCTTCCACTTCATCTCCAAACACTTCCTAAAGAGAGAAATATACAGAAAAAAATACAAGATATACAGTCAGAGAAAGGTTACTTAAGCATGACTTCTACCTTATTTGAAGTGTCAGTTTTAGGGGTGGGTGTTCTAACTGTAGACACGAGACCAAAATGTTCAGCTGGTAGAGAATTTGGACTATTGTCTCTCTCATGGTTACATTTCCATGCTGCGCCATCACAAAAGCTTGTCATCTAATGGCGCTTTTCCACTGCATGGTACGGCACGGATCGTTATGGCACGGCACGGCTCAGTTCGGGTCGGTTTGCGTTTCCACAGCAGTTTAGTACCGCTTTAGAGTGGGCGGGATTATCATCGTAAACGTGCCACAAACAAACGTACAACAAAGGAGCATATCGACGGAATTCTGTTCTTCATTCCCGACATGTGGATGTTTTTAACAGCAATGGACAAGCCTATGAAAATGCTTGAGATTTACCCCCAGCAGCAGAGACTGTGGTGGCAGTGCCACAGGCTGTAGAGGAGGAGGGCAGGGATGTTCGTGCAGGTGTGCTGCGTTACTCGAATAGTTAACAATTCATGTAGAATGTTCTATGAATTATCAATAAACTTTTGAATAATATAAAAAAATGTTCAATGTATCCCTTGTTTTTTTATTTATGTGTTGGTTTGTATCATCGTGGCATTAATCATTTGTCTTTTTCAAGAGGTTCATTACGTGCTCATACAATAATACATATTTAATATAGTGTGGAGGTACACTTATTCGATCAGATTGTTTTTAATTGAAACAAAACACAGTTACAAAGGTAAAAATATAAACAGAAAACATACTCTAATAATATACAAAGTGCAAAAAGTATATACACAAGGCTTTTTAATTCCACGTCGCGCCATCAAGCTCTCGTTGGATCCGCTCCTCGGCTATCAATGCGTGGAACGTCTGTACTTCCTCAACAGAAAACGAAACAGCTATTTTTTGGTTGATACAAAAAGGTGCGTTTGTTCAAACAAAAGTTGCGTCCGCTCCTTCGCTGGCTGTGCTGATTTAAATCTAGCGGGTATATGTTGGGTCTCGTGTCGCAAGTTCAGTGACGCAGTAATGACAATTTTCTGGCCAATCAGTGATCAGTAGAGTTTACACGTCACGTTTTGGTAACGGTACGGATCGCTTGGAACCCCGGCCGAGGTGGTACTAAAAAAGTACCAGGTACAGTACCCAGTGGAAAACCCCCCAAAAGTGAACCGTACCGAACCGTACCATGCAGTGGAAAAGCGCCATAAATGCATTTTTTTTTTTAAGTGCTGCAGTTTAAAAACAAGTGATTTTAAACTTTGTGCACAATAAGCAGCCTACATTTTGGTATGTTTGAATTTCTCGCTGCTCTCAACTGAATCAATTTTGTAACTTTAATTGTAACAATTCTAGATTTAATTTACACAGTAAGAACTATGCAGTGTTTTTTTTTATAAATATACAAGTAAAAAAATATTTCTTATTTCTAGTGCTTGAAGCTTTTAGGTCTATTTTGTTTGTGTATTTTGTCGCTTGCAATTTATTCTTATTTTATTACAGACCGTTTACTTTTTTTGTGTGTGTTAGTTAAGCTACTATTAGTTTTTTGTGATATTAAACACAATATTACAATTGTGAAACCGCTAAGTCTTGTGGCAACTGTGATAGTCACAATAATGAAAATCATATAAAATATTGATTTCACAAAAACCTTACTTATAGCAAAAATAACTATTTCGTGACATAAGATTTTGGTCATATTGCCCACCCCTAGTCAGTTTCAGGAAAAAAAACTGACTAAATTTATATCAAATTCACATTTTTTTTACTGCTGTGTTCTTACAATCAATAACACTGACACAGCATACATGCAAACAAGAATCCAGGATTAAGCTACATACCCTGTGAAACATTAGCTTAAGAATAGCCAGAATTAATTGTTACCCCCAGGTAAAATATGAGCAGTGTGAAATGAGTAACAAGATCACAATAACTAGTTCAAATGTGAGATTTGAGAAACCACAAATGCCCTTCAGAAACCATAAATTTAGGAGGCCCACAAAACTATACCTTCAGCTCTCTTTTGCGGTTCTTCTCTCCTGCTCCTTTATTGCCACGGGAGTTTCTACTTTCCTCAAGAGCTTCAAACAGACGCTCAACAAAGCTGCTTGCTGAATCATCAAGAAAGGGTCTTAGCTGGTCTAAAAGAAGAAAAACGGATCACTTTTAATGAAAAGAGCTTCATGGAATTCTCAGCTGCATTGAAAAACACAATACGAGTAATTCTACACAAAAAGTTGCCATTTTTTTCAAGTGCCACCAACACCAGTTGTAAACATCCCACACATCATCCTAATCTACATAAATTAGAACTACTTTACAATGACTTCAAAAAGAGGTGTACAATAAAGATGAACAAATATATGTAAATCAGTTGCCTACGGTTTAGTGCAATTATCAAATAAAGAATGTGTTATCGTTTCAAAAAGTAGTAAAATATATATTTTTTATATAAAAAATTTAACTCATTACTATAAATAAATTCTTGATCTTAAAAAACAGCGCACAGAAAGGGGTTTGCTGTGTGAGGTCAGGCAGTGTGAGATTCACCAGATCATATTTTAGAAAACGGAAACTTTTGATTTTGTGTCGAACGAGAGACCCAACATTGGTTTCAGTTTCGTTTTAGCCTAAATTAATTTGTTTATATAGTTATAGCTTTTTACATTTTTAATTCTTGTTCTTTTTTAAATAGCCTACTGTTAATTGAAAGGATTTATTGTGGAGTGAGGGGAACTAAAATAGCCTAGCTATGTTTCAGTGTTTATCATAATGTTTGTAATTCGCGTCGGCCTATTTCTGAATGAAATAATAAAATGCGACTTATAGGTGACTTGTTTTTTTTTCTCTTTCTCGCTCTCTAAAAACATATGTTTTTTTATATGCGTAGCTTATTTTAACCATGCAGCAGACTAGGGCTGGCAACAAAAAAATCGAATATTTGTCGAATTTAAAATAAAAATCCACATTCAAATGTAAAACGCTGCATTAGTATTTTAGGTGTCCGTCAGGCAGCTTGGCACACAAAATGCGATGACGAGGTGTCGTTGCATTTTAATGCTTTTTTTTAGCCTTTCCAGTTGAACCCACTCGATGCGGTGCTGCACATTCACAATATTGCGGAAAACTAGAACATCAATGTGGAGAAGATGTTGTTTATCTCAAAACTGAAACCAAGCCGTTCACACAGAATGCATATTTATGGCATTTTCTAGAGGGACATATATCATCGTTGCACTCGCGTCTCACACAAGAGAGCCCAAAGCCATTTAAAATTAATGTAAGTTCAAAAAAATTAATAAATGTAATTACTAGATTAAGAAATGATCTTGTTAGCGAACGTGCATATTAACAGCATAAACACGAACCTTGCGATCATATGATTAAATGTTAATAAATAACATGTATCAGCAATGATACATCTTTGAGTTTAAAGCGGCTCTGACAGAAAGTCTGCGTGTGCCCTGACAGACACGTGCTGTTTGAGCTATGTACTCTTTTCCTAAATCCATAACTTATATCTCACAGGTATATTCTCCATCTGTAAATGTTAGACAGCATGGAAATATTTTTATCTTGTGATTCTCTGCTAAACTCCACAGACTTGGTTCTGTCGTTTGTTTCAGTGTTGAAATAAATTCTATTTGGCTTGCTACCGAGGCAGATAACATGGCTAATTAACTAGCTAACATCAACTAGTTTCCTCCCTCACGTTACTTCAGAGCAGGGAATAACTGACTGAAGTACTACGTTTCTGCAATTTAGTAAATAATAAAATGTAGCTGGTATCATGTCTATACATTTAAGCCTCCTGCTGCCATTGTTTAAATCCGTTCAAAATCAAGACATTTAAAAAACAAACTGCCACTGTTACAGTGTTGTACAGAGACCATGCGTGTGTAACACTCCCGCTCTCTCTCTTTATGCACACATCCACGTACCTCACCGCTCCAAACTTAAAGATGAATGTGTAGAAAGTGAGCATGTCTCCAAAAACCTTGAAGAGCTGCAGGTTTAATGACTGCTTTTAAATTATTTTTTATAATTGTTTTTTACAGAAATTGTTTTGATTATTGAGCTACATGTTTAGGCTCACTTAAGTGACAGCACTTAATTTAATTAAGAATAATTCAATTATTTTAATTATTTATCTTGACATGTCTACGTTCTTAAATGTTCTATCGGTTTCTTAAAAATTGAATATATTGTGTTAAGTGGCAAAAAAAGTAGTTGTTTTCTCCCCAGACATTTTAAAATAACATTTTAGACCTGTAATGGCAATACCGTGATATTTATTTTTATCTAAGGTTATCATACCGTGAAAATCTCATACCGGCCCATGCCTAATATATATAGGACATTTTTAGGTCTGGACTTTAGGAAGGAAGAAATTTTCCAAATGGTGTGACTGACTGTATCTTCCACCTATCCAGACATTCACCCCTAAAGTAGAACTTCCATGGCGTCATTATAACTGTACTAGACATTTACAAGGGGAGATTCTTACCTGTGGTTTTTCTTTTGTCAAGGCCTTTTCCCACACAATGTAATGCTGCTTTGACCACAGTGGGTTCAGAAAAACCAAGGACCTTTTTTACTGTGCGTTCCACCCATGGCCTCAGCTCATCAACCTCACGCTTGGGCAGGGACATGCTGGGGGAAAATCTAACAAACAAACAAAATGCAATACCAATATAACAAACTTGCTTTAGTATATGATTAGTTTCACATTCATAGATAAGTCTTATGGTTAAGTTGTGCTTCTTTACTGTGATTGTTCTCAATGTTCTTCTTTTGAGTGTTTTCCAGTTTACACATCTTCAATGACAAATTATGCCAAACAGAAGGAAAATGTTTTGCATAATTTATGAATGTGATTACAACTGTATGCGCAATTATACATTCTCCACAATCCACTTTATGACAGCTCCATTTTACTAAACACTTTGAATTGACAAAGATGTAGTCGCAAAATCACACAAAAAAGTTTTTCTAATATAAATATGCAGAATTGAAACATATAGAATCAAACATAACAATTTACTACAAGTTACTTCAAACGCTGACTGACCAAAAGTCTGACTTCGAACCAGTGCAATAAATTGATGCATGATTCAGTTCAAATGGTGTAACGTTAATTAGACTCAAGAGATCACTTTGTGGCTCGAAACCTATAAACACACGAGGCCTGTATAAAGAATGTGAAGCTACGTCACGCCGCGTTGCAAGATGGGGCGCCGCCGCCATTTTGAAAGGATCACCCTCTGATACAAATGCTGAAATTAACAGATACCTGCTTATCTTTCGTTTTGTTTGTTCCTTTAAGTTAAATATTCACATTCTTCATTAGATCGTTTGCAGGGAAGAGAAGCTATTTTATCACTTCACAATTAGATTTGTTTTATCTTAAGTTTTTGTAGAATTTCGTTTACTTTGATCTGATTAGCGTGAAAACAGTGTCTCCCGCTGGACGCGTGCTGCTGCTTCAGCCGCCATATGGTAGATTATCCAAATAAAGTGTTTGTTCAACAAGCTGACTGAAGTCGATCCATTTCTTTGTTGGAAAGGTTTTAATGACGAATAATTGTTGTCATTGTAAATATTCATTTTTCCATGGCCACGGAGGAGAATCCGAGACTGTGGGTCACATTCAGCAGACAGACACAAGCACACTTATATATTTATTTCAACAAATGACAACTAGAATTCAATTCCTGGAAGTTTGTGAACAGTTTGGTGCATTTTAAAATGCTGGTTTAATGTAGTGAGACAGTGATGCTAAAAAGACATGCAGATGAGGCCAGAATATTAATGCACTTGTTTAATTGCACGTTAAGAAAATGCTTAATGTGTAAATAAACGATTTGTGTTCACATTTTGGCTTGTGTGCGTATCTGCACGTAATATATGCTTTACCATTTTTGTCTTTATCGCTGTCTTGGTACATTAAGGCACATGAAGCGTTATGTTAAATGTTTTAATGTCCCCGTTCAAGTTCTGCTAAGATTAAATCACAAGCCAGGTGAGAGTCATACTCGCGAAGGTGATGTTAATTATTAAACCAAGCAAAATCAAAACATGTAGCAATATGACTCTTTTATTGAGTGACAGGCAGTGGGTTTAATCTGTGACATTATTAATAGATTTACTATCAGGCGTCTTCTTGTCATCTCCGCAACCTGCTTCCCTTGGTGTTTTACACAGAGAAAAGGCAAAAAAAACACAGATTTGTCCAGTTTTCTCTCTGAACGATGATGAGTTAATTTTGCAATTCTCGATGCAGAATGAGTGACAAACAGTGGTGACATTTTCAACAATCATGACAGAAAATCTAAATACTGCCCTGAACACAATAGCGGAACGGCAGCGAGATCCTCTCAAAATGGTGGATAAACAAAGCAGTTTCCCAGAACTTTATGTGGCGTGAAGTCACCTTCACATTCTCTATACCCATAATACGTTTTCAAAGATCTATAATATCTTTTAATACAAGAGGATTAAGAAACCTTACAAAAAGGAAAGCCGTTTTTTTCGTATCTTGAACAATTTGAGACTGACTTTTGTTTCTTGCAAGAATGTCATTCCACCAAAGATGATTGTAACGTTTGGAGACGTCAGTGGGGGTTAGATTTATGAATGGCTCATAGGAACAAGTAATTCAGCTGGTGTTTGTATCCCAAAAGGACGTTATATTTTCCTTGTAGTAGAAATTTCAAATGTAATGTGTATTAGTTAATATTTATGGAAACTATAAAAAAAAAAAAAACGAAAAACTTATTGATCACCTGGAAAAACATGTTTTGAATTTACAAATCAAATACCCAAATTCTTTTTTAATTTTTGGAGGGGACTTTAATGTGGCTTTGGATACCATCTAAGACAGATGGCCTCCAAAGTCATCTGATAATTCAAATCTTTAAAGACGTTTATGGAATGATTTTCTTTAGTTGATAGCTGGAGAGACTCATCCTTCTCAAAAACATTTAAAAAGGTGCAATAATTCTCTTTCAAAGCATAGCATAGAGTTACTTCCTATCAGAAACTAAATGTTTCATTTCTTAATTGTAAAGAAGTACAGGAAAAATAGATTTTATAATTTGCAGTTATTGGAAAAAAGCTAAGAAAATATATTTGGTAGTAATCTAGAGTTAGCAAAATATGAAATCTGTAAATTTTTACGAACATTTAGCAGTAAATTAACGAAAATGAAAAAAAAATTATGAGAGCACTATAATATACAAATTTTCCGATCTTTTATCTAAATCTGTTATCTGATGCTGAAAAAGTTGAACTTGCCCATTTATCAACATATATTAGATGAGTTTTACAAACAAAAAGCTGAGGGAGCATTTGCTAGATCGCGGAAAAGATGGATGGAGGAAGGTGAGCAGAATTCTTCTTATTTTTTAGATTGGAAAAGCAACATAAAAAATCTGATTGGAAAGCTTATGATTGATGATAGTCTCTGTGAAGACCAGAAAATCATTGCCAATTTTTGTGCCAAATTTTATAATGATTTATATACACTAAATTTAATAAACAACATACTCTTGATTATTTTTAATCATTATCTTGTATAAATAAATTTAGTAATGCTGATCAAGCTTTTTGTGATGCTCCCATTAATTTAAAAGAAGTTGAAGAAGCAATTAAATAATTCAAAGTAAATAAATATCCTGGCACAGACGGTCTCACATCATAGAAATTCTATCATGTGTTCAGTAAAAATATAAAAATATAGCAAAATAAATATTCTCTTTCACTTACTTTATGCCAAGGTTTGATTACTTTAATTCCCAAGCCAAATAAAAATCCTACTTTATTAGATAATTGGCATCTAATAACATTGCTAAACAATGATTATAAAATAATTGCTTTAATATTAGCCAAAAAAATTTAAAGGGATAATACATTCTGTCATTGATGAAACAAAATCTGACTTTATGCCAGATAGACACATATCTAATAATATAAGATTAATATTAGACGTTTTGGATTATTCTGATATAATTAATGAAGATAGTTACATCTTTTTTTTTTACTATTGCCCATGCCTTTGATACTTTAGAGCAAGATTTTTTTTTCAAGCCCTTAAAGAAATCGGCTTTGGTGGTATTTTCTGTGAAATGGTTAAAATGTTATATAAAATGCAAATAGCTCAATCAAGTTAAGCAGTGGTACCTCTCCCAGTTCTTTTTTTAAACCGTGGATTTAGGCAGGGATGCCCTGTATCTCCTTATTTCTTAATTTGTACGTTAAATGGAATAACAAAGGCCAATTCCCACCGCACAGACAAACGCCAACAAACAAGTTGGCCGCACAGTAATATACCTTGGCATAAATATAACTAAGAATAAAAACAGATGTGCTGCAAATTTTAATCTAGTCATCGCAACAAAAAAAAAAGAAAAAAATTGATTGGCTGGCTTCAAAGAGATGTATCTCTTTAAGGAAGAATTTTGCTCACTAAAGCTGAGGAGCTATCGCGTCTCTCTTATGCAGCCCAATCTCTCTATGTAGATAAGCCAACATGTAAACTGATCGATACAATTTTAGACTTTGTCTGGAAAAACAAATGCTATTATATGAAAAGTATGTTATACTAAATTCCTATAACAAAGGTGGCCTACATATTATTGATTTCAATTCTTTAAATTATGCCTTTAAAACAAATTGGCAAGTATTTGAAAAATCAACATTCAATATGGTATATTTGTCCACAACAAACATTTTCATTTGTTGGAGGTATTAACATATTAAAAACACCAGTTAAGCTTTCAAATTTCTATCAACAGGTACTCTTGGCCTGGGCGTTAATTTATAAACACAATTTTACCCCCCATACATTTTTTATTTGGAATAATCTAAATGTTTTATATAAAAATGTATCTTTGTTTTTTTAATCAGTGGTTTAGTAATGGTTTAACAGCAGAGGCTTATTAATGACTTATACAGAATTTATTTCAGAATATAACATACCAGTTAGTCCAAAGGAACTCGCCATTGTTATGGGAGCAATAACATCAGGAATGTATTTGCTCTTCAAAAATAGCAATCACTCCCCACTTCAAACAGCTTATTTTCCTGAACCAGATACCACTATAAGTCAAATGTTTTTCTACTAAAAAAGATTTAAATTATAAAATTAGATCTCTTTTTATTGAAAAAGTTACTACTTTGTCCCCTGTAACTTCTTATTGGAATAATTTAGACATTTTAATTGGAAAAAAATATGGTCTTTGCAACAGAAATACTTCCTCACTAATAAGTATCTTTCAAATTAATTAATACATTTTACCCTGTTAAAAAGTTTATGAAGTATAAGGCTAACATCGATACTAAATGTTTATTTTGTCGATTTCATACAGAAACAATTTTTCATTTATACAGGACTTGTCATTATACTGAAAAACATCAGTTCTTAATTTATTAATGAGAATATCCAGCAAGACGTATCCATTACTTTCAAAGGAATCATGTTAGGAGTTAGGACATTATGAGTCTGACTCTACTAAACGCAATACTTGTTTTATTATAAATTTAAAAAAAATTATTGTAAATTTGATATTCACAAATGTAAACTTACCAACAACAAACCACATTTTACTGTTTTTTTAAGAATAATCTAAATAAAACGTAATTGTTAGAAAATACATAAGCAAGTTGAACTATTTTATCCTGCAATGACTTTAATTTGTATGCTGTAATTTATATTTACATGCCTTACCCTCAATTTCTTATGTTTTTGTCCCACCTCCCCCCCAACCTTTTCTCTTGTAAACTTTAGTACTTGATTTCAGTTGACACAATGTATATTCATGATACTTTGTGTATTGTGTACAATCATTCTTTGTATGTCAACTCTGTGTTTTGTATTGCAGAAAAAAGTTTTCAAAGAAGCCAAGGCATCGCAAAAAATATCAGTTTGTTTAGTTCAGGGCCGGGGTAAGCAAGTTTGGACCTAGAGAGCCACAGTCCAGCAAAGTTCAGCTCCAACCCAGAAAAAAACCTCACTTGCCTGTAGCCCAGTGGTCTCAAACTCAATTCCTGGAGGGCCACAGCTCTGCAGAGATTAGCTCCAAATCACACTTGTTTGGAAGTTTCTAGTAATCCTGAAGACCTTGATTATCTGGATCAGGTGTGTTTGATTAGGGTTGGCGCTGAACTCTGCAAGACCGCGGCTCTCTAGGACCGAACTTGCCTACCCCTGCTACAGTTAGTGTTACGCCCGAAAATGTATTTTGTGTAATACTCTGATTATAACAGTCGTGGTTACCAAATTGCTACATTTTATTACAGTAACAACTATTAACTGTAGCAACTATAACATTTTAACAGATGTTATGATTACCATGAGAATGTTCCAAAAAAGGGTTTCGGTAGCAAACCTCAACGTAAACACTTACCTCTCACTTTATTCAGCTGTTTACAGCGGCCTAAAGAGTTTCTTTGTTACTAAAGTTATTTAGTTCTCGTTTTTTTCGTCCGCCACACCAAATTACGTTAATAAAAATAATCCGATAGTTATTTAAGGCTACAAAATATTCTGAAATGTTTCTAGACTTCTCTGCTCCCACGGTGTCCGCTGAACGTTTTCCAATGGCGAAACGGAAACGGAAGTCTCTGGTGAGAATTTCCGCCGGAAAGCCACGCATTTACGCCAGCCATACTACTGCCATCTGTTGGTCTGGAGTTATTTGATTTATGCACAGGATTTACCCAGGCAAATATTATTTGGTAAAATTTCAATCTGATATTGATTTTAGTTGCTCCTTTTAGTGTCAGTTGTCCTGAAACTGTGGGATATTTGTTTTGGCATTGCCCTTTTGTAAAACTATTTTGGCAAAATGTCTGTGATTTTATTGTACAAAATATTGACAATCATTTTTTTGTTATGGAAATATGTATTATTTTGGTATCTTAGTGAACAGCAAAGAAAAGCACAGTCATGATTAAATTATACATCTTATTTTTTACATGCAAAATTGCATATTCACAAATGTAAGTTCTGTTTTTTTAGGAAGGAAATGGAGAATTATATTGATACTATGATTTTCTATGAAACAAACAGCAACTAAAATATGCCTAGCATATAGCTTTAGCTTTTTTAGTAATGTCAAAATCTGTATGCTTTATAGCTAATTCTCTCTGTAGTTGTGTTAGAGAGGACATCAGAGGACTGATATTCACCTAACTTACTCACCCACATGACATATCACTGATTTAATTTGTTCAAATACACAATGACAACAACACACAGCACACATCCACACTACACTGCAGTCAGCCCAAATTCAAGCCTGGAAGGTGTATGTTGTTCACAAATCATTACCACCTCTTCACTTACTGAAGAATAAAAATTACAGAACTCCATACATGCAGCTCAGAATTCACAGGGTTTCACAATCATCTCTCAGTTAAGAACAGAGAATGCCTGGTAGCATAGACTATCAATAATGTGCGGATCCATGTGGCTCGAAGAGCATAAAGTGATTTGATTACTCAAATACTGGTTTACTAAAACCAACACATATTCCGTCTGTCCACTTTTAACTCCCTTTCTCTCTTCTAAATTACAAAGAAAAATGTAATGACAATTCAGATTTTCTAGTTATATTTTCTCTTTTATTTTCTAATAAATTATCTTGCTTAAATTGTACTGTAAAATAATAAGGACAGTGAAGAATTAGATTATTTTCTATTAAAATAATGAACCACATTTTCTTTAAGCAGTTGGGATTTTACTATTACTGTAATGGACTCAATCTAGGTTGTTTCTATGGCCTGAGATGCTAATAGGCTCTAGCATTCCTGTCACTCTATACAGAACAAGCCATTTGGAAAATTTGGTTGGATAGCTTTGTGCAACTCTTCTGAATGACTGAGAATTGTCAATGGTGAACCATGCTTATTGTTTTACACATTATGCAAGTCAGTACCTGGGTTGTCAAAAAAGAAGCAGTCAAGTGCATTACCATGTTTCTTTAATTCATTCAAATGCTAGTGTGTATGTTGAATGAATGAATGATGATGCATTTATATAGTGCTTTTTGTGTATTATTGTACACCCAAAGCGCTTTACAATCATGTGGGGGTCCTCCTCAACCACCACCAGTGTGCAGCATCCACTTGGATGAAGCGACGGCTGCCACAGGACAACGGCGCCAGTGCGCTCACCACACACCAGCTACAGTGGAGAGGAGAGAGAGATAGAGCCAATCAAGTGGATGGGGATTATTAGGAGCCATGATTGACAAGGCCCAGTGTGGGAATTTGGCCAGGACACCGGGAAACACCCTACTCTTTACGAGAAGTGCCATGGGATTTTTAATGACCACAGAGAGTCAGGACCTCGTTTAACGTCTCATCCGAAAGACGGTGCTTGTTGACAGTATAGTGTCCCCATCACTATACTGGGGCGTTAGGACCCACACAGACCACAGGGTGAGCACCCCCTGCTGGCCTCACTAACACCTCTTCCAGCTTCCATAATGTTGGTTATGAATGTGTAACACCACAGCATGTAACAAAACCACAGCCAAGCACGTGCCAAATTAAAGAGATGTCACTACATTCAATCAACAACCATTTCACTTTACTCTACTATCTATAAAACAATTCACTTCTACACTAATAATTGTAAATATAGCGATACATGTGAGTAATATGTTGTAATGCAATTAGTGTATATTAATGGTATATTATTGTATGTTTTTTTCTCATTATTTTATGGGGAAGTCTGTGCATGTGTTATTTAATTATACATTTGTTTGTGACAGCAGCGTTGCTGAAAGTGTGTGTGGGCAGCTTGCGTGAGTACTAATGGAGCGCTCTGAATGAACACAGCAGGGGGAGAGAGACAGACTCGATAGAGTCAGGCATTACGAGTGAGTAAGCACATCATCCACTTTAAATTTATCCAACCCTTTCTCCTCCAGACACGATAATCCCAGCAGTTTACCCCAATTCATTTTTGTCATTTCTGTTATTAATGTTATTCTGTTCATTTGAAAATCTGCAGTTTTAGTAAAAAAAAATTGAAAAAAGTTTGTTTTGTGTACATACAAACTATATTTGTGTTTTGCGCATGGAAATTATTCTAGCTGCATAAAATGTCATCATTCAAGCATTCCAAAATAATATGAAGTCACCTTCTCTTCCCTTAAATGTCCTATAGTGTGTACTACTCTGTAGGACCTACACAGTAGTACACACACAAGACACAAGCAATACATTCTCCACACCCTACCCATATTTGCCCCTAGTTTCTGTCCTCCAATAGAGGAGAAGAGGGGCAGATGGAGGGTGGGATGGAGAGGGAGGCAGAGGGAGATGGTGTGGCAGTAGGAAGGAGGTTTGGGGGTGGGGGTAGTATGGAGTTGCTGTCTGCCTAAAACTGCTTGGATACAAGAGGGGAGGGGTGTCTATGTGCATGTGGGTGTGTGTCAAAGAGAGTGTCTGCATGGCATGCTATATTTCAGATTTGGAATAGTGAGTTATTGTATATGTTGATTCGCATGCATGGTTATGTATTTATAGGAGTGTGGCATATTTAATGTGTTGATTTTCTGTAAATGCATGTATAGTGAATGTGTGTATATGTAAATATGCAGAGTGTGGATGCGTGCGATCTTTGTGGAGTACAAATTCTGCTTCTGTGTAGAAGCTGCAGTGATTTAAATAAACCAAAGCCTGGACAGTCTCATGTGGTATTTTGCACATATTGCAATTGTGTGTGTGTGTGTGTGTGTGCACATATTGCAATTGTGTGTGTGTGTGTGTGTGTGTGTGTGTGTGCGTCTGAATGAATTATTTCCATAGAGACCAGAAACCTATATGTGTATGCAAAAATAAACTGTCAATTAACCAAGTTTAGGCCTGTGTATAATTAACTATGTTAATTCATTTACAAAACAAACAAAAATATGATGGCTTTATTTAAAGGGCCTATTCTTTTTATCCTTTGTTCATTTTATCCTTTTACGAGTTGGGGTTTTATCCTATTTGTGTGCTTCTTTGGATACACACACCTTTGAGTGTGTGTGTCAGCCTCCGAAGCACCTGAACGTTTGTCACAGGCTGGTGATGGTGATAATTAATAAAACATGAAAAAATCTGTCGATTCTGTAGCTACCATGGCTACAAGAAAAGTTTAGCCAAAATTGTATCTGGTGGTTCAGAACCAGATTTAAATCAGTTTTTAAATAAATTTAACTTGCATTACATTTAACTTGAATTTAACCGTTTTGTTTAATACAAAATGCAATGAAGAGTAAAGATTGTAATTCCCGACTAAAACACCCTAAAGGCATTGGCACATACTTACGAGCCCTAAACAAAGTTATAGGGACCAGCTGGAATGAGGTTAAATCCCACTCAGATTAAAACAGTCAAGTCTACAAATTCAAAATCTGTACCCCCTGCTGAACACTGAAGCACTCCTTCAACTACCTGCCTCAGTATAGACCTTTGCCTGAGTAGGCCTCGATCTCCTAGAGCAGCGGTTCTAAATGTTTGAAAATAATGTAAATAATGTGAAAATAATGAGTGTTTCTCAAACCTGTCCTGGAAGTTTGTAGGATCCCAAGGAGCATGGTTGGGGATCCCTGCCCTGCCGCCGGTATAGAGCTCTGACTCAGTAGCCTATATGTCTGTGCCTCAGTAGAGCAGTGCTTTGGTTTTAAGTGGTTTAGATCCACTTTCTAAAAACCATATCAGAGCACTGCCCCTGATAGTGAGCTCTGTCATTATAGAACACTGCCTTAATTTTAGAGCTCTGTCTACATGGAGTACTGCCTCAATATAGTGCTCTGCCTCACTCGAGCATTGCCTCAATATTAGAGATCTGCCTCATCGAAGTTTGTTGCCACTATATAAAGTTATGCCTCAGTACAGAACACTGCCTCAGCACAAACATCTGCACTCTAAATATACATAGACAGAATCTCCAAAAACACAAGTGCACATTATAAACCTTACCTAACACACAAGACTACACATACAGTATACATGCACACCACTAAAACACAACATAGTCAAATAGTACATCCAAAATGCACTGTTTATTAAAATGCTTGTCTTTGTTGAAAAACATGAATAACAGTAAAATGCAGAGAAGAATAAACGTATGGGATGAAGAAGGGAAAAACAGGTGAAACAGAGCAAACACGCTGCTTTGACACAATCTGTATTGTATAAAGCACTATATAAATAAAAATATAAGTGCCCTTAAAATATAAAGACAGACAGTGGAAATATTTCCAGTGTGCAGAGTGCTACAACAGTTTTATAAAAAAGATTAAACAACCATTATACATCCTTTATGATCATTGCTCTTGGTCTTAAACAACCAATACATTATAAAACATGGCAAAATAAAATTAAAATAAGTGCAACAAATTTCCTAAAAAATAATTATGTAAAAAAAGACAATGCGGATGCAGATATCATTATGATTTTAGTCAAGTCATAAATATAGTTTAACAATACAATATAACAAATGCACTAGATATCAAAATACAAGTCAATAATGTAAAATATAGGATTTAACACTAACAATGCATTTCATTAAAAAATAGTGATCATTGTTACAAAATAATATGCAAATGATATTTAAATGAAGCAATAATGCAAGCCAGAGGCGAGCAGTATGATTTTTAACATAGTAAAAATGTATATATTGCTAATTTAGCAGCATGTGAAATTGTGCAATTATTTGTCCCTCATTACCAGTGTTGGGGGTAACGCATTACAAGTAACGCGACTTACGTAATCAGATTACTTTTTTCAAGTAACTAATAAAGTAACGCATTACTTTTTAATTTACAATAAAACATTTGTTACTTTTTCAAAAAAGTAATGCCAGTTACTTTGTTTTCCCATTTATTGGACAAGTCTCCTGCCCCCATATTGGGAGAAATCGGAAGTACAAAGGCATTATGTGTGAACACAATGTTACTGTAGTTCTAGACTAAATGTGAATGTGCATTAATTCATCTCACTCGCAAAAAACCCCCCCCCCAAAAAACAGATTTAGTATTCATCAAAATTATTTAAAACCGTGAAATGCAACCTGCAATAATTAAATATGTTAAATAGCACAAATGTATCTAATCCCATTATTATTAACCAATGTCTTTTCTGCTGACCTTTGATGATCCAGTTTAAACATACTAATAAGCAAAAAGGACTTTAGATAAACTAACAAATGTGCTTCATTGTTTTTTAATTGCTGAAGTGTGTTGAACCTTCTCTTATGTTCTACTGTACAGACATGAATTTACTTTTCCTATAGCCTGAGGTTTATTCATTAAAATTTTTGGTGTGAAAGAGCTTTTACATTTGCTATAAATACACCTTTTATATGAAAAACAAACAATCAAGCCCTGCTCATTTTTAAAAAGTTACGCTAAAGTAACGTAACACATTACTTTCCATAAAAAGAAACTAAGTAACGCAATTTGTTACTTTTTTAGGGAGTAACGCAATATTAAAATGCATTACTTTTAAAATTAACTTTCCCCAACAAAGCTCATTGCATTGATTACAGCCACAGAAAATCTGTTTTCTTTTTTCAGAAATTAATTGATTCACGTTCCTGTGGCTCAGTGGTAGAGCATTGCATTAGCAGTGCAAAAGGTTGTGGGTTCAATTCCCAGGGAACACACATACTGAAAAAAATGCATAGCCTGAATGCACTGTAAGTCGTTTTGGATAAAAGTGTCTGCTAAATGCAGAAATGTGAATATATAAGTGCATTTTAATATAAAAATTTGTCTGCTCCAATACATTTGATGGTTCTTGGATGCATCACAGCTGAGTGCAGTTATGGGTAAGAAAATACAGCTTCTCTTTGAATGTTTCTATGACCAGTTCACATTGACATTTGTTCTTTCACATTGTACTTCACTTTGCAGGTAGTGGTAAATTGTTACTGTATCCAAATGTCTCATGAAGTTTTGAGATTTTGTGTTTTATACCATTTGATAAAAATACACAATTAACAAATACGAGTATAAGAATATACATATCGTTTCTAGAGAAAAGGCACAGGTTTCCCAATTTCACATTTCCTTTTTTTTTTTTTCATTTTCCACACAGCAATTCCATGACAAAAACCTGCCATATGAATAAATACTCCATGGCCTCAGCTGCCATAATAATAAATACATATACAAATAATCATAAATAAATGTTGAAATCAACAAGTGAATAAATAAAGGTTGGCATGGATTAGCACTATTTATGATGGTTTTGTCCTCCTTATTTCTGACATTTGACCCTTGTTTAGATGTCTAATATCACTCAGCTGCCTCATCCAAGCACTTAAATTCTCTTCTGTGAGAGTAGGAGGTTTTCCATCAAAATCTTCAACCTGGGTATTACAAAATGTCCTATATAATATGATGTTGAGAATCACCATTAGACTCTGGTCAAATGCCATCACAGACCATCTGACATTACTCATTTAGACATGCAAACATAATGTGTATAGTAGTTGTGGTCCTTCCAGCTTGATGTATTGTAACAAAGATTATACAGCAAATAAATAAAGTGGTTAATTTTAATTTAAAAACCAACCACTGCTAGCAAGCTCCCTTTCTAACACACATACTCACTGGTACTGGTGGTTTACGGGGGCGTAATGTTTTCACACTGTACAAACTGTATTTTCGATCACCATACAACACCAACCTCTCACCTAAACCTATCCCTTACAGAAAACAGTGCATTTTCAGAATTTCTAATTTTACTAATTTGTGTCCCCATAACCCACCAAAAAAGTGCACAAAGCTTCCACTACAGTGGGACAAAATTAATGCCTTTATAGAATGCAGTAAAAGAAACTAACAACCTCCATTACAACCCACTCATAAATTCATAATATATCAGATATCGAAAAGTAAATTATACTGCTACTACATTTTTCCGCAGAGCTACAAAAAGGACCTTCCACACCAGCACTGTGTTGTCTACTGGTAGCTTTTTCAAATTGTAATTAAAACAAATTATTATTCTCAGAATTCTCAGTAGCAGTTTGAGATAACACAATAGAAGCAACAACTAAACCTTTTATTTCATGCTATCTTACAAACCCGATTCCAAAAAAGTTGGGACACTGTACAAATTGTGAATAAAAAAGTTATGCAATAATTTACAAATCTCATAAACTTATATTTTATTCACAATAGAATATAGATAACATATCAAATGTTGAAAGTGAGACATTTTGAAATGTCATGCCAAATATTGGCTCATTTTGGATTTCATGAGAGCTACACATTCCAAAAAAGTTGGGACAGGTAGCAATAAGAGGCCGGAAAAGTTAAATGTACATATAAGGAACAGCTGGAGGACCAATTTGCAACTTATTAGGTCAATTGGCAACATGATTGGGTATAAAAAGAGCCTCTCAGAGTGGCAGTGTCTCTCAGAAGTCAAGATGGGAAGAGGATCACCAATTCCCCCAATGCTGCGGCGAAAAATAGTGGAGCAATATCAGAAAGGAGTTTCTCAGAGAAAAATTGCAAAGAGTTTGAAGTTATCATCATCTACAGTGCATAATATCATCATCAAAGATTCAGAGAATCTGGAACAATCTCTGTGCGTAAGGGTCAAGGCCGGAAAACTATACTGGATGCCTGTGATCTTCGGCCCTTAGACGGCACTGCATCACATACAGGAATGCTACTGTAATGGAAATCACAACATGGGCTAAGGAATACTTCCAGAAAACATTGTCGTGAACACAATCCACCGTGCCATTCGCCGTTGCCGGCTAAAACTCTATAGGTCACAAAAGAAGCCATATCTAAACATGATCCAGAAGCGCAGGCGTTTTCTCTGGGCCAAGGCTCATTTAAAATGGACTGTGGCAAAGTGGAAAACTGTTCTGTGGTCAGACGAATCAAAATTTGAAGTTCTTTTTGGAAAACTGGGACGCCATGTCATCCGGACTAAAGAGGACAAGGACAACCCAAGTTGTTATCAGCGCTCAGTTCAGAAGCCTGCATCTCTGATGGTATGGGGTTGCATGAGTGCGTGTGGCATGGGCAGCTTACACATCTGGAAAGGCACCATCAATGCTGAAAGGTATATCCAAGTTCTAGAACAACATATGCTCCCATCCAGACGTCGTCTCTTTCAGGAAGACCTCCATTTTCCAACATGACAATGCCAGACCACATACTGCATCAATTACAACATCATGGCTGCGTAGAGGATCCGGAACTGGTATGGCCAGCCTGCAGTCCAGATCTTTCACCCATAGAAAACATTTGGCGCATCATAAAGAGGAAGATGCGACAAAGAAGACCTAAGACAGTTGAGCAACTAGAAGCCTGTATTAGACAAGAATGGGACAACATTCCTATTCCTAAACTTGAGCAACTTGTCTCCTCAGTCCCCAGACGTTTACAGACCGTTATAAAAAGAAGAGGGGATGCCACACAGTGGTAACATGGCCTTGTCCCAACTTTTTTGAGATGTGTTGATGCCATGAAATTAAAATCAACTTATTTTTCCCTTAAAATTATACATTTTCTCAGTTTAAACATTTGATATGTCATCTATGTTGTATTCTGAATAAAATATTGAAATTTGAAACTTCCACATCATTGCATCTGTTTTTATTCACAATTTGTACAGTGTCCCAACTTTTTTGGAATCGGGTTTGTATTAAATGATACATGTTCAAATGCCAAGTCCTACCACTGGCAAAATTTTTTTTATTGCGGTCTAGTCTTAATTCAACCTTGTTTTAGGATTAAAGCATAGACAAT
The DNA here is from genome assembly GCA_027422405.1 of Ptychobarbus kaznakovi. Taxonomy (NCBI): domain Eukaryota; kingdom Metazoa; phylum Chordata; class Actinopteri; order Cypriniformes; family Cyprinidae; genus Ptychobarbus; species Ptychobarbus kaznakovi. Next base: position 7,604,815 of record CM049803.1, on the reverse strand, counting down.
GACTAGAATTTCACTCAGATTTAAACACATACTTTTGAGGGCACAGGATTTCCTCAGGCGTTATCACATTTCCCCAAATGTAATTTTTTGGATGTTTATGTAAAAACTGTGGCTCTGTTGGGCAAAATTCTGCGTGTTTAAGCATCTCGTCCAGCACAACACAGCACTGGCTCAACCAATGTCAAGATTTTTGGGCAGGGCTGTTTGACTGTATAAATCTACTTCACCTTAAATCTAGGTACTTTCGTTTCAAGTTCAAAAGAGCCAAATTTTCAACCCGATCAATATAAAATGTAAGTCTCAAAGTGTTTTTTTTTTATTCTTTTTCAATCATTGCAACATACAACCTTCAAAACTTTCAACATCATATACTTCAATTCTTCTCTAACACTGAGAAGACTTTCAGCTGGTTGTGCTTTTTTTGCATCAGGTTTGTATAGTGCTTTGCTGTACATGGTTTGAAAGGTTCATTGTGATTGGTGGAGTTTGGGCATACTCTGGGACTTGTTATCCCTAAACTCACAGACTGGCACTGATATCTAGTCGGCTCTGAAAAAGGTGTAGTGGAAGAGACAAAGCTGTCCTGCATGGCTGGACTGCTACTGCTGGTGATAGGGGAAATTGGAAGGAGGACACTTCTGCTTCCTCTTTCTTTTCCAATTCCGCCTTTATGAGAAGGACTAGATTTAGGTGGGAAAAAAATGGGCGCAATGTGCACCCATGTCCGTCTTGAACCTGACCACTGGATAACCTGGTGCTCCAGGGTTTCACCAAACTGCTTGTCTGATTTTTTCTTGATTGAGAAAAGCGGAGGAGTGTCTGAAGAGCCCTCCCTTCCATCAACATATGGCCATTGATGTTGCTCTTCACAACATTCGAGTTTTGAGCTTTTACACACCATGGGAGGTGAAAAGGAGGGTGAATCTGTGTCTGACCAGCTCAATCTTCGCTTCTGCAAGAGCCAAGAGAGAATAAAAAAGGGCATCAATGTCTACAAAATCACAAAGTATAAACTGGAGTGCACCAGATAATATGCTGTGTGTCTCTTGTGTGCGTCTCTAACCTTGACTGGAATATGTAATTGGTCTTTGTGCTTGTGTGGGGGAGTGATATTGCTGCTGCAATGGGTGGAAATGTTTTGAGGTGAATGGTCAGCAGGGTTAGGTGTTACAAAAACTTGAGCAGTCACTTGAGGGAACCAAAGCTTTAGCATCACCTCTATCTGCAGCAAAGTGGGCAAGTACTTCTCTCTGTAGAGATCAGGGGAAAGTGAAAAAAAGTAAAACAAAGTGCACAATAACACAGACAAATAACACAGTCAATTATATAAGTAATTCGACTCATTCTGATGCCACACATTAGTGAAACGTCCATATTTCAAGTGATGAACTACAACTGTGTTTACATCTGTGTGAACTTATGAAAATGTAGAAAATTAATGCCAGCTGATTTAATATTATGTTTGGATTTTACAATTAGTTTGTGCATTATGAAGAATATGAATAACAACAATAATTTGAGCAAAAAGTGAACACTTCCAACAATATAACTTTACAGCATCTTAATTAATCATTAATCTTGGTTAAGTAAGGGATAATGTATGGCTAGCATTAAACTATTTGAATGCACCACGTGGAGGCCAAGTGGTTACTGTCTGGCTTCCCAAACGGTAGCTTGCAGCAATACTTGGTCACGGCTAGCCTTTCCTCTGTGCTTACCGGACTTCTATGAGTTTTTCTTCCGTGTCCTTTGTCACACTGTTATCTTCATAAGTGCTCCCTGCTCTCGCTAGGCCAGGAGAGGTATTGCAATTTAGCGCAAAGCGTATGCGTCGAACGTCTGTGTACACGTACAAGTCAAATGAAGTATACTTTGCAAGGCTGCGTGTACGACTGCGCGCATACGCTAACGTACAAAAAAACAAAACAAGTATAGGCCTTAGGTAAACTAAATCCTCAGATGCTCTAATATTATAATTTTTTCCTGTTTATAATGAAATTATTGTAATGTACTAAATCGATAAGTAACGGTTATGCTCAGGAAAGCTTGTAAATGTATTTTAAATGTATTAAATTAAAATAACTTAAAAAGTCTTTTTTGAAGCCACTTGGCAAACCTTCGTAAAAAAAATTTATAACTGAAAAAGTAGCCTATACTTTTCCATGAAAACACACCTTCAGTTATTGTGCAACAGAACATTCAAAACACACACACAAGATGAAATGCACATATATAATTTCACAAGATACACCTTGTTTATCAGGCCCATGAAAGTACACACACGATGAAATGCACTTAAATAATTATTTTGTGGCGTAAATAAAAGAAACATAATTTTCTAAAATTAAAATAGACCAAAACTGCGGGGAAATGCGGTCTATTAAACCGGCTGTCAATCTTCACAGGATTTTAGAATTTGCTTTTAGAAATATTAGCTTAGACAAACTATTGCTTAGCTTATTTCATAGATTCTCGAACTAGCAAATTACCAAAGGGCATTTTGGGTTGAGCGAGCGGTGCAGAGCGTATTGAGCGAGCGGAGCGGAATCTTCAGAAAGGCGCTCTCCGCTCTGAAGGAAATATGACCACCACAATGCTCCCGCTCCACTCAGCTCACATGCTCTGATTCAGACAGACCATGGTATAAAGTAGTTTTATAAATAGGCAGATGTTCACAATAGTTTATAATGCATTATGCATAAACTTGTATGTATATGCAGATGAATTTGAATTAAATTAAGATTACATCAGTTACACTAAAATAACAATGCAATTACATTCAGCTTCAATTAAGTTCAGCACAAGTCTATCGGTGACTTGATCTCTGCACTGTTGCCAAAAATCCAGTTATTATAAATGATGCTGCCTACACGGCACAATGATGCATCAGCACTTTCCACAATTAGTTAATCTCAGCAGCTCTTATAGTAAACATGCAGTAAAAATGTAGGTTAGAAAAACCAAAATGAGAGCAACATGCACCCATATCATGCTCGACTCAAATCAACGAATGACCTCGTATACTGATTTTTACCCTCTCACTCATCTGATTAGTCTGGGTTTGAGGTAAGCAGATAGTTATTTCTTCTTTTAACAATGTTCAATTAGGAGGTTTGCAATAGCACCATAGGAGCGATGTGAGCAATCAGTGACACAGCAGGAGGCACAATGGCCTACCTTATATTAAAGACTGAATTTAAAGAAAGGTTGGTTAACTTCTAATGTTAAAATAGAGAAAACAAATGAAAATACATGGTTTTCCAATAATAATTCATTTATAACATCTTTTATGAATTACTGAGTAAACATTCAATCAAAAAAACTGCCAAATTTGAAAGAATATGTCCCATTAATAGTTGTTTTGATGGCAAACATATGAATCAGACAAGTGATCAAGATAAAAGCTGATTTTTCAGAAAATTAAATGCTTTCAATTTTTTCAAAGAAATCCCATGACAGTCTCTTATGCGCACCAATCCTGTATTTAATTGATCAAAACGGTAGTAAAACTGTTAATGTATCGTTGCTGAATAAACCATTAATTTCTTAAAAAAAGAAATCTTACTGTCCCCAAACTTTTGAATTGTAGAACAAGTACAAATGTAAATTCAATCAGTATAGCATGGTTTCATGTTTGATTCACAGAAAATTTGGTGTGAAGCTGCTTGTAGCAAATATAATAAAAGTTTCCACAGACTGGCGTATCACAAATTAAACTACTTACTGCTTAATTTTGGCTGTTTTGCTGGCTTTTCATTTGTAGCACCTTCTACAGAACGTTCGGTTCTGATGTTTATACAGAAGTTGCATTAAGCTTGGATATTGTTTAGAAGATGGACCGCTGATAATGTCATATATACTTGCAAAGAGACAAGATTATACCTAACAACTCTGAAATACTGCAAAACAAACTTTTTGCTTATTCGGTTATGATCTCAATAACATATATAATACAGTTCTTATGGATATTCACACGCTCTCACCCAATATGTGGTTTCTGCAGGACTCCTACAATCCTCTGAATTCGTTCCATTGCAACACTCTGCTGAAAACTGCTCAGACCTGCCAATCACAAGCAGTAAATGTACTGATACAATCTCAGTATTCATCATAAAGAGTCAGATTAAATCACTTCCTGCACAGCCTGATGTTTTTCCACTTGTGTATCAAAATGTGCAATAACTGAAAACAATAAAGTAAATTGACATTTAGTTTTAATAAGGCCTTGGGCTGCATCTTGTCCATGTTACATAAGAGGAAAGCACAGACACACAAAAATGAAAGAGTAAAAAAAATAAGAGAATGGAGAAATAAATAAATAACACACATAAAAGGGTTGCTAGACTCTAAACTATACAGTTTATTACACGCCAATTACAGCTGTTGTATACCCTTACAATGAGGGATGTTTAAGCCAAAGACGCACACAGAAAAAGTTTGCTTTTGTCTCACCTTTGTCAAATCGCCCTTTCTTCAGTCCATTTAGAAGCTCCAGCAGAGGCCGAACATACCCTTGGAGTTCTAAACACTGAGAAGGAGAGAAAGCCACGATCCCGATATTCAATTAATAACTCTTTAAGATCTTTTTTGCATCTGATATTAATATCAGTTTTAGACAATCATATCACAAGTGGACAGCACTAAATGCATATGGAGTCAAAAAGTTCTGGTGTAAACACTAATGCATCCTTATGTGTCTTGGAGGACAGTAAAGGACAACCTGGCAATCAACCACTGTACTAAAATTGTGCTTTGTTGGGTCTCCTATAGAAAAAAATAACCATCTGTTCTCAGAACATGTTCTGTTTGCCTTAAATAAAAGTATTTGCCAAATAAATACAGCCAGGTCCATATATATTTGGACGCAGGCACAATGTTTATTATTTTAGCTGTTGACCAAAACATGTTCAAGTTACAGTTATATAATGAATATTGACTTAAAGTTTACACTCTGAGCTTTAATTTGAGGGTGTTTTCATCACAATTGGAGGAAAAATCAAGGAATTACAACTCTTTAATATGTACCTCCCCTCTTTTTCAAGGGACCATAAGTAATTTGACAGTTGACTCAAAAGCCATTTCATGGACATGTGTGTTATTTCTACATCAATTAAGCAAGTAAAAGGTCTGGAGTTGATTCTAAGTGTGCTGTTTGCATTTGGAAGCTGTAGCTGTAAACCCACATCATGCGGCCAAAGGAGCTCTCCATACAAGTGAAACAGACAATTGTTAGGCTTAAACAAACAAAACAAATCCATCAGAGAGATAGCAGGAACATTTGGAGTAGCCAAATCAACAGTTTGGTACATTCCGAGAAAAAAAGAATGCACTAGTGAGCTCAGCAACATAAAAAGGCCTGGATGTCCAGTCGTCCACAGAGGACAACAGTGGTGGATGATTGGAGAATCCTCTCCATGGTACAGAAAAACCCTTTCACAACATCCAGCCAAGAGAAGAACACTCTCCAGGAGGTAGGCGTGTCACTGTCAAAGTCTACAATCAAGAGAAGACTTCACCAGGGCAAATACAGAGGGTTCACCACAAGGAGCAAACAATACCAGATTAGACTTCCCCAAGCAACATCTAAAAAAGCTAGGCTACTTCTGGAAAAGCGTTCTTTGGATGTCTGAAATTGAACTCAACCTGTACCAGAATGACAGGAAGAAAAAAGTATGGAGAAGGCTTGGAACAGCTCATGATCAAAGCATACAACATCAGCTTTGAATCATGGTGTAACAGTGTGATGGCATGAGCATGCATGGCTTCCAGTGGCACTGGGTTACTGGTGTTTAGTGATGATGTGTCAGAGGACAGAATCAGCCAGAAGAATTCTGAAGTGTATAAGTATATACTCTCTGCCTAGATTCAGCCAGATGGAGCAAAGTTAATTGGGCGGAGCTTCATAGTACAAATGGACAATGACCTGAAACATACAGCAAAAGCAACCCAGGAGTTTTTGAAGGTTAAAAAAAGTGGAATATTCTGCAATGGCCGAGTCAATTCTCCTGATTCCAACCCGATTGAGTATGCATTTAAATTGCTGAAGACAAAACTAAAAGGCAGAAAGACCCACAAACAAACAACTGAAGTCAGCTGCAGTAAAGGCAGCTACTTCTGACCAGTGCCCTAAAGCATCACAAAGAGGACACAAAGGAGGAAACAAAGGAGGAAACCCATGTCTCTGGTTATGTCCATGAGTTCAAGAATTAAGGCAGTAATTGCCTGCAAAGGATTCTCAACAAAATATAAAAAAATGAAAATTGTATTTATGATTATATTTATTTGTCCAATTACACTTGAGCCCCTGAAAATGGGGGAGGGGATTATGTATAAAAAGGGTTGTAATTCCTAAGCATTTTATGTTATATTTTTGTCCAACTCTTCAATTCAATTTTCACTTCAATTTTATCTTGATCGTTTCATTTTAGTTCTATTCTGGTGGCATACAGAGCCAAAATTATAAAAATTGTGTCAGTGTCCAAATATATATGGACCTGACTGTACATTTAAATGAATAAAAGTACTGCAGATCATGTTATGCGAAGCTTGCACCTCTTATGTTCATTCAGTACAGGTATTTGTCTACAAAAAAATTATTCTGCTCAGAACATTGATTATGAAAGATTTCTGAATTTTGATTCTGCAAACAGTGTGTTTACATTCTGCAATGTATTAAAACATCTCTGTGCTTTTGTAACATGCACAACCAATACACTGATGCAGTAGATGACAGAGGCAGATAATTTAGAGCCCCTTAATCATAAGAAAATTCACATTTGTGATGCATATACAGGTATATCTAAAAACAAAAAAAGAATATGGTGAAAAAGTTTCTTGTAACATTTCAAAAAGTGAAATTTTCATATATTTTAGATTCATTACATGTAAAGTAAAACATTTTTTTAAGTGACGTTTTTTTATCTTGATGATTAAAGCTTACAGCTAATGGAAGTCAAAAATCAGTATCTCAAAATATTAGAATATTTATATTTGAGTTTCAATAAATGACCATCCATACAGTATAAATTGTTGGTATCTCTTGTTCTTTGAAATCACAATAATGGGGAACACTGTTGACATGGCAATGGTCCAGAAGACGATCATTGACACCCTCCACAAAGAGGGTAAGTCACAGTGGGTCATTACTGAAAGGGGTGGCTGTTCAAAGAGTGCTGTATCAAAGCATATTAAATGCAAAGTTGACTGGAAGGAAGAAATTGGGTAGGAAAATGTGCACAAGCCAAGTCAAGTCACCTTTATTTATATAGCGCTTTTAACAATACAAATTGTGACAAAGCAACTGCACAATATCAAAATGGGAAAATAGTGTCAATGTAAAATGACAAGATTAAACACTAATTTTTCAGTTAGAGGCATTTATGTATATATATATTTATGTATTTTGTACAAGCAACAGTGATGACCACAAGCTTGAGGATACTGTCAAGCAAAGCCGATTTAAACCCCTGGGAGAGCTTCACAAGGAGTGAACTGAAGCTGGAGTTAGTGTATCAAGAGTCACCATGCTCAGACATCTTCAGAAAAAGGGCTACCAAGCCACTTCTGAAACAGAAGCATCGTCAGAAGCATCTTACCTGGGCTAAGGAGAAAAATAACTGGACTGTTGCTTAGTGGTCCAAAGTTCTCTTTTCATATGAAAGTAAATTTAGCATTTCATTTGGAAATCAAGGTCCCAGAGTCTGGAGGAAGAGTGGAGAGGCACATAATCCATGTTGCTTGAAGTCCAGTGTGAAGTTTCCACAGTCAGTGATGATTTGGGCTGCCATATCATCTGCTGGTGTTGGCCCACTGTGTTTTCTGAAGTCCACAGTCACCTCAGCCATCTACCATGACAGTTTAGAGAACTTCATGCTTCCTTCTGCTGACAAGCTTTATGGAGATGCTGATTTCATTTTCCAGCAGGACTTGGCACCTGCCCACACTGCCGAAGGTACCAAAAGCTAGTTCAATGACCATGGTGTTACGGTGCTTGATTGGCCAGCAAACTCACCTGACCTGATCCCCATAGAGAATCTATGGGGTATTGTCAAGACGAAGATGAGAGACACCAGACCCAACAATGCAGATGACCTGAAGGCCGCTATCAAAGCAACCTGGGCTTCCATTACACCTGAGCAGTGCCACAGGCTGATTGCCTCCATGCTACACCACACTGATGCAGTAATTCATGCAAAAGGAGGCCCAACCAAGTGTTGAGTGCATATAAATGAACATACTTTTCAGAAGCCTGACATTTCTGTTTACAATATCCTTTTTTAATGATCTTATGTAAAATTCAAATTTTCTTTAATTATCTGTAAGCCATAATCATCAAAATTTCAAGAAATAAAGACTTGAAATATTTCACTATGTGTAATGAATATATAATATATGGGTTTCACTTTCTGAAATGAGTGACAAACAATATTGGCCTTTTTCATGATATTCACATTTTTTTATATGTGCCTGTAAATACTACAGGTAAAAAGTAATGGATCTCCACTGACTACATTTGATTGGACTACTCGAGGCAGATGTTAACACCATGTGTAAAGGGTTAAGAACTGGTAGAAAAATGCTCACCTTACGAGCAAACAGCAGGTCACCTTCAGCTCTTCCATTCTTCCCTTGCTCACTCTCTGAGCTACTCCATTCCAATACAGACAAAGATGACGAGGAGAGAGACAGATATGATGAGATGGATGGAAGACGTTGACCTAGCATTACTGTTGTCCTGTGACCTCTCAAGGTCACTAGACATAATGAACCCATCACATGCCCACTGAGATCCAGTATGCTCCTGCTCCCTGTTCATAATGTGAACATTTCTGTTAGAGAGACCTGACTGAGTCAAATGGAATCCATGGGGCTTGAACCTGTTCTCCAACAGGAAAACATCCGTTTCATCATCACTGAACAAAAAATTGTTGTTGGAGCTTAATGAATCCTGTGATGGCTGAGAGGAAATAACTTCTGTGGACTGCATGACTGTTGGAAGAGAGATTGAAAAAAAGAGGGAAATATCCTTAGAAGTCAAAGTTTTAAAATAAAAACATATGTATAAAATTAATGCAAAAAGAGAGAGAAGACAAAAAAACACAGTAGGCTGAATAGAGGCTATTCAACAACGTTACAAAATGTGCAAACTTCGGCAATAGTGGGGCCCAAAGATCAGAGACCACTAGTTGCCTATGTATTGCATTTAATGTATATTTTTTTATTCCAAATTTTTGGTTGAGCATACAAATTTAAGTTATATTAAGTTGACATGAACGTTAGAATGCATGTATGCACTATTGGTACACTTTGTGCTAAAAGAAATCCGACCCTCAATGGGCAATGCCACAAATTTGCAACAAAATAGTAAATATGTCTTATTCATTTATCAGTTCTTTATTTTACACCTTTTTAAATGCTAAAATGTTCTGTTTATTTCCAGGTTCAAATTAGATCTGAAATACATGTTCATTGTAATCTCTAAGATCATATTGCATATTAAAAAACAAACCATATTTCAATACATTTAAATAAACTAGTTTTAAAATGTATTTCATTAGGAGGGTTTCAATAACAGGAGCGATATGAACAATCACCAACACAACAGGACGCATAATGGTTAATCCATTATTAAAGACTGAATTTAGATAAAAGTTTCCAATTCAAAATGTATGAATACAAATGGAAATGACTTTCCAATAATAATTAATTCATAATTACCCTAATAAATTCCTGAAATGAAATAACATCAACAAAATGCCAAAACTTGAAACTGAAGTTAGGTTTTTCCATATTAATATTATATTTTTTTAAGAAAACCTATGATAAGGATGTCTGCATTTATTTGACCAAAAGCACAGCAAAAACAGTAATACTGTGAAATATATAACAATTTAAAATAGTTGTTCTATTTTAATATATTTTAAACTCCAATTTATTCATGTGATTTCTTTGACACTTTTTGTTATTCTTCCAAGGTTCAAATTACATTTAAAACCTCAGATTTTCATCATAGTCTTTCAGACCCTACTTCATATTGAAAAAGAAACCCTATTTCAATAAAATCAAATACACTCAATTTCATTATTAAATTTGTTTCATCGATACTGTTTTGTCAGAGCCAGTACAGAGTACATGAGGTCTGTCTATAGACCCTGTGAGATCACAGAAAAAAGAGGAGCATGCATGCCTGTGCAAGTGTTTGCATGATTTGGTTGTGTAAGTGTGTATCGTCAGGAAAATTGGGGGAGGGTGTAGCAGGATGCTTTAACACTAGTGGTTAAAGGCAGCAGCTAGGGTCTCTCTATTTCTTCATTTTCTCTCTCCTCTCCCTCTGGCAAATACACACACACACACACACACAAGGACAGAGTAGATGCAGTGGCATAAAAACACAAACATACTCACTTTTGACTGCCTCATGTTCCTTTCCCCTCTCCCAACCATTTTTAATGTTTGTCTCTTTCTCTTCAAGTGTGCCTCTATTCATTGCAAACCCATATTAAAACAAAGTTTCTTTGTTTAGGGAAGTAAAATATCCTTCCTCCTAACTTCCTCCAATCCATTTCGCTGTCTACTCTTCATGTTCAGTATGTAACTATCTCTCTCTGCTGCTCAGATATTTAGCAGCAATGAAAATGACAGTTGTGATTTGGGGTCACTTAAGCCTTTGGTTGTGTTGTTCTGTATATATTATATACACACACACACACACACATACCGTCACCCTAATTGCAGTTACTTTTAAAATGCAATAGACACACACACACACACACACACACACACACACACACACACACACACACACACACACACAACACACACACACACACACATATTCTATTGCATTTTAAATAAATGTAACTGCACACACATACATATATTGCACAGACAGTTACACTCACATATGCCGAGTTGCAGGAACAGGATACATACATGAACACTGTATCAAATAACAGCTTGCCAATGTCAAAGGGAGCAATCTATATTCTATTCCCTACTATCCCTGTGTGGCATGCACCCTATCAACGAATTGTTTAATAATAATAATAAAAAGATACTAAATAAATATACCTCAACTTCAGGGCACCTGTGCAAGCAACGCAAATCCTCTCCGACGATCCTGTCTACTCTACCCCAAAGATTTGCTCTCTATTTCTCTTTCCTCACATCCCGAGTGTCAACATGTGCATGGACACACGTGCCCAAATTAGTGCCATTCACGCACAGCCTCTCGTTGGTCGCTGCAGTCAGATAGTAACAGTCTTATTGGCTTACGATCTAGCCAGTAATTGTTCCGCTCTTCTGCGACTGGCCAGTCAATGACTCGTAGGGTGTGGTATTTGCGGAGCAGAAGTGTAAACATGCGCAGGTCGAAAATATACAGTACGTGCAGCGTGTGTGTGCGAAATGTACATAGGTACATTAACTCTTGTAATGGGAAAGGAGCAAGATCATAACGCAAGGCAATCATAAAATCATAACTTCGTTCTCACTATCACGTGGTAAGCGTCCACTAAAAGACTCCTGGGCCCGTATGTATAAAACATCTCAGAAATGCACTTAAGAATAGACTTAAGCTTTGACTTAAGTGTAAAAAATTCTTAGTAAAAAGTAGGACTTTTCTAAGAGTAGGAGAGTTTTATGAAGAGGCTAAAAGCAACTTTCAGTAAAGTCTAAGACTGATTCTTAAGAGCTGACTTAAGTGTTGTGAATTAAGGACTACAATGATTTCAACACAAAATGGCTGCCCTTAGTCTCTGAATTAGCCAATAGGGAGTCTACAAGGGTGAAGTCACAGCAACATGACATCGTTTATAAATCAAGACAATACAATTGTTCTGTTATTTAAATTTATTTTAAAAGGTAGCTTTGCATTATGTGCAAAAGCAAATAACTACACTTATTTTACACAACTACAAATAAGTACTTTTATATTTCACAATCTTGCACGATTGTATTAATAGGTTTACTGATTAATTAAATTCACAAATGAATTCTAATTATGTAATTAAGCTGACTAATCACGTCACCCAAATTGCACTCTCAGCTTTATATAAAAGAAAGACCAATATTCCAAACTCTTAAAAATGGAATCAAAAAGAAAACCAAACTGGTCCAAGGAAGAAAGTATTTTTCTAGTGCAATCAGTCCTTAAATGGAAGGACATCATACGAGGAAAATTCAGTCCAACTGTAACAAGTAAAGAAAAAAAAAATGCATGGCAACAAATTGCCATGACTATAAATGCAGCATTTCCTCGGACAAGCCGGTCTGCGGAAGACTGTGAGAAAAGGTGGTACAATGTATTGGCAACATCTCGCAAAGAGATTGCAGCTTACAAGGAAAGCATGCGTGCCACAGGTACAATTGATTTTAATCTTACTAAACTCTTTTTTTTAAATATGAAATGATTGTTTATGTGTGGTCAGTAGCTGAGTTCTTGTCAAACAGGTGTAGGCCCTCCATGTAATCCTCTGTCTGAGATTGCTGAAATGTAGAGGAGATACTGGGAACGGCCAACCCTTCCATTTGTGCCATTGCAAATGCCCCGGACCTTGCACTGCTCAAATTAAAGGAGTTACAAAGATGGTAAGACAATTAATGTGAATTAATAATCTCTTTATTAAATTGACATTAGTTACTTTAATCTATGGACACTGAAAAAAACACCACATAGGATTGAATAAACATGTTTGCTGTTTAATATTTTCTGCATGTGAATGTAGTGCTGATGACGCTGGAGCCGGGCCATCTGACATGCCACATTGCATCACATCTCAGGATGTCTTCCTGTGTCCTCCAGAAGAGGGAGTAAATGAATATTACACACTAAAACTGAAGAGATTAAAGAATGCTCAATGATTGTACTTATGTTTGAGGAAATAAAAGTGTGTGAACACAAATTTGTTAATTATTGCTTTTTGTCTACAAGTTTTTCTTACCCAAAATGTAAGTTTGTAAAGCAGTCCCTTATTGATTCTCTGCTTGAACCACTTTGTAATGTGGGGTTGATGGTACTGTTGTCATTACCATCATAATCATCATCATCACTGTCATCGTCGTTATCATCACCATCATCATCAAGAAGTGGTATATTTCGAGCTTTGCAAATATTGTGCAAAATGCCGCAAGCCATAATAATGCAACTAGCACGCTCAGGGGACTGTCTAATCTCTCCATGAAGGACATGGAATCTCCTTTTCAGCTGTCCAATTCCTCTCTCCACCACAGCTTTTGTTGCTTTGTGTGCTCTTCAAGGCGAAAAATGTTACAAGAAAAAATCAAGCATGCACTTATTGAACAAAACTGGTGTTATATATTACCAGAAGCATAATACCAGGTTAAATATTGCCTGAAGTTCAGTCCTGTACAGTACCTGTTATAATTGAGCTGCTGTTCACCTTGTGGTCTTCTGTAAGGGGTAAAAAGCCTGCGTTTTAAAGGGTATCCTGAGTCACCCACCAGATGACATCCGGGGCGAACATAATTTTGTTCAAATAACCCAGTGAGGCCACTCTCAGAAAGAACCCGAGAATCATGTGTTGACCCAGGCCATTTTGGCACAAGATCCAGGATCTTGTAAGCAGCATCAAACACAACTTGAACAATGATACTGTGGAATCCTTTTCTATTGACGTATGCCTCCTCATTTACAGTTGGAGAAATTATGCGAACGTGAGTGCCATCGATGGCTCCAACAACTCCGGGGAAGCCTGCAATTCTCATAAAAGCTTCTTGCTTTTGCTGTAAAGTTTGAAGGTCAGTTGGGAAGTCAATGAACTGCCTTACTATGTTTGGGTGGTTATGCTGCGATAGTGCCATTTAAGACTCTGCTGACTGTGGACTGTGATGGGCCCAAGTCATCACTGTGCACTGCTGCATTTTTCCAGTTGACAAAAAACGCAGAGTCATTATTACCTTCAGTTCTGCAGTTAAAAGCATTGTTTCGTAGAGTTTAAGGAGTTATTGAATTTCTAAGTCGGTAACAAAAAGAATACCTTGATGATCAAGTCTGTACCGTATTATCAACTCCCTGTCATTGTGATGCCCAGTAAATTGTTATCACATTTGTGGTAGTTTTTGTAATTTCATAAAGAAATGTTGAGTTTTGTTAAAGGGTAATTAACCTGTTTCTACCATTCATTTGCACTAATATATCTTATATAGAGGTCAGGAGTAATTGTGGAGTTCGTCAGCAGGGGGCAGTGTGGCGCTTATTGTGCGTCCGATGCGTTACGTCAGTTTGTCCCGCTTTGCGGACTTTTCTCTTTCTGCTGAGCGAGACGATAAACGGACGCAGATGTTGCCTTGTCTCATTTATTTCTCCTGTTTCAGGTTGGTAGATTAGTAAATTAAGTTAAATAACTGAAATGTAATACGTTGACATGTCGCTGAATGTTTCAAGGTCCGTGTAATAAGACTGTTTTATGAAAATGTGGACTTATATGTATATACAGCAGTAGTTGTATGTTCGCGCCCGATGACGTCATCTGTTACTACCAAAGTCACGTCGAACAGAGTTTTATTTGTAGCTCTTTGAACATTTTTGTAAAGTTAAATAGTTTGTAAATGTATAATATTGTGTAATATGTGAAAAGCTAGTGTTAAAACCAAATGTTATATATACTAAAAGTGGTTTAAAAACAAGTTAGAAGTCTGTCAGCTCATGCATTGTGTAAGAGTAAAAATGATGCTAGTTTAAAATGGAAAATGCATTTAGAAATTATATGCAAGTGATGACATAAGCTATGCTTTATATTAAGTGGAAAAAGAGACAATTTACAAGGTCACAGTGGTTATTGTCATTTTGATTTATTTGATTAAACACAATTTATATCTCAGTAATTGCTGAAAGATGAAAAGACAAATTGTATTTTATGTTTGAAACTGTCTATTTCATGAGAAAACATTGTGTGTTTGTAACCAAGTAGGATTTTAAGTGTGATTGTGTAATAAATCCTCTTGGCTCTCTTTCTGCTGAGCGAGACGATAAACGGACGCAGATGTTGCCTTGTCTCATTTATTTCTCCTGTTTCAGAGAGAGCAAATAAGCCGTTTACATGGTGCCCAGCCGGTACCTGTAACAGTTTATTGGGGGCTCGTCCGGGATCACTCCCACCTGGTGGTTGGAAGCTGATCCAGTGATACTGCAAACTCGGACCAAAAGTGACCTGATGCAACCAGCGAGCTGCAGCCAGTGAAAGAAATCTCCAAGTAACATCGATCCTGTCTACCAATGGAGAGGTTACCGGTAATACACAACGAATAATGTCTGTGCAGTGCTGAAATCACCACTCGTCAAGAACAGCGCGTAAATTGTAATCCTGGACTCTGGTGACCAAGTGCGTGGAATTGGGAAGCAGTTATGGCGGATAGTGCGAGGAAAAGGTTGGTGTGGGACATCAAAAAGACCCTGCTCACTCTTTCCGCAGATGAACTGTTCCAGATTGCCAAGTCAGTGGGTGCAGTGCCAGGAATGGACGAGTCTCGTGTCAATTCTACAGATGAGGAGGGTTGTTTTGAGTACATTTGCAGTTTCATGTCCAGTGGGTCTTTACTAGAGTTAGAGGATTGTGGGATGGCACATCTATTGAACTTAAGGGAGGTAATCGACACAGTCAATCGGGGTCGTGCTTCACAAGTTGCAGTAGAAATTGATGTATCGGGCAGTGGGGATGTAAGTCATGCTAATGATAATGTTAACCCTACTGATGATAGTGATGCTACTGATTTTGGGATTGCTAGTGCAACCCACGTGACACCCTCTATGGCTAGTGACACACATGACACAGAGCTGCAGAAAATACTGACTAGTTATGAGGAGCTAAGTAGACAGATTATGCAGTGTAAACATGCACCCACACCACAGTCTGTATCTCAGTCATCTGTAAAGATAGGACTCACCCCACAGGGTAGTAATGTAACAGACACCAGAGGTTTAAGTGAAAACTCGACACCACTAACACATGACAAGTTGCTCTCCTTAAGAGAGTTGTCTTACCTTCATCGCAGAGAACTGAAGATTCAAGGGGGTCAGATTGGGGACCAGGGGTCAGATCTCAGCTACAACAGTGTCTGTCGACAGATAGGAGACGGTTTGAAGGAGCAGTTCAGTGATGCAGAAGTTGTAAGAGCTGTCCTCAAAGTCATCAAGCCAGGAACTTTTAAAGACATGTTGATGAATAAGGATGATCTGACTGTAGAAGAACTAAAAGCCTTTCTCCATTCCCACCTGGGTGAGCAAAGCAACACCGAGCTGTTCCAGGAACTCATGTGTACCAAACAAAAAGACAGTGAGACACCCCAACAGTTCCTATACAGAGTCATTGGACTTAAACAGAAGATCATGCTAGCTTCAAAACATGCTGACACAGGTGTCAAGTATAGTGCAAGTACAGTGCAGGAGGTGTTTCTTCATACTGTGTATCAGGGCCTAGGTCATAAACATGATGATGTCCGCAGAGAGCTGAAGTCATTGCTTGGGGACACCGGAGTATCGGATGAGGCAATCCTGAAACAGATGAAGAAAATAATGTGCGATGAAAGCGAAAGACAGCGAAGGCTAGGTCCAGCCATCCGCCAAAGGTTAACAAACGTGCATAGTGTTCAGTCTGAGGTCAACGCTGTCCAGAGTTCAAGTGTAAAGGATAAGGTGCCGAAAACAGATGTGATCCAGCAGTTAACAGAAAAACTTGAACAGCTTACAGGTATGGTTGAGCTCATGAGACAGTCAATGCAGACACCGGTGGCAGGACAGTTCAGCTACAATGGGAAAGGCAGAGGAGACCGCAGGAGAGAGAAAACATATGGCTGTGACAAGTGTGTGGAACAAAATCGTCCCGACTGTCCTCATTGTTTCCACTGTGGTGAAGAAGGCCACCGGGCAGTGGGTTGTCTAAAGAGATCAACACGTCAGGGAAACTGGAACCGGTCTCTGCCGAGGGACAAACAGTGACCGGGTCTCAGCGATCGTCCCAACCTGACACTTGTCATACTGATCAACCTGAAAATGAAAGACTGACAAAAGACTCAAACACTCACACAAAAGATAAAATCACGGAAAAGAAACAGAAACAACCGAACAAGACAACCAATCCATTCACTCATGACTTACCTCACAGCAAAAGGGAACGCCTAGCCAACCTCATTGGGAAGAGAGCTCTCACCCATTGTAACCTAAATGGATTAGCAGTCAGTGCCCTGCTAGACACTGGTGCTCAAGTGAGCATGATTGATAGAGACTGGAAGAGTAGATATTTACCTGACACTCCTGTTAGACCACTCAGTGAAATAATTGGTGAAGAAGAGGAGTTAAGAGTGTATGCGGTGAACGGTGACGCCCTCCCGTTTGATGGTTGGGTTGCCCTTACAGTAAATTTGATGGGGAATGAAGACCCTAATCTGTCAATCACCGTGCCTTTTCTTGTCAGCAGTCTTGCTCTGGAGAGACCACTGTTAGGTTTCAACGTGCTGGAAGAGATGATACAAGAACAACCTGAAAAGCTGATTTCAACTCTAGTCGTCCTACTCTGTAATGCCTTGTGTATACCAGCAGAGAAAGCAGAGCTAATGGTGAACTTCATCCAAGCTAGCAAACCCTCTGTGCAGTACGGGCACCTACGGACAGGCAGACAGGACACTGTTATCCCAGCAGGTCAGGTAGCCTGGGTTAAGTGCCAACTTCCTCCTCACATGAGTACATCTGACACAGTCTTCCTGTTTGAGCCTGATGACAACAATGTACAGTTGACAGAACTGGACGTGGGTGAAGGTCTGTTGGAGGTACAAAATCCAAGAAAACCCTATGTAGCTGTACCTGTGGGTAACAACACAAAACATACAGTAACTCTACCGAGAAAGACAGCACTTGGCAGCATCCACTGTGTTGAAAAAGTGATCGCCACAGACTCACCTGAAACACCCAAGCCCACAGTGATTGTTAACAGCGCTGTATCAACACCTGTTGACATCAGTCCATCGTCATGGCAACCTTCCATCGACCTCAGTCACCTTGATGAGGCACAAAGGGAAAAAGTCAACAAAATGCTGTGTGAAGAAGCCGGAGCTTTCGCACGTGACAGCAATGATATTGGATGTTTACCAAGCCTACAAATGTCGATCACCCTCACAGATGAAATTCCTGTGCAGAGAGCATACTCAGCAGTCCCGAAGCCACTGTTTAAAGAGGTAAAGGAATACGTGCAGGAGTTGCTGATGAAAGGCTGGATAGTTAAGTCCAAGTCCTCATATGCTGCCCCAGTTGTCTGTGTTAGAAAGAAAGATGGCAGCCTACGGCTTTGTATCGATTATCGCCTTCTGAATAAAAAGACTGTGCCTGATCGACATCCGCTGCCCAGAATACAAGACCTGACAGATACGCTGGGGGGCTACACTTGGTTTAGCATCCTTGACCAGGGAAAGGCTTACCATCAGGGTTTCATCGCCGAGGGTTCACGTCACTTGACTGCCTTCATCACTCCGTGGGGCCTCTACGAATGGGTCCGTATCCCATTCGGACTCTCAAACGCCCCAGCAGCATTCCAGCGGAGCATGGAGGAGGTGCTAGGCACACTCAGGGATGAATGTTGCATTCCATATCTGGATGACGTGCTCTGTTATGCCAGAACATTCGATGAGCATGTGGAGGCTCTCCGTAAAGTGCTCCAGGCTCTTCAACAGCACGGAGTAAAACTGAGGCCTGAGAAATGTGAACTGTTCAGACAAGAAGTCAGATACGTCGGGCGCCTTGTGTCAGCTGATGGTGTAAAGATAGACCCAAGGGACTTTGAAGCAGTCAAAACCTTGGCAAGCAAGGCACCACAGACAGTTGGTGATGTAAGGAAACTGACCGGTTTCTTAGGATATTATCGCTCCTACATCCAGGATTTTTCCAGGATCGCAAAGCCAATCTATGAGTTGCTCCAAACCAAGTCAGGGAAAGCTCAGATTCCGAAGCATGGGAAAACCACCAAACGCCCACAGCTGCCTTCCCGAGAGCCTGTTGACTGGACTCTTCAACATCAGGAAGCCTTAGAGCAATTGGTAGATCTCCTTATAACCCCACCTGTCCTAGCCTATCCTGACTTCAACCTACCTTTCACGCTGCATACAGACGCCTCAGACCAGGGCCTGGGGGCTGTTCTCTACCAGCGCCAGAATGGAAAGCTGAGAGTCATTGGCTATGGCTCGAGGACTTTGACACCGGCTGAACGTAATTATCACCTGCACAGTGGAAAACTGGAGTTCCTCGCACTGAAATGGGCTGTGTGTGAAAAGTTCCGGGACTATCTGTACTACGCTCCCCATTTCACTGTGTATACGGACAACAACCCCTTGACCTATGTCATGAGTACAGCAAAACTCAACGCTGTTGGTCATCGGTGGGTGGGAGAACTCTCAGATTTTCGTTTTGACATTCGGTATAGGCCTGGAAAATCAAATGGAGATGCAGACACACTGTCTCGGCTTCCGTTGGACATGGGGAAATATGAGGTAATTTGTACAGAGGAGCTCTCGAACGAGGCAGTACGTGCTACATGGGATGGGAGTCAGGCAGCGGAACGGAAGGATGTGGCCTGGGTTGCAGCACTCAACATGCGATCCCCGGATCCTCCTCCGCAACCTCATTGTCACCTGCCAACTATCACCCATGATGATCTTGTTAAAGCTCAAAGAGAGGATCAAGCAATAGGAAAGATTATTGCGTTAAAGGAGTCAAACACAAAACTGACGGATGACATACGCCAAACTGTAAGTGGAGCCACCCGAAAGCTGCTGCATGAGTGGAGTAAGTTGCACCTTGAAGACGACCTCCTTTACAGAAGGACGAACCAGCACAAGCAGTTAGTCCTCCCTCTGAAACACAGGTCAATAGCTCTGAAGTACCTACACAATGAGATGGGTCATGTAGGCACAGAAAGAGTACTCCATCTTGCTCGGGAAAGGTTTTACTGGCCCTTTATGGCGAAAGAAATCGAAGACTATGTCACCCGAAAATGTCCCTGTATCAGATCCAAGAAACCCACAACACACACTCGAGCTCCCATGGGCAGTATCACATCTAATTTCCCTTTAGAGCTTGTGTGTATTGATTACTTGCATCTGGAAACCAGTTGTGGAGGATATGAATATATCCTAGTAGTGATTGACCATTTCACTAGATTTGCTCAGGCATACCCCACGAAGAACAAGAGCGGGAAAACAGCTGCTGAGCGCATCTTCAATGATTTCATACCCCGGTTGGGATATCCATCCAAACTACATCATGACCAGGGTCGAGAATTCGAGAACAAACTGTTTCAATCGTTACAGCGGTTGGCAGGGGTTGGCCACTCACGGACGTCGCCCTACCACCCACAAGGCAACCCAGCTGAGCGGTTGAACCGCACCATCCTCCAGATGTTAAGAACATTGACTGATAGTGAGAAACTACGGTGGAAGGACCATCTCCCACATGTTATACACGCATACAACTGCACCAGACATGAATCCACCGGCTACTCACCGTTTTTCCTTCTCTATGGCCGTCACCCACATCTCCCAGTCGACTTGTTATTTGGATTGGTTGGAGAAAGGGAACCATACTCACCTAGAGGTTTTGCCGAGAAATGGGCTGAAAAGATGACAGAAGCCTACCGCATTGCTAGCGAGAATAGCAAAAAGTCCAGTGCAAGGGGAAAAGTGACGTATGACAAGAAGACAAGAGGGGTGGTACTGCAACCAGGGGACAGAGTTCTGGTCCGGAACCTTAGTGAACGTGGAGGACCAGGAAAACTAAGGGCGTACTGGGAGAAGACTATATACATAGTCGAACGTCAACTTGGCGAGAACCCAGTGTACGTTGTCTGCCCTGAAACTGGAAACCAACGGAAAAGCAGAACACTGCACCGTAATCTTCTGTTGCTGGTGAACGACTTACCTGTCGATGTTACTCCATCTGACACCAGACCTATCCTTGTGAAGAGAACGCATAACAGACAAAATCAAGACAGAATGACAGACACTCAAAGACAAGCAGACACGAGTGATGATAGTGAAAATGATTCAGATGATGATTCTGGCTCAGGATACTGGTTAAGGAGACCAATCGTAAGGACAGAGGAAAGACCTGTTATCTACCAGGAGCAACTCACCAGGTATCCAGGGATTCGGGAGACAGAACCAACACCTGTAAGAAGAGAAGGTCATACTGTACCTGAACACTTACCAAACCTTACTGAAACAAGACGCAACGGTGATGAAAACCTACCTTTATGCACTGAACCTGTGGAGGAAGAAGAACACAATGGATACCAAAACTCTGACTCAGAAGTTCGACCTTTGACCCCTCCTGTAGAAAACACTCAGTCAGACGTTAGAAGGTCCGCTCGTGAGAGAAGGCCACGCCGTTACCTCACATATGAGTCATTAGGTGAACCATCAGTTCAGGCACACGCCACAGTTAATTCAATGACTGGTTACACAGCACCTTATGTACCTGTCATAGAAGCATCTCATCACACTACACCTGCACACTCACTCTTTCCATACATACCGCCTTATTGTATACCATATCCGTACCCATTCCATTACCCTCAGACACCATACTTAGCATATCCTTACCAAGCTCCAGCCACATACATTCCACCCACTATGCTTGTTCATTGAATAGGGATTTGATAATCAAAATTAAGAGTTTAAAAGAGTTAAACAGCTTTGAGATAAAGATTTTTGTAAATGTCAGGAGCCATTCTTTTTTGTCAGGGAGCGTGTGATGCCCAGTAAATTGTTATCACATTTGTGGTAGTTTTTGTAATTTTATAAAGAAATGTTGAGTTTTGTTAAAGGGTAATTAACCTGTTTCTACCATTCATTTGCACTAATATATCTTATATAGAGGTCAGGAGTAATTGTGGAGTTCGTCAGCAGGGGGCAGTGTGGCGCTTATTGTGCGTCCGATGCGTTACGTCAGTTTGTCCCGCTTTGCGGACTTTTCTCTTTCTGCTGAGCGAGACGATAAACGGACGCAGATGTTGCCTTGTCTCATTTATTTCTCCTGTTTCAGGTTGGTAGATTAGTGAATTAAGTTAAATAACTGAAATGTAATATGTTTACATGTCGCTGAATGTTTCAAGATCCGTGTAATAAGGTTGTTTTATGAAAATGTGGACTTATATGTATATACAGCAGTAGTTGTATGTTCGCGCCCGATGACGTCATCTGTTACTACCAAAGTCACGTCGAACAGAGTTTTATTTGTAGCTCTTTGAACATTTTTGTAAAGTTAAATAGTTTGTAAATGTATAATATTGTGTAATATGTGAAAAGCTAGTGTTAAAACCAAATGTTATATATACTAAAAGTGATTTAAAAACAAGTTAGAAGTCTGTCAGCTCATGCATTGTGTAAGAGTAAAAATGATGCTAGTTTAAAATGGAAAATGCATTTAGAAATTATATGCAAGTGATGACATAAGCTATGCTTTATATTAAGTGGAAAAAGAGACAATTTACAAGGTCACAGTGGTTATTGTCATTTTGATTTATTTGATTAAACACAATTTATATCTCAGTAATTGCTGAAAGATGAAAAGACAAATTGTATTTTATGTTTGAAACTGTCTATTTCATGAGAAAACATTGTGTGTTTGTAACCAAGTAGGATTTTAAGTGTGATTGTGTAATAAATCCTCTTGGCTCTCTTTCTGCTGAGCGAGACGATAAACGGACGCAGATGTTGCCTTGTCTCATTTATTTCTCCTGTTTCAGAGAGAGCAAATAAGCCGTTTACATGGTGCCCAGCCGGTACCTGTAACACATCATATAATTCCAACACATTCTTTTCGTCTTGGAAAGTGCGCAGTTCCTCCTCTGTATGCCATCTTGTTACTCTAACTAGGTTAGGAGACCTCCCAGCACTCTTAAATAATTTACGAGCTGAGACCTAGTTTAACACTTAGGAACCTTTATGAATCACTCTTATTCTTAAGTCTAAGTATAGGAGTAAAATGACGTCATTCTTAGAATTTTGACACACTTAAGACTAAGATTTTACTCTGAGCGGCTTTATACATACGGCCCCAGGGCCCCTATTCATGAAAAATCTTAGTGCTAGGAGTTGCTCCTAGTAACACAATTCTAAGAAATTTTTGAGAAATGTGGGTGTTTCCTCTTAAAATTAAAGAAAAGATCCTAGTAAAGAAAAAAGTAATTCAGAACACATTTTAACACTTAAAAGAGGTCTTAAGGACCAAAATTGTTAGGAGTACTGATGAGGACATTCAAGGGGCTTAAGAGTTTCTTTAGCAGTGGAGAAAATGGGCGAAACATGAAGAGGGAGAAGAAATGCGTTGCACACAATGCATGACAGTGAGTTAATGTTACAGCACTTATATCACTGTTCATTTCCTATAAAATACGCTGTGTATGACATGGTAACGGTAAATAAAATGGTAAATAAAAAATAAAGAATATATATATACTAGTGGTGGGCCGTTATCGGCGTTAACGTGCTGCGTTAACGTGATACTCTTATCGGCGATAAAAAAAATATCGCCGTTAATCTATTCTCAAACTTGGGTTGGGAGCTGGGTCTATACTACGCAAGCTATGATGACTTTCACCCTGATATTTTAGCGCGGATGTATACCTAGCCGAATTGCACTGTAGGGGGCGAGAACGAGTCTTCGAACTAGAGGCTCGCAGTCCGTGATGGACAGATTGTTAACGGCTGGTCTGTGTGGTAATACAATCGGGCAGGACATCCAAACGCTCACCTTCATCATTCAACCTCAAATATGGCTTTTCATCTGAAAGATGTATGTAGTAGCAACTTTACATGGCCGCTCAATATGATGTTAACCTATAGAAATGTGCGCTATTGAAGTGTTTGTGTGGAAGCGCGTTTGCTGCAGGACAGGCTCGGTGCGCTCACTTGCTCTTAAAATCTCCGTCATTTTTGGTCATACAGATAAAAGTAGCCTAATACATCTTCGAATCTGTAAAGACTCTACGTTTATTTGTGTGCACTCAGAATAACAACGAAACGTTGCGCTTTTAGCAAACAGGATGCGCTTTAGGTCTCATGTGAACTTGAGCGAGAAACTTCGAAACTCGAATATATCTAAAAATACAGTACATAGAAAAATATATCTATAGAGAGTGAAATGTCAAAAAAAAAAATAGAAGACGTGTGTGTTAGCATGGATGATTTACATGAAATTTAATCTGTGCAACACTGTGCATAATAAGATGGCTTTCACAGCATTTTGGGTTTTTATTCAACTAATAAGGTGGGCACGCTGTGATCTGTACTATATTTTTACTGTAATTGACAGTTATCGGCAAAAAAAACAAAACAACAACAACACGGGAGTGGGAGGGAATGGGAGTCATTCTTCCGGGAGTGGAACGGGATTTTCCTCCAGTTTTTTCGTGGGATTGGGACGGGAAGAGATTAAAGTTTGTGATGCATTTTGGAAACAGGGATGAGCCCTGGTCTAATGCGCCACCTGGCTTGAGAAACCCGTTCTCAAAGACTTACTTTTAGTCATTATTTGGGTAGCACACATATTCTGAATGCCTTCGGCAGAATTCAAATGAGCCATTTTAATCTAGATTAATCTAGATTAATTCCAAGATTAATCTAGATTAAAAAAATTAATCTATGCCCACCTCTAATATATACATATAAATAGTGTGTGTGTGTGTGTGTGTGTACAATTTACGCCTCTAATTTCAAAGTAATGGTTTATAATAAACCCTACTCTTTTTTTAATTTGTATTGCTTTGAACAAAAACAGAAAGGCATTCATAACAGGGAGGTTTACAAATATTGCCTGAGATTACACTTAATTTTCATTCACATTCTGTACATCATATACCAAATTAAGTATAAAATAAAATAAAACATTCGAAAGAAAGAAAAATAAATAAAGACAAAGAAGAAAGAAATAATAGTGGAGTAGGATGTTTTCATATTATGAAAAACCCTACTCTTTCTTGTACAACCAACCAATCACAGTCTTCAAAAGATTGTGTCATACCTAGCAACGGGGTTAGCCCGCCTCCTCACTAAGATATAAGTTTTAGTCTTTTCCTCGCTCAGATTTGCTCTCAGATTGGTCCTGAATCACTTTTAAGCTAAGACTCCTAGTTAGATATTTAATAGCTAAATTAGGAGCTCTCTAAAAAGATTCTTATAATCTGTAGGAATATGGGCCCAGGCAGGGGCGTAGCCATCATTTCAGAAGTGAGGGGGACAGAAATGTTATAAATGTAATGTATAACTGTAATACACACACCACACGCACACATGTGTGGTGTGTGTGTGTGTGTGTGTGTCTGTGCGTGTGTGAAATGTTACAATATAACATTTCTGTAATATATATATATATAACCTACCAGTCAAAAGTTTTTGAACAGTAAGATTTTTAATGTTTTATAAATAATAAATAAATAAATGTTCACCAAGCATGCATTTATTTGATCAAAAATACAGCAAAAGCAGTAATATTGTGACAATTGTTTTTACTAAAAACAACTGCTTTCTATTTGAACATATATGAAAATGTAATTGATTGCTGTGATCAAAGCTGAATTTTCAGCTTTATTACTCCAGTCTTCAGTGTCACATGATCCTTCAGAAATCATTCTGATTTATTTTTAATTCTGCTCAAGAAACCTGTTTTAATTATTATTATCATCAATATTTAAAACAGTGGAGTACATTTTTACAGGATTATTTGATGAATAGAAGGATCCAAAGATCAGCATTTATCTGAATTAAAAAGCTTTTGTAAGATTATACACTGACTATACCATTCAAAAGTTTAGTCAGTATATATACTGTAACAAGGTTCAAGTTCGTAGGGAAGGAAGACGAGGAAGTCAGGGGTGACGAGCCAACTGGGACTGTATTGATCCAACCAACAAAAAGGTAACTCTCACAAACAATCATAAAACTGCCGGTCGTCGGCTTCCTGCTGTCCGTATCAATCTCTGGAACAGACTGCGCTCGTGCTCCTGCTCGTGCTCGTGTTCGTGCTTGCTCTCTCGCTCCCTTCCAGGACTGTGGGGTCCTTTTCTCTTGTCTCTCCGACAATCACTGGAAT
The DNA here is from genome assembly GCA_027422405.1 of Ptychobarbus kaznakovi. Lineage (NCBI taxonomy): Eukaryota > Metazoa > Chordata > Actinopteri > Cypriniformes > Cyprinidae > Ptychobarbus > Ptychobarbus kaznakovi. The sequence goes on along the minus strand of CM049803.1, from coordinate 7,578,726 downwards.
TAGACACAGGTGTTAAGCATCATTCACTTGCCCTCCGTTTCACCGCTCGTCTCAGAACCCGCTCTCCCATTACCGCGTTTCGCCTTCCCACGCCCCCTCGCCACATACCCCCTCCGGCCTGCAGCCCCCCCATTCCTAGAGAGGAAGTCGGCTACAGCCATCTGCACCCCCGGCCTGTGGACCACCTTGAACTTAAAAGGCTGTAAAGCGGGTGATCCGCACGTTGGTATCCTTCATGCGGTGGAGCCACTGGAGGGGAGCGTGGTCCGAACAGAGGGTGAACTCTCGACCCAGGAGGTAGTAGCGGAGGGTGAGGATGGCCCATCGGATGGCCAAGCATTCCTTCTCAACGGTGCTGTATCTGGTCTCGCTCTTTGAGAGCTTCCGACTCAGATACAGCACCGGCCGTTCCTCTCCCCCGACCACCTGGGCCAAGACGGCACCCAGCCCCCTGTCCGATGTGTCCGTCTGTAATAAAAAGGGGAGATCAAAGTTAGGAGAGTGTAGGAGCGGCCCGCCGCACAGGGCAGCCTTCACCTTGGTTATAGCCTGTTGGCACAGCTCCGTCCACTGGACCGGGTTGGGTGCTTCCTTTTTAGTGAGATCAGTCAGCGGGCTGGTGAGGTCCGAATAATTAGGAATAAACCTCCTATAATATCCCGCTAGCCCTAAGAACTATCTCACCTCCTTTTTGGTCTTGGGCAGGCCACAACTGCAGCCGTCTTATCAATTTGGGGACGCACCTGCCCATGACCCAAGTGGAAGCCCAGATACCGTACCGCCACCCGCCCAATTGCACACTTCCGCAGGTTCGCCGTGAGCCCAGCCACCCTCAGCGACCTCAGGACAGCGCGGAGATGTTCCATATGCTGCTGCCAATCATTACTATGGATGATGATGTCATCCAGATAGGCAGCGGTGTACACGCTATGTGGCCGGAGGACTTTGTCCATGATGCGCTGAAATGTGGCGGGAGCCCCGAACAACCCGAACGGCAGCATTATGAATTGGTGTAACCCGAACGGCGTGGTGAAGGCTGTATTTTATTTAGATAGTGGCGATAAGGGGATCTGCCAATATCCTTTCGTTAAATCCAGCGTCGAATAAAAGCGCGCCGCACCTATCCGAACAAGCAACTCGTCAACTCGGGGCATTGGATAAGCGTCGAATTTCGACACGGCATTCACCTTCCTGTAGTCGACACAGAACCGGACCGAGCCGTCCGTTTTTTGGTACTAACACTATCGGGCTCGCCCAGTCACTATGCGATTCTTCTATTACGCCCAAGTCTAGCATGGCCTTTAACTCTTCCTGAACCACCTTTTTCTTGTGTTCGGGAAGCTGATAGGGACGGCTGTGCGCCACCTCCCCGGGGAGCGTTTCGATATGGTGCTGTACAAGGTCCGTACGACCAGGCAGGGGTGAAAACACATCCGCAAAATCTGCTTGCAACTGGGCTAAGTCAGCGAGTTGCAGCGGTGAGAGGTGATCTCCCCCGGAGACCAGAGCAAGCGGATCGGGTTTGACTGCTGCTTCTGGTCCGAGATCATCCTCGTTCGAAACGACCGCTGCTAACCCCACCGACGTCCCCTCATTCCAGCGTTTTAAAAGGTTGAGGTGATAAATCTGACATGCACCACCCCTATCCGTTCGTTTGACCTCGTAATCGAGCTCCCCAACTCGCCGTGTGACCACAAAGTCCTTGCCACTTTGCGAGTAATTTTGAACTAGACGTTGGAAGTAACACAAGTACCTTATCTCCCGGCATGAATTGCCGCAGCCGTGTACCCTTGTTGTACAGCCGCGTTTGTTTGTCTTGTGCCTGCAGCAAATTCTCCATAGAGAGCGGCCCCAATGTGTGGAGCTTTGCTCGGAGGTCCATGACATACTGAGATTCGCTATGGCTGTTTGAAGGTCCCTCCTCCCAAGACTCCTTAAAGACGTCAAGCACCCCCCGGGGCTGGTGACCGTAAAGGAGCTCGAATGGGGAAAACCCAGTGGAGGCTTGTGGGACCTCCCGCACCGCGAACAACAGGGGCTCGAGCCATTTGTCCCAATTTTTGGCGTCTTCTTTTACGAACATATGAACCATGGATTTCAACGTGCGATTAAATCGCTCCACCAAGCCGTCCGTTTGTGGGTGATAGACGCTGGTGCGAATCGATTTAATGCCCAAAAGTTCATACAGTTCACTTAGCGTGCGTGACATAAACACCGTTCCCTTATCTGTGAGAATCTCTTTCGGGATTCCCACTCGGGAGATGATTCGAAACAGTGCCTCTGCCACGCTCTTCGCAAAGATGGTGCGCAGCGGCACTGCTTCCGGATACCATATTTTTTACTTTGCATAATCCACCAGAATTATTGCAAAGCGATATCCCCGTCCGGAACGCTCTAATGGCCCGAAGAGGTCCATGCCAATTCTCTCGAAGGGGACCTCCATCAACGGTAATGGGAGCAAGGGCGCTTTGGCTCTGGCCGGCAGATTTACCAGCTGACATTCACGACACGCCGCACACCACCGGCGGACGTTCTCTTGAATGCCCGGCCAAAAGAATCGGGCCATGAGGCGTTCGCGTGTCTTTGCCTCCCCCAAGTGGCCTGCCATGGGAGTACAGTGCGCCGCCTACAAAAGCATTTCCCGACGGCTCCTGGGGACTAATAACTGGGTTGTTATCTCTTTTGACTGGGCATCTTGGGTTACCCGATACAACCTCTCTTTTATAAGGGAAAAATAGGGGAAGGAGAGGGGCACGTCTAGCTGGAGAAGTTTATACAGCCCGACCATATGTGTTTTTGAGCGTCTCATCCCGCGACTGCTCCAGAGGAAAGTCATCCAGCTCAGGAGGTTTCACCACCTCGCTGGCTCTCGTTTCCTCTGAGGCAGGCGGTGAAGGGACCGCTAGCGCTTCTCCAGTTTGAGCCGCCGCCTCCTCCTGGCCCCACCCCATCTGCCAAGAAGCATCCATGCACACTATCCCCAACAATTGAGTGAAAGCCGGCCAATCTGTACCCAAAATCAGCGGATGCTTGAGGTGGGAATTAACCGCCACCTCCATTCTATGCGTTTTCCCCCGAAATGTAATCGATACAGGCACTAAGTGGCAGTCCACCACCTCCCCGTGCACACACCTCACCTTAACCTTGCGGCTCGTATCCAACGCCCCCTGCTGCATCAGGCTTTGATGGATGGAGGTTTGGTTACAGCCTGAATCCACCAAAGCCTGATAGGTACCCCCCTTAATACTCACAGGTATTTGGTACTGCCCGGCTTGATCGGGGGCAGCACCCGGGGAGTCGGGGACCCGGATCAGCAATCCCACCTCCATCATGGGACAGTGGTCCTGAAAATGACTCGGGTCCCCGCATCTCCAGCAGGCCGGCCCAGGCCTTACCGCCACCCCAGCGGCAGAAGGATGGGCAAGGGATTGTCGGAGAGAGAAAGAAGGCGGTGCTGAAGTGTGCTCTGCTCCCCCCCTCGCCGGGGGTATCTATCCCCCTGGCCACTACCACTCCGCTGTGGGGCTCGAGGGGCCGCCGGAACCCGCGACCTGGGAGCCGGAACAGGGCGAGAGAGAGACGGGAAGGAAGGAGGAGAGGGAGAGAGAGATTAGTCAGGGGCTCGCCAACCCTGGGGCACACCACCAGATGGTCCTCCGCCAGCTGGATGGCCTGCATCAGCGATGGGCGGTGGCACTGGACCCACTCGGCCATTCCACGGGGCAGCTGAGCAATGAACTGCTCCAGCACCACCAGATCGATCACTCCCTCGACGTCGCGTGGCTCAGCCATGAGCCACTTGCGGCAAGCATCCCGGAGCTGTTGAGCCGTCACAAATGGTCGGCCGTTGTCCCCTAGCTCCACTGAGCGGAAGCGTTGACGATGCTGTTCGGGGTTTCGGCCAACGCGTTGCAGGATGGCCTGCTTCAGATCACCGTAGGCCAGGAGGTTCCACCTGCGCTTCCCCCGTCAACAGTGGGATCAGGCGCACCGGCCAATGGGTGCGTGCCCAGCTGCACGCCTCCGCTGTCTCCTCGAAGAGGTCGACGAAAGCCTCCGGGTCATCGTGTGGGCCCATCTTCATCAGCAGGACGTGGGCGATCGATGGGGCTGTGACGGGGTTATCCTCCCGGCCAAGCAAGCCCCGGATGACCCGCCGATCTTCATCCTGCGCCTGGACCAAGAGCCGGAAGCGATCCTCCTGCTCCAGCTTCATGTCCACCAGCGCTTGGTGTTGAGCTTGATGAAGACCAGCGAGCGACTTGACTAGCTCCGCAAGTGGCGTTGGCTGGGCGGGTTGCATAGCGGCATGCCGGCTTCCTCGTTCCGGGTTTCGGCACCAGTGCCACAAGGTTCAAGTTTGTAGGGAAGGAAGACGAGGAAGTCAGGGGTGATGAGCCAACGGGGACTTTATTGATCCGACCAACAAAAAGATAACTCTCACAAACAATCATAAAACTGCCAGTCGTCGGCTTCCTGCTCTCCGTATCAATCTCTGGAACAGACTGCGCTCGTGCTCGTGTTCGTGCTTGCTCTCTCTCCCCCTTCCAGGACTGCGGGGCTCTTTTCTCTTGTCTCTCCGACAATCACTGGAATTAGACACAGGTGTTAATCATCATTCACTTGCCCTCCGTGTCACCGCTCGTCTCAGAACACGCTCTCCCATTACTGCATTTCGCCTTCCCACGCCCCCCTCGCCACATAAACATTTTTTGAAAATAAATTATAGAAATCAATACTTGTATTTAGCTAGTATGCTTTAAATTGATCAAAAGTGATGATAAAGACATTTTTAATGTTACAAAAGATTTATTTCAGATAAATACTGTTCTTCTGTACTTTCTAGTCATCAAAGAAACCTCCACAAAATTCTCCTCTGCTGTTTTCAAAATCATAATAATAAATGTTTTTGAGCAACAAATCAGAATATCAGAATTATTTCAGAAGGATGTCACTGGAGTAATGATGCAAAAAATGCTTTGAAATTACAATACATTTAATTACATTTTAAATTATATCCAAATAGAAAACAGTTATTTTAAATAGTAAAAATATTTCAAAACGTTACTGTTTTTCTGTACTTTGGATCAAATAAATGCAGGCTTGGTGAACAGAAGATAATTGTTTAAAAAATGTAATCTTCCTGTTCAAAAACGTTTGACTGGGGGCAGCATAGGCAACTTAATTTTTTATTTGATTGATTGCTTATAATTGGCTTAGAAATCAGATACACTGCTGGACAATAACCAATAATAATGATTTGTTTATATACTACAAACAATTTTTTATCACATAATAAGGCAGAATATTTTCTATACTGTAATTGTCACACTCCACATGGGAAGAGGAGACAAGGTAGGACTCAAAACAACTTTAATAACTCAAAACTGGATACATAAACTGGCTGGAACACAACGTGGAGACTTGAAGACCTTTAACAAATCGACAGCAAACATGGGGCAGAACACACTATAAATAGACAGAACTAACTGAACTAATAATGAACAGGGAACAGGAATGACCATACAGGTGCATCTCAATAAATTAGAATGTCGTGGAAAAGTGAATTTATTTCAGTTATTCAACTCAAATTGTGAAACTCGTGTATTAAATAAATTCAATGCACACAGACTGAAGTAGTTTAAGTCTTTGGTTCTTTTAATTGTGATGATTTTGGCTCACATTTAACAAAAACCCACCAATTCACTTTCTCAACAAATTAAAATACTTCATAAGACCAATAAAAAAAAAAAAAAATTAGTGAATTGTATGGGCACAAGAGGAAGGGAGACACAAGACATGGGGACACAGGTCTGACATTACAGGCTCTGGAGTGGACCCTGTGAGCTCCTGGACCGGATCGAGCTCTGGAGTGGACCCTGTGAGCTCCTGGACCGGAGCGGGCTCTGGAGTGGACCCTGTGAGCTCCTGGACCGGAGCAAGCTCTGGAGAGCACTGTCGAGGAGCCGGCACTGGCGGACGCTGTCGAGGAGCCGGCACTGGCGGGCGCTGTATAAACTGTATATATCTGTATATATGTTTATATATCATATAAATTATATTTATATAAACATAATATTGATAATACTGAGCTTTAACTTTTGATGGTGTTAAGAATTTTAATTAAAGCAGCTGACTATACAATGTGTGAATACATTAGCTCACAATATCAGACTATATGTAATATTGTTTTCAGGTGATGAAGTCATTTGAATAGCCTATTATTTTCAAGAAATCAACAATGACAAAATATATGACAGGAAAATACTATTCTAATCACAAATTTCAAAACAATGCAGGTTCATTTTCAAATGTTTTAACTAGGGTTGTCAGTAATGATTAGTTTGTTAATCATCTGCTAAAGATTTTAATTATTTATATATTTTTGTTAATTAAGATAAGTGAACAATAGCTTTTAGTATGAATTAAATACATGTAATAATGAGGCAATAATAATTGGTTGAAATAAAGTATCAAAAGTAAGTAGTCATATTGTTTTGCTGATCAACACTATTTAAATCCATTAAGAAATGTATAAACAATAAGCTTACGTATTTTATGTATTATAAGAAATGCCAGCGAACTTTACATCACGAGCAAACCATTGTTTATCTAATGTTTAATTGCATTTAATCTGTAATGTTTGGCCACATATTTATGATAGAAATGCTACAGCCAATAGTTTAAAGTTTTATTTTGAAACTTTAAACATTTATTTGCATATTAATAAATATATTGATGCATTCTCATGTGTTGCTGGTGTATGTTTTTATGATTAAGCCACAAACTAAACTCTGTTGAACAGAACAGTGCCGGAGGATTAAAGGATCGAGATGCTTATGTTGTCCCAAACACGTATTTCTTTTTCTTTCTTATTTGGAAAATAAAAATTTAAAGGGGACTTCTGGAAGACTTTTGAATGTCCCTCAAAAATATGATTATTGAGATTTCTTAAAATAAACAATGGTTCATTGCAGAGAAATTGTGAAAACTCTTAAAACCATTAATATTTAATGTACAGCTCAGCTGTACATATTTATCTGTTTTATTGTGTTTTTCCAATGTATTTTTTTTGTTGTTTGCTCAGCATTTGCTGTTTTTAATCATTAATTGAAGACACCGTTTGTACTCTGCTTGCTCACATTTAGGAATACAGTGAATGGTAATGATACATATAATACATTGCATTATTATATGTTGTGGGGAGTGGTCAATAATCTCTCAATTTCATCATAATTACTAATTTAATAATTAGAAGTTTTGGGTTCTCAGAATAGTAGCTGTAAAAAAAATATAAAAACAAATCAGAGTATGTTCATATTGAGATCCAATATGTCGCACCTGTGTACTCAATTGCAATACATAAGCTATTGGAGTTTTAGGTTATCACGGAGTATGAAATATAAAATTATAAATATATAAAAAGAAATATGAAATTACATGTATACTGGAGACCAGATCTTAGATACAGTTATTTAGCTGAATGAGATTCTAGCAGATGACAAAAGCTAAGTATTAAAAGTTTTCTTTCCTACTTTGTTTTAGTGAAAATTATAAATTAGTTAAGAAATAAGTTGTGGTATAGTGGATCAAGTTGAGTTTGATAGTCTTTTATGAATAGTATTAATATAAGTTAATTCATCAATTATATTTATTTTGAATTTGGTAATTTCAGAGCTAACTTTTTTTCACAGATAAGAGAAGAAATTCATCACACTCAAGCAAAGGGAAAAAAAAATATTTGATGACACTGAACACAAAATATAAAACACAATAGAAATGTGGCACAATGAAACTCACCAAAATTGCTGTTCCTCATTCATGTAATTTTCCTATAGGTCCACAAACAGGTAAATATAATCTTTCGTATCTTATAGGGTCTTAAAATCAACTAATTAGTTACTTATTTTAGTCAGTAATCTCTTTAATCTTTCAATTTGTTCGTTACATTATGCCGCTGTTCTATGGTTTGACGTGTGCTAATTATCCTTACAGGCATATTTTTATTTGATTTATTTTATATTATTTATTTTTATTCACATTTCCCATAGGCACCTAATCAATTGAATGTATTTATTTGTAAACTGTAAAGTATTATTTTTATTCTGTTATATTTATTATCATTTACTATTATTTATTTTATTTTTACAATACGTTACAAATGTTTACTATTTAGACATGAAATAAAAATACAAAATAGACACTCAATGTTGTTAAATATTATTTAATATTTCAACATTAACAAAAATACAACATGTTCCTGTGTCTCAGTGGTAGAGCATTGCGTTAGCAGCGCAAAGGTTGTGGGTTCGATTCCCAGGGAACACATGTACTGACAATACAAATGTATAGCCTGAATGCACTGTAAGTCGCTTTGGATAAAAGCGTCTGCTAAATGTAAATGTAAATCTACCCCTTTCCCTTAGCCCTACCCCTCGATCAAAACGAGAATTGGGACAGCCCTTACTCTCACGTGAACGCGCAAAACTAAGGGGAAGGGATAAGACAGAGAATTGGGATTCACCCTTAGTCTAAAACGATTCCCTATTTTATAGCTTGTCTAGTGGACAAGGTTAATATCAAATCCTTCAGGTTGCAGATGATTTAGAGCAGTGATTATAATACCAAAAATACAATTATAATAGTTCAGGAAGAGAACAGCAAATTCTAAACCAGGAGTTCTCAATTGATTAGGGTTGGAGGTAATATCTGCAGGAAAGTGGACCTTGAGGACCATAGCTGACTACCCCTGGTTTAGAATTAGCTGTTCTCCTCCTGAGTATCAGAAATGAATACGTATATTATAACTGCTCCTCTTTTAGGTCTGAAGTTACCATGTTAGGATATTCCTTTGATGTAACACATTTAATAATATTTAGCCACGGTTTTAACCCGAATACAACCAAAAATCATCGAAAAATACGCAAGCCAATTCAAATGACTTAAAATACATTATATAAAAACAATGAGGCAATAATGATTGGCTAATTAATAATTGTATGGTTTCATTGAATAACACTGTTAAAGTACATTATGAAATACTAAATAAACAATTTATGTACATGTTATTACAAATGCCTGCAAAGGGAGCCAAAGGCCTGGTCATTGCTGCTGCTACACTTAGCCTATATAGGCTATTGACCAAACATTTAATTCAAATCTCCACTTAATCGTAACATTTTGATCACCTTTATATATATATAGAGAGAGAGAGAGAGAGAGAGAGAGAGAGAGAGAGATGACACAGCCTCTATAATTTATTCAACAACAACAAAAAACGTGGACATCACAACCCTTACAAAAATTGATCTTAGTAAAAATGCTTAATTTTATTTAGCTTGAGACTATAAAATCAATCAGACAACCATATTGATAAAATAATAGCTATAGGTAACTGTCTAAAGCAACAATTGCAATTTGTAAATAATACAATTAATTTATTTATTTGCTTTTAGATTTATTAAAGTTATATTTTGACTCCTATAGGTGGTTTTTATTTTACTTCCATAATATTTGAGGAAGGGGGGCACAACAAGAGGGCACTCATTTGACCAGCAGTGGCCTGTACACGCACACACACACAACACACCACACACACACACAACACACACACACACACACACACACCACACAACACACACACACACCCACACACACACACACACACCACACACAACAACCCCACACACACACACACACACACAACACACCACACACACACCACACACACACACACACACACACAATATTGCCACTTGTTAGTTAACTAATTACTGTAAAATCAATAGCCTATAACAAATACATATAGTAATGCAAATACAAATGCTTTTAAATGCGTTTAAAGGTGGAAGATACAATGTATCAGGCCTCATATAATGCGACGCACGTAGAGACGACATATATATCAGGCGTCATATAATGCGAAGGTTTTTTATTTTTTTTATTTTTTTTATTGAAAAGAACAATAATTACAAACAAATTTACAGACAAAATAGGCATTAACAAACAATATTAATCATTTACAGTTCTCAAAGGGCAGACATAGTTTCAAATTATTATATGTAACAGCAATAAAGTTTTAAAATAAAAATAATAATAAAAAGACAAAAACTAAATAAACCTTTGTAAAAACATTCAGACATAAGTTTTTTTTTTTTTGCAAAGGGGTAAAAGAAAGCTATTGAGCATTTAATTCGTTGAAAAAATTGGCTACTGTAATAGCTTTTTCATTTGAGAGGGTACCAAGAGATGTGGCAAATGCTTTAAGTTCATTAACAAAGTACGGAAAGGAAGGAGGTGTTTTCAAAAATCTGCATTTGTGAATAAAGTATTTGGCAAGTTCAAAGAGGTTATTGATCAAATAGTGTTGTGAACAATCTTTCTTAAGTACACCAAATTGAATTTGTTTGTATTCAAGAGGATTTACACATGTAATAATACATGACATTTTACTATACACTTGGGACCAAAATCGCTTTGAGTGGTTACAATCGAAAAAAATATGCTTAGTGGTTTCTATATCAATTTCACAAAATTGACAAGAGTTTTCTCCAATATCAAACTTTGATTTGAGGAATTCTTTAGATGGGTATATGTCATTCATTATCTTGAAATTAAGTTCTTTCACTTTAGGGAGACTTGGAAGAGTAAGATAATTCAGTCTCATTTCCTTCATCTCTTTCGGGTTAATATCTTTGAAAATATAGTGACGTTTAATTCGATTTGGATTAAATCTACCAATGAAGATACTTCTAATATATTTGTTGTTACATTTATGATCTCTAATAGACAAGTTATCCAGACAAAGAGATGGGAGAGAGAATGTCACAGAGTAGTGTGAAAGAACCCCTTTTATCAAAAGTACCATGTTTTTTGGTATGGCATTAACAACTGTGTAAAATTCTTTGGGGTGACATACAAATCCATGTTTTAAACAAAAATCATTGTAATTGAGCACATTACCATAATTGTCCATCATATCCAATAGGGAATAAATATTATATTGAACCCAGTTTTCATAAAATAATGATTTGTTATGGTGCAAAATAAAACGATTGTTCCAAATACAAGTATTATGTGGACTAAAGTTGTGAGAAAATGCTAATTTCCAATATAGGAGAACCTGCTGATGGAATGCAGATAATTTAAGAGGCAATTTTGACAGCTCAAAGTCACATTTAATCAAAAATTCCAAGCCACCTACTTTCCCAAATATTGAAGAAGAGACTGTAAACCATAGGCTGTTTGTATTACAAATAAATGATCTTAACCATTTAGTTTTTAAAACACTATTCATTATCTCCAAGTCAATAACATTTAACCCCCCTTCTTCGTAACTATGAACTAAATATTTTTGTTGATTGCAGTGTTACATTCTTTAACTAAATGAGGTGGAGTAGCTAGGGAGGAGGCTGGATAAACAAACCTAGAAAGTAATTCCATTTTAGTAAACAAAATTCTTCCATAAATTGAGATATCTCTTTGTATCCAAAATTTTAGAATATTTTTTGCTTTTAAAAGATTGTTTGCAAGATTTTCTTGGATGTTTTGATTGCTATCTCTAGTAATAGTTATCCCCAAGTATTTTACAGATTTCTTTATTGGTATATTACATAAAGAGTCTAATTCACTATTATGAATTGCAATTAAATCACATTTATTTATGTTTAAGTATAGACCTGATGCCTTGGAGAATAGACAAATTAATTGGATTACTTTATCAATTTGATATTGGTCTCTTTAAAAAATTACTGTATCATCAGCTAATTGGCTAATACCAATCTGTCTTCTAAATACATTCAATTTATCAAAGTTGCTGTTTTATCTATTAAGATAGCAAGCATTTCTACCGCTAAGATGAATAGGAAAGGGGAAATGGGACATCCTTGTCTTATTCCTCGAGAAATATTAAATCTTTGGGACGTCCCAAATGAAAGTGAGATAGAACTATTTATATCTTTATATAACATTTTTATAAAATAATTTTTTTTAATTAATTTTAAATTGTCAACTGACACACGTGAAGCTATCTTTAGTCTCACCTGAACAACATTAAAACAGTTAATTTGAACAAGCTTTCGTCGAGGTTTGCACTACATTTGTAGAGCTCTTATAGCTGATGTTTTTGTTTAGCATTTTATTTAATGAAAAAATTATAAAAATGAATGATGTCTTCTTTGTTTAACATATTCTTTAAAACATTTTCCGCACCCATACTGGTTTTCAGCAGGCATGTCTCGAGATGTTAGGGCATACAGTATACATTCAGTATGAATAGTTGTTGCACTCAAATGACAAATCATATCTCATAATTGAGCGAGATTATCACAGAACACATTGAAGGAGATTGGTGATTTGTGGTACACCCTAAATTGGATGGAACTAAAGACCCAACTGGATGTGAAAACATTTATATTGTACTGAGATGTTTTATCGTGTGCGAGAGAGACTGTTGGAAATGACCACAAGCAAACACAGCGGAAAGCATAATAATAATAATAAATAAATAAATAAAATAATGATAAAAAATGCTGCATTGTGTGTGCATTATTTTAATCACCAGCTGCATTTGGTGGATTTCTGCATTTACTCTTCTTCAAAGTGTGCGATTCCCTCAACACATTTTTTCACAAACCCACGGTCGCTGCAATTCACTGGTGAAAAACTGAAAGGACTTGTGAAATTTGTGACAGAATATTCGAGCCACGCTTCGTGGTCCTTGTATGAGCCGTAAAATCAGATGTGATGCGGAGAGTAGGGTGGAACCGAAGGGTGAGGACGCTCAGCAATGGCGTAAGCAGCGCGTCGTTTTTTTTCGGCGTCCCATGTTAACGGATGAGACCTATATGGTTGGCATAGAAACAGATGTTCATGCTGACAACAGGCATCATCAACAAACGCACGTGACAGCGCCCGGGTGTAGCCAGACGGGGGTCTTTCAGAGGTGAAGTCTACACTGGAAGATGGACATAATGGACGACACTCGTCTCATCGTAGAAGTAGAAAAACAAAAAAGTTATTCATGACCCGAAAAATGTAATGTACAAAGACTTACAAGCCACAGAAAAAGCATGGGAGGCAGTTGGTGTGGATGGAAATAGTAGATTGATCATTTGATAAACACGAAGTGACAAAATAAATCACATAATCACATAAATATTACACATGTAGCTTCCAAATACGTCTATGATTATGGGTGACTTTTTTGAAAGTGTGTTTTTCGTGTGTTTGCTAATATCCCTATTAAAGAAACGTTTATCATATATAATTAATTAATACATTTACGATGTATGTTGAAGATGTTAGCATATGGAGATTTGCTTGCAAATTGCTGTTTATGTGCATGTTTATCGATATCGCTTCATTATTAAAGAAGATTCGTCAGCAGGCATTATGAAGAGGTTTGCTTAATAACTGTTGAATAAAGATGCAAAATGTCGTAGATGTACTCTTTTGACCAAAACTTCAAAGGCATGTAATTCTCTTATAAGTAATGCGTTTTCTTTACAAAGGATTTTTTTGTTGGCAGATGCTACGTAAAGTTATTGGTTTTGCGTTGTGCTTTGGTTTTGAAAGACAAAAAAGTACAATCAAGTCCATCGGTACAAGAACTTTTTTTTACAATCTGTGTAAATACAATCAATACAAAACAAACATAAATACAGCAGCTTTACAGTATATGTGCAAAAATAAAACTTCTGGTTTACAAGTACCAAACATTTAAAATATGACATAATTCAATATAAACACTGTGTATAAAATAACTGTAACATTTCTGTTATGGTCCAGATATGTGTTTTTTGCTGTTACCGGAGCCTGGGTGGTGCACCCAAAATCTACGTTGTATCCTTCGCAATCTCCGTATTAACAAATACAGCACAATTGCCTTTCTTCTATCTACAATACGTACTGCACATAACAAAGATAAACATGTATAGTGTTAATAAAACAAATACAGTATATAAACTATCTAATGATAAATCAAGACCAATTGTATTTGAAAATTAGATTCGAACGCATTCTGAACAGAAGACGCTGTTCAGCCGCGTGCTGCAAACGCTACCGGTGTGAAAGCACAATGGGCGCGCGCTGCTCCTGCTCTGCTGACGCACCGCTTCTGCGCCGCTCACGCTTGCAGTGTGAAACCGGCGTAATTATGCAGAGTATGCTGTTTGCATAGTGCGCCAAGTCCCGGGGGGGCACCATTCCAGTGGCTTAAAAAAAAAATAATAATAATTCAGTGACGCGCCATTGCCGCGACCGGTGTCGTGCCGAATTCTGCACCCTGCCAGATTATGCATCCCCTAGTGTTGGTAGGTTTAGGCGTAGGTGTGGGGAGGGGTTAGGATTAGGGGTGGGGTTTGGATTAAGCAATCGGGTAGCGATTTCAATGAGGGGATGCATAATCTGGCAGGGGTGAAGATTTCGGCACAACACCGGCGCTCGCACCTCATGTTTGCGGCTGAACGCAGATGATCATAACTGATGGACAACTATGCCCTTGAAAAGACATCAGCATTCCGGCGCAGAGAGAGAGAAAAAAAGATGAAAACGAAGCTACATTCATAATCAAATAAGTATTAAGACAATATATATATATATATATATATATATATACACACATTTTGTTTGTGGTGAGAAACACAGACCTAAGCCAACAACATGGGTTTAAAATGACTTAAAATACATTATATAAAAACAATGAGGCAACCCTGCTGAAAACACATCTGAACCATCACAGAACATTCTAACACCATAACAAATGAATCACAAATGCCATTACAAACCATAAACTTTTAACCATTAAAACCATAAAAAAATCTGTAGTGTGTTTTGGCACATATTCCATTAGGATTTATTGGTTTTAACAAGCCACCAATAGAAGGTGACCAATTACCAGTAGAGATCAACAGGGTCCATTACAGTTTCCATTCAAACCAATACAAGTCCCATTATAACCAGTAAAACCATTACTAATTTTGTGATGGTGTCTATTGTTTTTTTTTTTTTTAACATTACATGTTATAAATGTCTGTAAAGGGAGCCAAAGGCCTGGTAATTGCTGCTATTACCTTTACAGGACGATCATATCCTTGTTTAATATGCTATTGACCAAACATTTAATTAAAATATCCACTTAATTTTTTATTTTTGGCCACCTTTTTGCTATAAATGACAGCCTCTATAATTTCTTCAACAAAAAACACGTGGACATCACAACCCTTACAAAAATTAACCATGGTTTTCATAGTAAAACTGCTTAGTTTTCTTTTGCATGATTTCTGAATGCCTGACCATAACATCAATCAGACAACTGTATTACTGCCATAGGTCTGTCTAGAGTTGCAATTTTGTAATTTATTAATTGTAAACAATTCATTTATTATTTACTTATATATTTTATTAAAGTTATATTTTGACCCCTATGGTAGTTTTTTTTTTACTTCCATAATATTTGAGGGAGGGGGCACAACAATAAAATCCTGCTTAGGGGACCCATTTTGCCAGCAACGGATAAAGATGTCTCCACGATCTGCTTTTGAAGAAATATCGTTGTATAGTGCTACAGCGCACATTCTATCAGCTGCAGTTCTGGTGCCGCAGTATCAATTAACTGTACAGCACCACAAACATTCACATCAGTAAGAAGATATTTTGAAGAATGTGGGTAACCAAACAGTTGATGGTCCACATTGACTTTGACAGGGAACACTGTGGACTAGCAACCGTTTGGTTTTCCACCTTCTTCAAAATAGCGTTTATGTTTAGCAGAAGAAGGAAACTCAGGTTTAAAACAACTTTTGAGTGAGTAAATGAAGGTATACAAATAAAACACTAGCCTATTTTAATTATTGGGTGAATTAATCCTTTAATGTTAATAAAACACCAAACACAAAGAGAAAAATCTAAAATGTAACATTTAAAAATATATAAAAAACTTTATACTGTTTCTTTAATAGGATTAAATCTATATAGTGTTTTATTTTTATATTTGTTCATTCAGTTTCTTGAATTCTCCTGCTAAATACATCTATAGCCTACCTGAAAATAAAACACTGTTTATGTTATTTGTACATTATGTGTATTTACAATGTGTATCTTTGTTCTCATTTTTTTATATATATAACAAAGCCACAGCCATATCACTCTGCAGCCCAAGACCGGTCGCCCACTGAAGCTAAGCAGGGTTGAGCCTGGTCAGTACCTAGATGGGAGACCTCCTGGGAAAACTAGGTAGCTGTTGGAAGAGGTGTTAGTGAGGCCAAAAGGGGGTGCGCTCCCTGTGGTCTGTGTGGGTCCTAATGCCCCAGTATAGTGACGGGGACACTATACTGTCAACAAGCAGCGTCCTTCGGATGAGACGTTAAACCGAGGTCCTGACTCTCTGTGGTCATTAAAAATCCCATGGCAATTCTCGTAAAGAGTAGGGGTGTAATACCGGTGTCCTGTCCGAATTCCCACCACTGGCCCTTGTCAAACATGGCCTCCTAATTATGCACATTCACTTGATTGGCTCTACGACTCTCTCTACTCTCCACCTGTAGCTGGTGTGTGGTGAGCGCACTGGCGCTGTTGTACTGTAGCACAGTGGTTCTCAAACTGGGGGCCACTAGATGGCACTAGGGGGGCCGCAAAGAAATTCTAGAATATAAATTTTTTTAAAATTATTTTAGCTATGCAACTCAGGATTTTCTTATCTGAACTATGATGTATTTAAAAAAATAGAAATATTTAAAACATAATATCAATTATGCGCAGCACACTACGCTGAAACATCACCAAACCGTTGACGTACTAGTGAACACAACGACATGAACACGCTGATAAGTGCTAAGACTATTTCAACTGTACAAGTTTTTAGATAGAGGATGCATGTCTCAGCTGAGAAGGTAAATACAGAAGAGCCCAGTGTGAAAAAACGAAACTGCGTAAATTTGACGACTCGTAGGCTACATAAAATATGACGTTATGGAATATAGTGATGGCAGAACACAGTACACACTGTGCTTGAAGATTTTATCCATTGAAGCACTGAAACTCAACCGAAATGTCACAACAATTCATCTGGAGCATGCAAATAAAAGTAAGGATTTTTTGTCAGAGAAAGAAAGAAGAATACGTCAAGCAAACGGTACGACTGACTAACATATAACGACAATACACGAGAAAGCATAGCAAGCATCATATCTTACAGCCCTGCGGATAGCCAAAAGTAAAAAGCCTCACGCGATCAGGATATGTGCCGAGTGATGGTCGGGGAGGAGCAAAATCTGCATTGCAAGATTTCTTTTATATTGTAAAACTTGTATAATATTGTATATGTCTTCTATATTGAAAAACAATTTCTTTTTTAAGTAGAGCAGACATTTTTTGTATGTTTCTTGCAGAAAAACAGATTGCTGAAAAAACAAACAGATTGCTGTTCAAATTGCAAACCAAACTTGAGCCACTGTCATTTACTCCATTAAAATGTAAGAAGTTTAATGCACTTTTTTACAAATCAAATGTAAATGAACTTTTCAGTATTGATCTATTATGGACATCATAAATAACTGTTCGGTACTCAATACTTTTGTTGCACTTATCAGACAATATTATTATTAACTGTCAAAACTCTTTTATATCAATTTGTTATATTTTATGAAATGTAGACTTTAACCAATTTTGTATATTCAACATCAGAGACATAAGGCTACAAACAGAATTGTTGTTCCAGCATTGTAAAAATTCATTTGTTTTTGGTACAATCTAAAATTTGTAAGTAAAATTGTAAGTTTGAGGATGTTTTCGTCATGAGTTTTCTTTTGGGGGGCCACAAAATAATTCACCCTACACAAGGGGGCCTCCTCCTGAAAAAGTTTGAGAACCACTGCTGTAGCAGCCGTCGCATCATCCAAGTGGATGCTGCACACTGGTGGTGGTTGAGGAGAGACCCCCCCACATGATTGTAAAGCACTTTGGGTGTACAACAATACACAATAAAGTGCTATATAAATGCATCATTCATTCATTCATAAAATAATGAAAAATATTTTTATCTTCACCCACTTTGGTCTAAATATCTGCCATACCTTTTATATTTTGTTACCTTGAAATGCTTTGTCTTTATCATAGGGAAATTAGTTTGGCTCAAATTGGCTGTAATGCTCAAACAACTTGCAAAATATAAAAACCAACATGACAAAGAATCGTGATAAAATCGTGATACCCCTAGCCGAGGGGGAACAACATCACCTACACAACCCCCATCAACCCCCCATAATCATAATCAGAATGCATTTTTTTTATTACCCGACCCACCCGACCCACGGATCATCCGCAGCGCCCGCGGCATCCTCCTTTTATCCTTCCGTAGCTCCTCCGTGGGATTCGAGACCGGTGAGTGGCGCAGGTGTCATTCATTAGCAATCACTCCACCGGCCTCGC
Organism: Ptychobarbus kaznakovi; assembly: GCA_027422405.1. Taxonomy (NCBI): domain Eukaryota; kingdom Metazoa; phylum Chordata; class Actinopteri; order Cypriniformes; family Cyprinidae; genus Ptychobarbus; species Ptychobarbus kaznakovi. Next base: position 7,560,300 of record CM049803.1, on the reverse strand, counting down.
TCCGTTCCCACGGCTCTCGGCCCCGCCCCACTCGTCACAATGTCCTTTTAAGGGTACTATCCCAGTGACAAGCTGTTGTATTTCTTTTTTTCATTCTTTCTCTTTCTTTCATTCTTCTCTTTCTTCTTTCTTTCTTTCTTTCTTTCTTTCTTTCTTTCTCTCTCTAATCATATAATCATAAAGTATATTAAGCAAAAAGGTATGATTAAAAATAAAACCTGTCAATTAGACAAGGGTTAACTGAAAAAAACAGGTATAACACTAGACATTCCGTCCCCCCCACTTTTGAAATGATGGCTATGCCCCTGACCCGCGGATATAACCGCCATCCGTGCATCACTAATTGGACACTATCATCGCAATTTCTACTGCCATTACCAAAGACTGGGACTTTGCCATTATTTAAAGCCTTAAATATATTTGAATAATTTGTAACTATGTATACTTGATAATTAATTATTTATATATTCTGTGATACTTTAAATGTAACTTTCTTATTGCTTTGCTTTTTTATTTTATTTATTTATTATTGTTTTCTGCTTATTATTGTATTTGATGCAATTTATATGTTATTGCCCTTGCGTGTTATTTGTTCTAAAAAAAAAAAAAAAATCTTGTTTATTCTCCAGAGATTTTGCGAGATTTCCCGCGTTCAAATTCGGGACTCTGGTTGAAAATCTGTTGGTGTGTGCTGTGCTGTCTTCGTCACATCGCAGCACACCACACACTATAGGTGTCACAGATCAGCCAGGCTCCACCATCAATCCGTCACTACGATCTCAATCACCTAAGTTCTGATTCACGTCACCTGCACCTCATTAATCACCCAATCTACCCAGCACTATAAAGGCACACACCCAAATCCAGCACTCTGTCCGATCTCGCTTATACGAAGTGGACTCTCAACAGCTACACGCTACAACCTTCTAGATATTTACCTGTTCTGAAACTTACCTCCTGTTCCTCCTCCTCGTGGGTTCCTGTGTCTTCCTCGTCTGTCTCCCCTCGTCTGTCAGCGGGCCACCATTGATCTGGGGTGTGTGCTTCTCCTCGTCATCCACGAGTTCCTGGCAAGACAAGTACCTTCAGTATATCCTTTACTCTCTCGTCAAACTTCTAAAAGTCATACTCACCATTTCTCCCAGCTCCCACGTTTGCTGAATCAATAAATATACAGCATTGTTTAAACATTCATCTGTGTCCAGTCTCCTTACCATAACAGAAGATCGGACCAAGACAGAGTGATTCAGCATGAGCCGGCCGGATCCATTCCAGGAACTCGTGGATAATCTAAGACGAGTTCTCATGCCAGCCACCTCATCCACTACACCAACCACTTCCGCATCAACCATCACCACTTCTTCGCCGACTATGATCGCCAGTCCCATGGCCAAACCAACACCCTTCTCTGGTGTGGTGGAGGAGTGCAACGGTTTTCTTTTGCAATGTTCACTCTACATTGAAATGCAACCACATCTCTATTCAACGGAGAGATCAAAAGTTTTGTTCATCATCTCACTCCTCTCTGGCAAGGCTTTACAGTGGGCTGAAACGATCTGGGCTCAATCCAGTGATATAATTCAGTCATTTGATAACTTTGTCACTCATTTCAGGGAAGTTTTCGGACGTCCGTATGGTGATCCATCCGCCAGCGACCAATCGTACCATCTACGGCAGGGGTCCTTACCCATCAAGGAATATCAGTCAAGTCAAGTCAAGTCTAGCTTTATTGTCAATTCTTCCACATGTACAGTACATACATACAGAGAATTGAAATTGCGTTACTCTCAGACCCTTGGTGCATACAGTTAACATTAAACACTGACAGTAGACGTTCAAATACAGATAAATACAGTTTAACCATATGTACATGCAAACTATACAAATGAGGACATTGTAGAAAAAATTAAAATTTAAAATAAAAAGAGATAGATAAAGTAAAGTGGCATAAGGCACATGGCAGATAGAGTGCAAACCAGTTAAATAAAACAAAACTGTGCAGATACGAGTAGTGCAAGAAAAATAACAGTCTTTTATCAGACTGTCAGAGGAGGTAAATTACAGATGAGATTCAGAACCCTTGCCGCGGCTAGCGGCTGGAATGAACAATCATTACTCACCACATATCGACAGGGATTAGAGCCCAGGCTTCGACTACAGCTGGCTGGATATGATGACAAATGTGGTTTAGAAAATCTGATTCAACATTCTGTCCGGTGTTCGTCCCGCATGCAATCCTGTTTTGATGAATCACCTTTTCGTAACCGTTGCACTCCATCTCAACAGGCCCCAGTGAGTTATACCCCTTCAGAACCAGAACCAGAACCCATGGTGACAGAAAATATGCGTTTGTCATTCGCTGAGCGGCAGAGGCGAATCTCCAAGGGGTTATGTCTTTACTGCGGAGGCAGAGGGCATGTGATCACAACATTCCCCACTCGACCACCTCGTCTATGGGTGAGTGCTATTCGACATCTGACCCTGGTTCGTCCTTCATGAACCCCAGATATCCTGGCGTACGGGAGACGTCCTGAAGTGGGGCGACCAATGCTTTCCAGATTGTTTCCCAAATCTGCCTCGACCATCAAAACCAGTCTCCCAGACCCTGTCTCTAAATTCCACTTCCATCGAAAGTCCCATTGAGAAACAATCTGTTGAAATTCCCGAATGCTATGCTCACTTCAGTGACGTCTTTTGTCCTACGAAAGCCTCACAACTTCCTCCTCATCGGCCATGGGACTGCGCGATCGATCTGCTACCGGGTGAGTCAGTGCCCAAAGGAAAGATTTATCCACTTTCACTTCCAGAACAGAAGGCCATGGAGGAGTACATTGAGGAGGCTCTCCAACAGGCGTACATCCGCCCTTCCACGTCCCCTGCTGCTTCCAGCTTCTTTTTCGTCGCCAAAAAGGACGGAGGCTTGAGGCCTTGTATAGATTACCGGGCTTTGAATAACATCACTGTGAAGTTCCGTTATCCCCTTCCTCTCATCCCAGCAGCCCTGGAACATCTCCGTGGTGCCACCATCTTCACCAAGCTGGACCTCCGCAGCGCCTACAACCTCATCCGGATACGTGAGGGGGATGAATGGAAAACAGCCTTCATGACCCCTACCGGTCATTATGAATATCTGGTCATACCTTATGGCCTAGTCAACGCCCCCTCCGTGTTCCAGGATTTCATGCATGAGGTCCTCCGAGAGTACCTCCATCGCTTCATTTTGGTCTACATCGATGACATCCTGATCTACTCTCGGAGCTTGGCCGAACATCGCCACCACGTTGCGGAGGTCCTTCAATGTCTACGTCACTATCAACTCTTTCTCAAGGCAGAGAAGTGTTCTTTCCACCAATCCTCCGTACAGTTCCTAGGTTATCATACTGATAGTGGTGGCATCCGTATGGACAAGGGTAAGGTGGAAGCTATTAAGACCTGGCCCAAACCTTCCACCATCAAGGAACTCCAGCGATTCTTGGGTTTCTCTAACTTCTGCCGTCGATTCATTCAAGACTACAGCACCCTTACCAGTCCACTCACCAACCTGCTCCGTAACAAGCCCAAGTCTCTGTCCTGGTCCCCAGCAGCCGAGGAGGCCTTCGAGAAGCTGAAGGAACCCTTCACCGAGCTCCAATCCTCGTACATCCCGATCCAGAAAAAACATTCATTGTTGAAGTAGATGCTTTGACCACGGGGGTTGGAGCGATCCTGTCACAGCAGCAGGGGAACCCCGCGAAACTCCATCCATGTGCCTTCTTTTCACGTAAGCTCAGCCCGGCGGAGCGCAACTATGACATCGGGAATAGGGAACTCCTCGCTATCAAATTGGCCCTAGAAGAATGGAGACATTGGCTTGAGGGAGCCCAACATCCTTTCACAGTATTGACGGATCACAAAAACTTGCAATATCTGAGAGAGGCAAAGAGGCTAAACCCACGCCAGGCACGCTGGGCATTATTCTTTACTCGCTTCCATTACACCATCACGTATAATCCAGGCCATAAGAATATTAAAGCAGACGCACTGTCTCACCTTCATGCTCTAGTTGACGAGGAAGACCCGCCTGAATCCATCATCCCTGAAAGTATATTCGTCTGTCCCATTCAATGGAACCCCGAATCCGCTCCCTCTTCCAATGCCTCCACGGCCTCTCCGCCGGGCTGCCCACCTGGAACACAGTACGTCACTAGGACTCAACGCACCCCTCTCATCCACTCCGCTCACTCATCACTGGGCACTGGCCACCCTGGGGCCAACGCTACCCTCTCGCTACTGAAAGATCGCTACTGGTGGTCGAACATGGCTAGGGACGTGAGAAGGTTTGTCCAGAGTTGTGAAGAGTCCTCACCACCTTCCTGCAGGGAAACTCTTTCCGCTGCCCATCCCCAACAGACCGTGGTCACACCTAGGAGTAGACTTCGTCACAGATTTACCAGCCTCTGATGATAACACTTGCATCCTGGTAGTGGTGGATAGATTCTCCAAGTCCTGCCGTCTGATTCCTCTCAAGCGCCTACCCACAGCTATGGAGACAGCAGAGCTTATGTTTAACCACATGTTCAGATATTTTGGTATTCCCGAAGACATTGTTTCTGACCGTAGTCCTCAGTTTATCTCACGTGTCTGGAAGAGCTTCTTCAAACTCCTAGGTGTGACCGTAAGTCTATCGTCTGGTTACCATCCTCAGACCAATGGGCAGACGGAGAGAAAGATTCAAGAAATTGGACGTTTCCTGCGAACCTTCTGCCACGACCACCAGTACTCTTGGAACCAGTTCATTGGCTGGGCCGAGTACGCTCAGAATTCCCTCCGGCAATCATCTACTGGACTCACTCCCTTCCAGTGCGTACTCGGGTACCAGCCACCCATGTTCCCCTGGGATGGGGAGCCATCGGATGTTCCTGCGGTGGACTACTGGTTCTGAGATAGCGAGAGTGTCTGGGACGAAGAACACCATCACCTTCAACGAACTCTACGCAGGCGCAAGATGACAGCAGATCTTCGAAGGTCCGATGCTCCATCATACCAACCTGGACAGAAGGTCTGGCTGTCAACACGGGACATCCGATTGCGCCAGCCCTGCAAGAAGCTCGCTCCCAGATTCGTTGGCCCCTTCACCATCCAAAAACAGATCAACCCGGTCACCTTCCAGCTAAACCTACCTCCACAATACAGAATTCACCCCACATTCCATGTCTCACTCCTCAAACCTTACCACTCTCCTGTTTCTCCCTCCACAGAGCCTGGCTTGATCACGGAAACCCCTCTCCCGCTGATCCAGGAGGATGGAGTTATCTACGAGGTCAGAGCGATCCTGGATTCCCGATGTGGTGGTAAGCTGGAATACCTCGTAGATTGGGAAGGATATGGTCCTGAGGAAAGATTGTGGATTCCCAGGGACGACATTCTGGATCCGGCTCTCACGGAGGAGTTCCATGCCAAATTCCCTGATCGTCCAGCACCTAGAGCCAGGGGTAGACCACCACGTCGTCGGGCCCCTCGGCCCTCTGGAGCAGGCCGTGGAGAGGGGGGTAGTGTCACAGATCAGCCAGGCTCCACCACCAATCCGTCACTACGATCTCAATCACCTGAGTTCTGATTCACGTCACCTGCACCTCATTAATCACTCAATCTACCCAGCACTATAAAGGCACACACCCAACTCCAGCACTCTGTCCGATCTCGCTTATACGAAGTGGACTCTCAACAGCTACACGCTACAACCTTCTAGATATTTACCTGTTCTGAAACTTACCTCCTGTTCCCAGAGGCATAGCAATAGGGCAGGCAAGGCAGGCAGTTGCCTGGGGCCCTCGACAACTGACCATTTGAACAATCGGTAATGTCATTATTAATAATATACACGTAACATGGAGCAATATATCTGCATCCCCCCTAGGGGGCTCCCTCTCGCGTTATGCTGGATGTGCTTGCTTTTCCCTCGTGATGCGTCAGCCGCCGTTTTCAAATTGGCACAGCACTTACTCATGCATTTACTAGGCTATTTTAAAAATCAAAAGGACTTATCCATCTGGCAGCCAAAAACGGAAAAAAGCAAGAAGAGGAAAAGAGGAAACATGACAGCGGTAAGTTATGTGATGGAGATAAGATTGACTTAATGATAATTATATGATAAACAAATGTGTTTGTTGTTAAATCCAGCTTATTTTCGTTTAATTATTTGCTAGAGGAATTACTAGTCCAATTACTAATAGGGTTACTGGGAAACAGGTTAGCTAGTGTTGCACAGCAGTAGCATGTATTATATAGCATTTGGCAGGTATTAATGTAGGCTGCAATAGAATATGTGGTATCGGGAAAGACGCGCACATCACCACTTGGCAAGTTTCGGTACTGTGTCTTGCTGCCAGTGGGGAGCTCACGAAACAATATAAATAAATATCATTACATTTACTCAGTTGACATTATTTATTTAGCTCTTCTACATTAAATTAGTTAAGTTAACATAATTATTTGTAAACTAACAATGAACTAATAGTTAATAAACTTTAAATTAAATTAAAAAGATGAAATTAAAATGCTAATCATATATTTCTGCATGCAGGTGCATTACTTAAGTTCCTGTCACCACCACCACCTCAGGCAGATTCCCCAGTCCCTCGTCCTGACAGTGAAAATGGTAAGTTCAGTGTCAGATATAGTGTAACTATATCAATAGATTTACTTGCATTATCCAACTCTTCTATTAAATTAGTTAACATAGCTAGTTGATAAACTAATAATAAATAATAAATTAAGATGCTGCTAACCATATATTTCTATAGGAGCATTGCTTAAGTCCCTATCACCACTGCCTCATACAGAAGATACCCCAGTCCATATGAAGGTCTTTGAATATCGAGGACATAGTGACAGCATTTTTATGGTGACAATCCGTTACTGTAAATATGAAGATTGTTCAGTATCTTCAAGATTGTATTGTATCTTTTGCCATGAAGATTAAAATGTTGTTAAAGAATAAGCACTTTTGTTTTAAAAAAATAAACTATTTATGTTATATTATGTGTTTTGACTACTTTTTGTATGTTGTATAAATATATATCTAGGTAACAAAGATATATTAACAAAATAATCTTTTAGAAGAGCATCATCTATTAATTTTGCCTGGGGCCCCCACTTCATCTTGGTTCGCCTCTGCCTGTTCCTCCTCCTCGTGGGTTCCTGTGTCTTCCTCGTCTGTCTCCCCTCGTCTGTCAGCGGGCCACCATTGATTTGGGGTGTGTGCTTCTCCTCGTCATCCACGATTTCCTGGCAAGACAAGTACCTTCAGTATATCCTTTACTCTCTCGTCAAACTTCTAAAAGTCATATTCACCATTTCTCCCAGCTCCCACGTTTGCTGAATCAATAAATATACAGCATTGTTTAAACATTCATCTGTGTCCAGTCTGCTTACCATAACAATAGGAGAAAAACGGTTAAAGGATTGTTTTGTCCTCGTGTGTGTTCTGTCACATTTTTAAGATCTTAAATGATACAAAAATATTTTAGTGTGTACCTATCATAAGGCTGTGCAACGTTTCACGTTGAAACAGATCACTGCGCTGTTAAATTTAAATAGGAGGAACGGATTGGAGCTGAAATGTTAATTAATTATTATTTTTTTAAACAACTAAACTGTTAAATCTTAAATGTGCCATACATTCTTGTAATAATTCCTATAATATTAAATAAATCTTAATAAACATTTCTTAAATAAACCGAGACATTTGACAAATGACATTGTGATCACAATAACAGCATGGAAATACTATTTATAAAATTTAATACATGCAACTAGTCTCACAAGAGGGTGCTGCTACATTACATTTACTACAGAGGAGTACAAATCAATATATATATATATATATATATATACATTCTAATTATGTATATATACACATATATAAACACACAAACATACACAAAAAGCACTATTACAAATAACACATGTAGGAAAAAAATATTTTCAAATAATAATATAAAAAAAATTGAAATAAAGGGAATCCAAAGCAAACATCTAAACACCTCAGTGTTCCAGAGAGATTAGTGTGTGTTTGTTCGGGTGGTGGTGTGGTTTAATTATTAAGAGAGGGGAGGGGGCAAGGACGGGAGGGAGGCCAATTAAGTCTGTTTGTCCTGGCTTTAGTCTCCTCCCTGATGTAAAAAGCCGGTTGGGTGGGATACATTCTTGTAATAATGGAGGGAGGGGAGAGAGACACCAACGATCCTATAATATTAAATAAATCTTAATGGTGCCTCTGTACACATGGGGGCCGGGGCTCTGGCTTTCTTACGCTGTTGTGCTTTCTTCGCTAATAAACCAGAGAGCCAAAACATTTGTGCATACATCTCCTTCGTCTTCTCCAATTGATGTGCAGCCACCCGGCCAGGCGGCACCTCGCTCCTGTATAGGTGAGACCCACCACAGCCTGTATAAGATCACAATAATCCTTGGGGGCCCCTGTGTTTCAGTAAACACAAGGTCTCCCGGTCAGATAGCACAGGAGAACTATAGCTATTTATAAAATTTAGATATCATATTTCAAAAGCTGATATTTAACATTTAAATACAAAGAATAGGTTGTAGAAATTATAGGATGGAGTTTACTGCCCTCCAATGTTTGAAAAATTAAGTGCAATAAGGCGTTCAATGAGGTCACTCAAGCGAGCGAAGAGGAACTCTGGGCTTAAGGTCTGTGGTGGGGGCTTGTAAACAGACGTTTTAAACTTTGTACTGTCTCTTGGCCTCTCTGAAACATGCCCTCCTCATCTCCATTTTTAACATTATTAGTTAGGACGATTCCAAGGGCCCGGCGAGGGAGCTTAAACATATCCCAGTATGAATGAATGAATGATGCATTTATATAGCGCATGATATGATGTGGTTTTTGTGTAGCTCCTCTTTGTGTTGTTGTACTTGTTGGAAAGTTATACTGATGAATTTTTGGGAACCAAAGCGCTTTACAATCATGTGGGGGGGGGGGGGTCTCTCTATAGTTGTTATTGGAGCTCAACCACCTGTAAATAGGTTGTAGAAATTATAGGATGGAGTTTACCAATGTTTGAAAAATTAAGTGTGCAGCATCCACTTGGACGCATAGTAGGCGGGGAGGGAGAGGGAGAGTAGGCTGGGACGCATTTTTTTTACCGAAGGGGAATGCAATCGCGGGTGGTGAGGATGCGGGGGGGAGTCAATTATATTCACAGGGCCTGGAAACCATAGCGGCGTCCCTGATCAGTGTCTACTACATGACTCATCTTTCATTACCATATCTTTGTTTTGTTTTTAATAATAGCATACATACTTATTTTTATTAATTACTATGAATTTTTAACAGCACAGAGAAATAGTTACACATGCTAAATTTGTCAAATAGCAATTGTACTTTACAATAGATAAGCTACATCAATTCTGCGCTGTCTGTCCTCTCTGGTCTCCCTCTCACGGTCTCTATTCATTCTCTTTATTATCACCTCAGTTCCCCTTCAGTCAGGCTTTCCCTGATCCCCCTCAGTCCTCCCCCCTCAGCTAGTTGTGTCATACACATTTTTCAGTGTCCAGCAGCAAGTGATTTTCTCGTTCACTTGTTCTTTTCTCCTTTCAGTTCTCTCTGTTTCTCTCCCTTTCTTCTGTGGCATGTAATGGCCTCTCTTTTTCACAATTCAGCTCACTGGACCAAATCACTCAAATCCAGAAAAGGAACACAAATTATTATTTCTTTGTGAAATTTTTTGGATACATTTTTCAAGTTATTCTGCTATAGACCTGTTAAGATTTTCTACCATTTTTCTAGTGTACTGGTGTGTCTATAGCTTTCTCATTGTATGAGTGTGTGTAGCCTGTGGAGAGGAGAGTGAAAGAATGTACCTTGTCTGGATAAGAGTGGCTTTTTTTCTCTTTTACAAGTGTGTGGAGTGTTCAGGAACTGGTAAGACTTTGACTATCTATGTAATATTAATGCAGTGGCCTGTTGTAACAACTTTTTGGTGATCACTGCTATTGAACACAGATACAAATACTTATTTGCTAATTGATGCTTCAGTGACTTTTAATTGTTATATAATTAAACTGCCCTAATGTGCTAGTCACTAATGGTCTTTTTTGTAAGTCTTAATAATTAGGTTACAATTTAATCTGTTTTAACTTTTGTGTGTTCTTCCTTTTTTTAAAGCTAAAGAATGGACATATGCAGGTAACAGTTTTTACATTTTCCTCCACTCTCTGTGATTTTGTCACAGATTTTGTGTAATATTGTTATGATTAGATTATCATAGATAACCTGCATAATAGTATATACTTTAAAATTGCTTTGGTTCAAAGCTTCTGTTGATTTCTGGAAAGGAGCATTTCCATATTTCCATCAATGTTACTTCCAGTACATCTGTTTAGTAGTTGCATTGCATAGTCAGAAAGAGAAAAGATAGAGCAGGTGTCAGCAGGTGCAATATGTTGCATATAGTAGTACATATACAGAGCTTAAAATGAGTGTTTCCATTTGATAAAAAAAGAATGTCACGATAAAGAATTGGGAGACTGCTCTGCTTGGCACACGAGCACTACAATTCACACACAAACACAGATTTACATGCTTACATGTGTTAATTGCACAGTGCTGGTTCAGTTAATAATTCTTTATGTGATCAGACTCTAATAAACCTGTGTGAGTGGATTTTAAACAAGAATAGCCTACTTCGCAAAATTCCACACACCCACATAAATGCCACAATTACAAATATCTTCTGAGCCAAGGCTTATTTATTGATTGAATATAATAAAGTTAAAATACAAAATGTATTATTTTCCTGCAAAGGATACCATTTGGGAGAATTGTGATCTTGTGACATTCTTGGCATAATAAGGCCTCTGGAAAAGCTTGTTCAGCTGTATTTGCAATGCATGTGCTAACTGTTATATAATACAACTTGACCTCATGAGAATTAGTATGTATTTTACGTAATTGTCGTTTTACAAAACTTACATTTACTTACGTTTTCATAGGCACTATAACATACAATACTAACATATTTACAGCAATTTAACGTGTAATACTGACGTATTTTTAGCATTTAACGTAAAATACTTACATACTTTCAGCATTTTAACGTAGGCTACAATAGCCTACGGTATATGAACAACTTTACAGACGTATCGAATCCTTATGAATAGCCTATTGAAATCGCGGCATTAACCTTTTTTTTATTCAGTTGTTATATCAATGGCATTATGTTTAGTATTATTAAAAGCTTATTCATTTACTTAATATAGGCTACGAAATGATAAAATTTCATTGATTTCTACTACAACTCATTTAAAAAATACATAATGTTAAACAAGACTACACTTTAAGCCCTTATAATGGATACAATTTCTGCAATCGTATAACCATCACTTATCATGTAATATTTACTTTGTTTGTCCTGGGACACAAAAGGCATTTTCTTCAAGTAGCTGTAACTGACAATTGGAAAATAATTACAAAAGGATCAATTTTATTCCATACGACTGCGAGGAACAGAACCAAACTCAAGCCTTTATTTAGCGATCTTCATCTCCAATTTGAGCAGCGAACATAAGCAGCAATACCTGCGCTGACGCGCTCGTGACGGATTTAAAAAAATGCCGCTTCAAGAAGTTTTACAACAGGTTTACTGCAGAAGAATCGAACGTTATGTGAGTCATTCCACGAAACGATTTGGGCTTACACATTTTTTTATTTTTTTACCAAAAAATATTACTTTTCTGAACACCCCACATTATTAACGACATATTTAACTTCCTGAAAAACATATTTTCCCATCTCAGGCATCAAATCCCTATTATTATTGGTCATTTTTTTAATATGGCACTATTAATCTTCAACCCCGTTATGGACACTATGGGAGCTCTCTGAATATGATCATTAAAAACTATTTGTAATGAAATCAAGATTTTGCTATTAATCAGACGTCCCTCACACCAATTCAGTATTTACAAATATAAAAGTTACATAAAATCTCACACTTTTGCTATACTAAAGCCTGAAATTGAACTTTTTGTGACATCAACCTCATCATTTTTGTTCAAATAAGTGGGTTAACTTCAGAATTTGAACTAAAATCAGTATTCTTATGATTGTTCTGATCTTTTCCGACTGAGTTCAACAAAAATTAAATTACTTTTTCATAAACATAATTTTTTTTATAAAAATGTAAGGGTAACGGGGTTGAAGAGACAAATACAGTTTAACATATAAATAGTAGTTTTTTTACTCAAATTCACTGTACGATTTTCTATAAACACTCTATTTCATTATGTGGCCTAGAAAGACAACAGATATAAATTGCAATTGAACCGAGTTGTATTAACCTGACTGAAGGAAAAACAACAATAACATAGTAGGCCTATACAGTAGAATATTATATAGACTGACTGAATAGGTCATCAAAAAAAACGTATAACTTGTGTGGTCGCTTTGTAGCAATCAATATCTGACCCACACCTCTTTCAAGATCTCCACATGGAGATGGTGCTGAAGCACACAGGATCTGGTTTTCCACCAACATACAATACCCCTGTACAGTGCATCCGGAATGTATTCACAACACTTCACTTTTCCACATTTTGTTATGTTACAGCCTTATTCCAAAGTGGACTAAATTAATTATTTTCCACAAAATTCTAAAAACAATAACCCATAATGACAATGAGAAATAAGTGTGTTTGAAGTCTTTACTAATTTATTAAAATAAAATAAAAATCAGTATTGTGAAGTATTCACAGCCTTGGCCATGTCACTCAAAATTGAGCTCAGGTGCATCTTGGTTCCACTGATCATCCTTGAGATGTTTCTACAACTTGATTGGAGTCCGCCTGTGTTAAATTGAGTTGATTGTACATAATTTGGAAAGGCAAACACCTGTCTATATAAGGTCCCACAGGCAACACTGCATGTCAGAGCACAAAACAAGCCATGAAGTCCAAGGAATTGTCTGTAGACCTCCAAGACAGGATTGTATCGTGGCACAGATTTGGGGAAGGGTACAGAACAATTTCTGCAGCATTGAAGGTTTACAGAAGCATGTAGTCTCTGTTAACCTTAATGGAAGAAGTTTGAAACAACCATAACTCTTCCTAGAGCTGGCCTCCTGGCCAAATTGAGCAACTGATGGAGAAGGGCCTTGGTTAGACTGGTGACCAAGAACCTGATCATCCTCCACCTCCATGATTATACATGGAGATAGGAGAAACCTACAGAAGAATAAACATCACTGCAACACTACACTGATCAGGGCTTTAAGGCAATGTGGCAAGACTCAATCCTCTCATTAGTGAAGACACATGAAAACACACTTGTGATTTACAAAAAAGCACCAAACTGACCCTCAGACTATTACCCCTTTTCCACCAAGGCAGTTCCGGTGCTGGTTGGGAGCCAGAGCCTAGTTTCAAACCGGTTATTTGTCTTTCAACACCCAAAGCACCAGCTCCGAACCAGAAAAAGAGGTTCATAAGTAACACCAAAACATTGCTGGGCTAGAAAGAAGAGCAGCTTGCATCAGGGGCTGGGGGTTGGGGTTACCGTGACCAACAAGACGATAGAAACTTTGGGCCGCCATATTTTAAAAAGAAGCTAAACACAAACAAGTTGGATTCGCTGTGTTTGGATGCCGATGTGTGTTCGCAAAACCTTGAACATCAATAGCAATGCAACGTCCGCGCCATTGTTGATAGTTTGTTTAGGGTTGGTCGGGATGGATTGATGCTGCACGGACCCGGTCGGTGCATGGCATCGGGTGCTGCGGGAGTGACTGGAAAGCAGATGGCTCTTTATGCTTTTGGATCGCTCTTGTGGTGCTTTGGTGTGTTGTGTGCCGATCGATCGATCGATCAGTCTTCATGGCTCTTATGCACCTCGAACAAGTCTGTTGTGCTTCACCTCGAACAAGTCTGTTGTGCTTGGTGCATCCGCACTAGTGAAGCGAAACATGAAATGTATTCAGTGACGTAAGACCTGGCTCTGTATTACTCACGTGGTCGTTAAGGATACGCAGAGCGAATGTGGGCAGTTTCTCAATATCAAGTATGCAAAGTTTGGACTTGCATCCTCGGTAGGTCGGACTTCGCAAGTCCCGAGGACGGGAGGACACAAGTCCAGGAATTCTGCAAATGGAATAGCAGCGTACTTGATAACATCAGTCAGCTCGCCTCAGTACCATTTCTAGGCATTGGCAAGCTAGGCGGTGGCCTAGAGCACCACCAGCTGAAGGGTGCGCCAATGAGTGCATGTACTGCCACTACATTTTAACAGGGTTACATTTACATTTACGCATTTAACAGACGCTTTTATCCAAAGTGACTTACAGTGCATTCAGGCTATATATTTGTATTGTCAGTATGTGTGTTCCCTGGGAATCGAACCCACAACCTTTGCGCTGCTAATGCAATGCTCTACCACTGAGCCACAGGAACACTGTAAATACAGGGTTGTGATCACGAGCACCCTGAAATATGATTGCCGCCCCCACTGGATTCCCCAACATCATTGGGCTAGAAAAGTGCTTCCCAAACTGTTGGCCGCAGGCCCCCTGGGGGCCGTAGCTAGGCAAAATCTAAATATTAAAATAATAAAAATATTCAAATTGTTCTAAAATGTGATTCCCCTCCCCCTCCTTATTACACAAATTAAATGTAGGTTTTATTAGTTATTTTTTTTTTTAAACATAGTTAGGTATTTCATTGCAATAGATTTGTGAACTACGTACAGTAGCTTCTGTTTAGGGATGCACCGAAATGAATTTTTTTGGCCGAAGCCGAACAAAATTAAACACTGGGCCAAATACCGAACACGTTTTTCGCGTTTTTTTCTCCCCCATGTAGACATATTTTGCCTTTTTTTTCACTATTGCATAAATTAAATAGCCAAAATCAGATGTTACTGTTTTGTCCTGCTTTACAATTTTTTTTTTTTAATAATAATAATAATTTACTTAACACTGAAATTGTTTATACATCCTACCAGACATTATACCAACAAAGCACAATTTAACTTCAAATTAATAAGTTAGTAAAATAATATTTTTTGGCCATTTTTGAGACCCCCTTCCTGAATCAGGCATGTATTTTTTTCTGTACAAATAAATGCAGCCTTGCTGAGCAGAAGAGTCTTCTTTTAAAACATTAGAAATTATTACAGATCCCAATTTGAACACTATGTGTGAATGTTATAGTAAATGTATTAATACAGCTGTTGTAGGGTAATTATTATTATTATTATTATTATTGTCTTACTTTTTATTTTATTTTACAGAACATCAGTAAAATTACAATACTAACATTTATGAATGTTGATGGAGCTTTTATTTTGGTGGAAACACGCAGGAAGACCTCAGTGCTTCTTTTTGTTGACAACAGCATGTAGATATTTCTCAGATATATCTCATTATGGATTTGGGAAGATGTTTATCACACGTATCCAGTGTTGGGGAGTAACTAGTTACATGTAACGGAATTACGTAATTTAATTACAAAATAAAAGTAATTGTAATTAGTTACAGTTACTAAGAAAAGATGTGTAATTAAATTACAGTTACTTATGAAAATGTTAAGGATTACAAAGAGGGTTACATCTGATTTTTTTCACACACACTCCCACATACAGGTTTAATTGATTTCTTTCATAAATTGCAGTGACTGCTCTAAAATATGAAACACCAATGTTTCAGAAGTTTATAACATTTTCCGATAAGTCTTATATTTCTTATATGGGTTTATGTATATGCTTTTTTAAGATTAACTGTTTTTCTAAGGCATCATTAGATTCCAGTGTTTCATGTCATAAGCTATGCGACGATTTGATTTCAAAATCAGTATCATAGCTATTAAACTATTTCTTGTTATGATTTTAAATCTGTATTTAACCTCATAATGATTTTAAAGTAAGTCTGATTTTGAGGTGGCTGTGCTTCAAAGGGGACATCAGATGCCCATTTTCCACAAGTTGGTATGAATCTTTAGGGTAATCTTGAAATGGTCTCGGTGGGCGTGTAAAAAAACACAGCGACTCGTTTCGGTGTATATCTCTTTACATGCTAATGAGCTCTGCTCACCCCGCCCCTTTCTTCTGTGGAAGAGCAAAGGCGATTTGCATATAATCATAAAAACATATAAAGTGGGAGACTTACTACTTCTGGAGGTGCAGCTGGATCATGAACAATGGTTGCTGATCCATCCTTAAGTTTTAACTTTTTAACAAAACTTGCCTTGAATTTTCCCTCATTCAGAAAGCAGAAAGAGTAAAATGATTTGCGCAGCAAGACAAACTAATTTAGTGAAAGTGAAGTGACGTGTGGCCAAGTATGGTGACCCATACTCAGAATTTGTTCTCTGCATTTAACCCATCCAAGTGCACACACACAGCAGTGAACACACACACACACACACACACACACACACACACACACACACACACACACACACACACACACCGGAACAGTGGGCAGCCTTTTATGCTGCAGCGCCCCGGGAGCACTTGGGGGTTCGGTGCCTTGCTCAAGGGTCTCACCTCAGTCGTGGTATTGAGGGTGGAGAGAGCGCTGGTTATTCACTCCAAAATCAAAATGGCTTGATAATTGAGACTGTTTAGGCTTTTGGGGGATTAAAAAGGAGTGCATTTTTACCATTGTAGGGTTGTTGTGTCCACACACTGCAAAGACACATTTATATGCAAATTAAGATATTTTGCATCCAATGTCTCCTTTAAAATTTAAATATTATCATCTTAATTCAAGTGATGAAGGCTTTCGAAAGTCTGACTGTAATTAGTTAAACACTACTGTAAGTTTAACCCTGCCTGCTTTACATGTTTGAAAATGATTAACAGTGGAAAACCTTCAGTGAAATTTTGAAAAGTAATCAAATGTAATCAGTTACTTTACTTTTATAAAGTAATTGAAAAGTTACACTACTTATTACATTTTAAGTAGGGTAACTTGTAATCTGTAACCTATTACATTTCCAAAGTAACCTTCCCAACACTGCACGTATCACATTGTCACACGGCTTTAAAAAAATGAGCAAATGATGAGTAACAGTGTTTCAGCGCAGAATTTCCTCGCGCTTTGTACTTTGAACCCTGGCGTCGTGAGCTCGTGCAGCGCTGTTTGAATACATGCAATTTGTGCGTGTTTTAGAAAACATAACATTCTGTAGTTTATTTACTAATCGTTTGAGGCCATTTTGCGATTTCAATCATCACAGTAACCAGCAACAACCACCCCTTCCTCTTGTCATCGGAGACATGAAATGCAGCACTAAGCAGTCTCTCGCTGTTGGTGTTTTGTGCTTGTAACGATTTCTGTACAGTTCTTTCTCGTTCAGTTTTAAATGCTTCCACACTGCAGACGTGTTTGCTGCATTAGTGTGCGCCTCTATTTGATCGCTTAACGTCATTGTTCAGTACAAATTATTCAGTCTTTTCGCTTATTCGGCCGAACACCGAAATAGTTTTTTTTCCTATTCTCGGTGGAAAATTCGGTGCATCCCTACTTCTGGTCACACTTTGATGCAATATAATTGTAAATTGTATGCAGAAAGTGTAGTGTTATGGATTTAAATATATTTGTAAAGAATGTTTACATCATCTTACTTTCGCCAGCATATAAAAATATTTTTTGGTAGTTCTCATAGTTCAAATGAAATTCTTACAAACTGGTTAATAAATGTTAATAAATTTGTGCAGAGACAATCTGCTTTATTAAATATATTGAATATACAAATATATATGTAAATATATCTTTATACCATTAATCTACAATGCTCAGCATAAATGAGTACACCCCCTTTGAAAAGTAACATTTTAAACAATATCTCAATGAACACAAAAACATTTTACAAAATGTTGACAAGACTAAGTTTTATATAACATCTGTTTAACTTATAACATGAAAGTAAGGTTTATAATATAACTTAGAGAACAACATTTTCAGTTTTACTCAAATTAGGGTGATGCAAAAATGAGTACACCCCACTGAAAGTCTCTGGAACAAAGCTACATTTTAGACTACAAATGTCTAATTTAACAAGAATTCAACCACATGTGAGTCTAATTATTCATTACACAGGTGACAGTTGACTATAAAAGGGTGTTACTTAAAGAAAACCCCTTCCCATTTCATGCTGTCAGCAATGGCACCACATGGAAGAGAAATGTCACAAGACCTGAGAAAGAAAATAATTTCTTTACACAAGAAAGGTGAAGGCTACAAGAAGATCAGCAAAGCTTTACTTATCAGTCAGAATACTGTAGCAAAAGTGGTACAAACATTTAAAAAAGATGGAACTGCAACCATCTCACACAGACGTCCAGGTCGTCCACGGAAGTTAACACCTCGTCAGGAGCGTCTTCTGATGAGAAGGGTTGAAGAAAATCGACATGCAAGTTCACTGCAGTTATCTAAAGAAGTAGAAAGCCAAACTGGGGTGACTATTTGCCGTGACACAATACGGCGTACACTGCAGAGGAATGGCATGCATGGGTGCCGTCCACGAAAGAAGCCTCTCCTAAAGCCCAGACACAAAAAAGCCCGCCTAGAGTTTGCCAGGGCCCATGCTGACAAAGATGAAGACTACTGGGACTCTATACTCTGGAGTGATGAGACCAAGATAAATGTTTTTGGAACCGATGGCTTCAAAACTGTATGGCGTCGCAAAGGTGAGGAATACAAAGAAAAATGCATGGTGCCTATAGTGAAACATGGTGGTGGCAGTGTCCTTATGTGGGGCTGCATGAGTGCTGCTGGTGTCGGGGAGCTGCATTTCATTGATGGCATCATGAATTCACAAATGTACTGCTCTATACTGAAAGAGAAGATGCTACCATCACTCCGTGCCCTTGGTCGTCGTGCACTTTTCCAACATGACAATGATCCTAAACACACATTTAAGGCCACTGTTGGATTTCTGAAGAAGAACAGGGTGAAAGTGAGCCAAGTATGTCTCCTGATCTGAACCCAATTGAACACCTATGGGGAATTCTGAAGAGACAAGTTGAGCATCACTCTCCATCCAGCATCCAATCTCTAAAAGAGGTCATTCTTGAAGAATGGAAAAAGATAGATCTGGCAAAATGTCGCCAACTTGTTCATTCCATGCCTAGAAGACTTGGTGCTGTCATTAAAAACCATGGAGGCCATACAAAGTACTAGATTTAGTAGTTTTTGTTGTGGGGTGTACTCATTTTTGCATCACCCTAATTTGAGTAAAACTGAAAAATGTGTAATCTAAGTTATATTATTAACCTTACTTTCATGTTATAAGTTAAACAGATGTTATATTAAACTTAGACTTGTCAACATTTTGGAAATGGTTTTTGTGTTCATTGAGATATTGTTTAAAATTTTACTTTTCAAAGGGGGTGTACTCATTTACGCTGAGCAATGTATATAACTTTAAGGCAACTGGGATTGTTGTCTGTTGGCGTCTCTGTGTGGTCCTTCTTGGTACTGCAGCTTGTAGTTATGTATATATTTATAGAAAACGGGTCTAAACCAGTGCTTCCCAAACTGTGGGCCGCGGCCCCCCGGTGGGCCGTAGCAGTATTGCAGGGGGGCCGTAGCTGGGTTAAATCAAAATATTAAAATAATTAAAATATTCAAATTGTTCTAAAATGTGATTTTTTTTCTCCTCTCCTTATTACACAAATGAAAAACACATGAAAACTTTTTTTCCCCATTACAGTGAGGTGAGATAAATTGCTTATTTTAAAACTGACGTCAGTTGCGTAACGTAGAAGGAATTCAGTCACAATTAACCGTCAATTCAAAAATGCGACGGTGGCTGCTCGGCAAAAGAGGAGCAGAGAATGATAATGCATCCTCATCAACTGGACCTAACTGCACTTCAAGGAAACGAAAGACTCGTAAGTATAGCGAGGAGTACTTGTCCTTCGGATTTACGAGTGTTGGTCCGTGCTGACAACCCCACGCCTGTATGTGTGCTATGCTCGGAGACCCTTTCTAATGAGGCACTAAAACCATGCAAGTTACGCCGTCACCTCGAAACAAAACATGGGTCATTTGCCAGCAAGCTTCGAGAATTTTTTGAAAATAAATTGAAAGATTACCAGTAATGTAAAAAAGTGATCGAGTCAACCTGTCCCAGATAGCACACTTACGTCTGCAAGATGTCTATTAAAGATCTCTTGATCTGGAAAGCATCTGCTGTTTACAAACCTCTGTCAGACGTCTGTAAGATGTCAGTTTTACATACATTCTAAATCATAAACATCTTCAAGACATCTAATAGATGTCTATTTTACATCGAAAAGGAGACGTCCTATAGACGTATTGCAGATGAGCAAACACCCTAAAAAATACGTCTTGCAAATTTAAATGCAGACGTCAAATAGACGTCTCCGAGATGTATGTGTGCTATTAGGGGTGTGATGGGTGGCGAAAATGAAAAGGCTGTGACAGCATCGTATGAGGTATCAAAACTGATAGCTACATCTGGAAAGCCCCACACCATAGGTGAAGACTTAATTTTACCAGCCGCTAAGCAGATGGTCAGCATAATGCTGGGAAACAATGCAGTTAAGCAACTTAATTAGATTTATTTATCAAACAACACGGTTAAGCGGTGAATTAATGATATGTCCGAGAATGTGTTCCAGCAGCTAATTTGCAGAGTTCGAGCGAGTCGTTTTTATGCAATTCAAATCGATGAGTCCACAGACATCGTAGGTATGGCAAATTTGCTCACATTCGTTAGGTATGAATGTGATGGAGAAATAGAGGAAAATTTTCTTTTTTGCAGACCTCTACATTCAAACGCAACTGCAGAAGCTATTTTTGACATTCTGAACGATTTCATAATTTCCAACGACATCAACTGGACAAAGTGCGTTGGACTCAGCACCGACGGTGCTCGTGCTATGATGGGCCGACACAGCGGAGTGGTGAAGCGAGTCAGAGACGTGGCCCCGCTGCTCACTCACGTACATTGCTGCATTCACCGAGAGGCATTAGCCGCTAAGAGAATGCCCATGGATTTAAAGACCGTTTTGGACGATGCTGTCAGAATGGTGAATTACATCAAAAGTTGTCCTCTGCAAGCACGTTTGTTTTCCCTTTTGTGTGAAGAGATGGGTAGTGAACACCGCCAGCTTTTACTACATACCGAGGTCCGCTGGCTCTCACGCGGCAGAGTGCTCACCCGTCTCTTCCAGTTACGTGACGAGGTCAGAACATTTTTAATTGATTCCAAATTTGAACTTGCAGACCGCCTCTGTGATTTCGACTGGCTTTGTAAATTGGCCTACTTAGCAGACATTTTCAGCCATTTGGATGGACTCAATCTAGCCCTACAGGGGACAGCAGTAACAATGTTTCATGTGCAAAACAAAATAGAGGCAACAATAAAGAAAACTGATCTGTGGGGGAAAAGAATTGCCCGAGCCAACTATGAGTCCTTCGAAAACGTGTCCGACTTTTTGTCTAAGGAGGAAAGGACACTACCCGTCACTGCAGCAGTTGCTATGACAGAGCACATGTAGGCTTTAAAGTCTCAGATGCAGGACTACTTCCCTGACATCAGCAAACAGTAGAGCTGGATACAGTATCCCTTTGCCAACCACACTGAGGATGTGATTGCGGGACTCACCTACAAGGAACAGGACAGCCTCGTCGATCTATACTGTGACAGCTCCTTGAAACTGATTTTTTCTGAAAAAACTTTGACACAGTTCTGGTTACATGTGTCAAACGAATACCCTGAACTCGCCAACAAGGCAATACTGTTTTTGATGCCGTTTGCCACAACGTATATGTGTGAAGTGGGATTTTCGATGCTTGTGGCCTTAAAGACAAAGTACAGGAACGCCTTGAGTGTGGAATCTGATCTCCGTCTTAAATTGACGTCGATTCAGCCAGACATCAAATCCTTAACAGCTGAAAAGCAGCATCACTCATCTCATTAGGTACTGTCTGGAAGACTGCTGATCAGATTGTGGGACTGTTCTTTACTAAAACTGACAAAGTTTACATCGTTACTCAGTTTAAAGGTAGATGTTTTTAGGTTTTATTTTTTTAAACATAGTTATGTACTTCATTGCAATATATTTGTGAACTATGTACAGTAGCTTCTGTTACACACTTTGATGCAATATAATTGTAAATAGTATGCAGAAAGTGTAGTGTTATGGATTTAAATATATTTGTAAAGAATGTTTACATCATCTTACTTTCACCATCATATAAAAATATAAAATTTGATGGTAGTTCTCATAATTCACATGAAATTCTTACAAACTGTTGCCAGTTGCATAAACTTATTAAGCCACCATGTTAAGACTGTATCTTAAGAACTAGTTTGATCAACTAGCAGCTGCCAAAGGGGTAATCAGTCTTACTTGTCCTATACAAATAAGACCAATCTACCTTATCATAACTGAATTAAAAAAGTTATGACCAGTCTTGAAGAAAAAAAATAGATGACTAACTTTTTAAGACTAGTCTAAACAGTTTATGCAACCGGCCCCTGGTTAATAAATGTTGATCATTTTGTGCAAAGAGACAATCTGCTTTATTAAATCTATCTAATATACAAATATATATATATAAATATATCTTTATACTATAATTTTTTTTTTTAACAAAGAGGTTGGGAGGGGGGTCGTGGAGCTTTTGCTATGTTTTTGGGGGGCCTTACCCCTCTGAAGTTTGGGAAGCTCTGGTCTAAACAAATGTAAAAAAAAAAAATTCACTCAGATTTTGCTGTTTCACTGTATACATCAATTTTGAATTATTATTAAAATGAAAAACTAACTGTTTTGATTTTTCTTTAAAAAAGCTTGCAGAAAATATAGTTTTGTGAGAATCATACTACACGACCTAATCGAAACCAACCACACCATCAAACGGCTAGCGATTTTTAAATGTGCATTACATGCTCATGTTTATTCAACAAAGCCTTTTGGAAAATCGGTCAGTTTTGATATCGTGGCGGGTCGCCACAAATAAATGTATGTATGTGAAACATATCCCACAGCACAACACCCTGAGCCCAACTTTATTACTCATCACTTTAACTGCGTTTGTAGCCGGCGCCACTAACCAACCAGATATACAAACACAGACCGGAAGTTAAATTCGGGCCGGGCGCGTGCGTCTGATGAAACCGTCTAGAGGGCCATTGCTAGCTATAGGCAGAGCAGGCAGTTGACATTTGCATTATGAAGGGCCTCCATAACCATACCACAGTACAATATAGGTAATAGCATATGTTTAATGTTTACATTGGGCACTCCCCACCAGGTAAAATATTCTATTGTTTGCATCTTTTTAGGCCCATAAATAATAATGTACTCATTCTAATAAATGTATATTGTAATAAATGTAGTCATATTAATATAATATATAAAAAAAATCATCTTAACATTGCTGGTAGGTTATCATTGCACAAATTAACGCATGCTCTACATTTAAAAAATTATCTTCACTGAATCTCACGCACACACACACACACACACACGCTCAGTTACTCACACAGATCACGTGGCGGCCGCACACAGACATACAGGAACAAACTTTTTAGCGCTGCCCCGCAATTTCAATAACATAGCTTAATCGCTCAAGAGCTACATTATCTTTCTCAACAAGGAGCTGGTAACATCATTGT
This sequence comes from Ptychobarbus kaznakovi, assembly GCA_027422405.1. Lineage (NCBI taxonomy): Eukaryota > Metazoa > Chordata > Actinopteri > Cypriniformes > Cyprinidae > Ptychobarbus > Ptychobarbus kaznakovi. The sequence continues at coordinate 7,536,648 of CM049803.1, read as the reverse complement.
TTCTAAAGGAATTAAAGCCACGTCTTGTTACGGTGCTAATTTATACATACACAGCATCTCTCTCTCTCTCTCTCTCTCTCTCTCTCTCTCTCTCTCTCTCTCTCTCATAAGTGAACACTTGATGAATTACACTTTTCTGAGAATATATTGAAGTGAATATCGCTAAACTGCAAGCTAGCCGGTGTTTTCAGAAAGCAAGCGCGTTTATCCACTGTGGAGAGAGCGCACGTACACATGGTTGCCAGGTTGACAAAGAGAAGTATTACACTAAGCAGATATTTCCGTATTGCACAAGTGGGAAGCTCTGTTTCGGGGATTACGTCTCTTTATATGAGGTAACCCAGTAGTGTTCCTCTGCGGCCAGATTAAACATTGGTGTTAAACATTTTAAACTGTGTTCTTGTATTCAAATTATGTGGGGTCAACTGCTGCACACGTGCCATAATATCGATACAAGGCCAGCTGTATCGATACTCGTATCGTCAAATCTCTGTGACGATACATCGTCATATTTAGGCATGGGACGATAACCGGTTGGTGCGAGGCTGCGAGCAGTCACAGTCAGTGAGAGAGAGTCAGCTGTGTGTAGGATGATGGCCGAAGGAGCTGAATCCCTGGAACTTTTTCCCCCGTCAAAAAAGACTAAGTCTGCCGTATGGATTTTTTTCAGGTAACGTAGACTAATCATGTTCCGTACACAACGATATTCATTTAAAAAAACAAACTTTGCCACTGTTAGAGTGTTGTACAGACTATGGAGAGAGACTGTGTGTGTGTGTGTGTGTGTGTGTGTGTGTGTGTGTGTGTGTGACACTCCCTCTCTCTCTCTCTCCTTATGTGCACACATCCTCGTACCTCACCGCTCCAAACTTAATCCGGGAAAGGTGAACATTCCTGCCTCATAACTTGGACTGAAAGATGAATGTGTAGAAAGTGAGCATGTCTCCAAAAACCTTGTTGAGCTGCAGGTTTAATGACTGATTTTTTTTATTATTTATAATTATTAGGGGCCGAGCACCAAAGGTGTAGGCACCTATTGTATCCATTTGCATTCTTGTTCTTCTTCTTCCATTTCTTCCGCTCGAAAGGCAATGGCAGCCCATAGAACCTCTTGTGGGAAAGTTGTAAAATTTGGTGATAAAGATGATACTGTAAATAGTAATCACACCAAATTTAGATTCTCTATCTCAAACTATCTAGCACCACCCAAATTTCACTCATATATATGTTAATAACTTTTGAACCATAAGCCTTTAACCATAAAATTCCTGTTTCCTCTGAATCCCTGGCTCAAGCCAAGTCGAATCAAGTCCAAAATTCAAAAATCGTAAGGTTTAGTCTTTTTGCTATCTTAAATTGTTCGGAAAACCTACTTTGTCGAACTCGTCCTAGACGGTTCGTCAGATTCTCACCAAAATTGGCTCAGATCATCTACAGACCATGGTGGCAAAAAGTTATGGAATTCAAGCTGATTCGTCCAAGCGTTCTCGAATACCACACCAACGAATAAGCCAAAAAGCATGCAAAAATGGATCTGAGGCTATATCTCCGCAAGGGTTTGGTGTATTGAGACGAAACTCGGTGTGTGTTATAACACGCATGACCTGAGGCTACCTGCAGTGTTTCAGCGCTGTGCCACCTAGTTGTCAGGAGACATGAAAATGCATATTTTTGCTTATAACTTGTGAATGGTTTGGCCAAAAATCACAAAACTGGTCTCTTTAGATTTCGTGCATCATGCTAAGTCGAACCATATCCAATTTTCCCATATCAGCCATTTTGGGCGTCGGCCATGTTGAATTTTGTAGTAAAATGCTATATTTTACGAACACATTGACGTATCGTTGTGAAACTTGGTTTGGATCATAAGCACAATACCCTGAAGGACCTTGAGAGGTTTCGAAGCAGCACCACCTAGTGGTAAAATCTAATTTTCACATGCTTATAACTTTGAGTGGAGTTGACTTATTTTCACTGGAATCACCTTTTTAGACTCCTGAATCCTTGCCGAGTCCAGTGCTACCAAACTTGCCAGGTATTGCTTTATGGTTTTTGTGCTACGTTGCATTTTAGTGCTTAAAAAACATTTGCCAATATCTTAGAAACCGTTACTCCGATCGACACGAAACCACCGTAGGAAATTCAAAAACATAGCGTCCTAGCTACACAATTGCTAAACACAATTGCTAAAATTTTAATAGTAAGTGGCACAAAAATGCAAACAAAGTCAACAGTCAGTAATTTTCATCTACTTACACACAAATGTCTATAACTCTAAAAACAAAATGACATATTTTCACCACATTTGACACGCATATGTATGGACACACCTTAAGGACACATAAAACATTTGGTGGGATTGTGCCAGTTGGTGGCACTATAATTGAACAAAACATGAAATTGCCATTGACTATAATAGGGTATTATGATTAAAAAATGCTATATTTTACAAATGCATTGGTGTACCATTACAAAACTTTGTGTACCATGGACACCATGACCTGAAAGACTCGAGACAGTGCCATCTTGTGGTCAAAAGTTACAATGAAATGTCAAATAAATGCTAATAGCTTTCTGTGAATTTTGCCTATTGTAATGAGACTGGTATTAATAGATCCCTTGGGTCATGCTGATAACAATGATACCAATGTTGCCGTAGTCAGCCAAACTTCCTCTCTGCCCTTTTGATTTTCTTTAAAAAAAACTACTTTTTCGAACTCCTCCTAGATTGCTGGTCCGATTTTCATCAAAATCGAATCATATCATCTTCAGACCATGTTGACAAAAAGTTATGGATTTTGTGATGATAGACTAAACCATTGGTCTCAAACTCAATTCCTAGAGGGCCACAGCTCTGCACAGTTTAGCTCCAACCCTAATCAAACACACCTGATCCAGCTAATCAAGGTCTTCAAGATTATTAGAAACCTCCAAGCAGGTGTGATTTGGAACTGGTTGGAGCTAAACTATGCAGAGCTGTGGCCCTCCAGGAATTGAGTTTGAGACCACTGGACTAAACAGTTTCCGCATATGTAATGAAACTATGAAGCTATTATTTCAACTTTGGGGAAATCATTTATTAAAGATTCAATATTGCTTTGATCAAAGTGATAATAATCTTTAACTTATGATTTATACTTTATTAACGACTCGTCCAGCGACCGTTAACATCAGTATATCTTTAACAATTTAGTTTATTTTGCTTCGTGGCCAACGATAAGACAAAATAAAGGGGTTTATATAATTTTGAGCTAGGTAACGTGATCTTGGCAAATAGTTTAAACTAGAGAATCACACATCCCAAGACATAATTCTTTATAAATTAAACAAGGTTTATTTGCTAACTATTATTCTACAATACATGGACTAACTTAATAAAACACAAACAACACATAACATACACACATTCTAAGTTTGCGGGTAACGTTAGAAGACTCGTTTCTGTCTTGTAACTTTACGAGAGGAAGACCACGAACAGAGACTTTGCTGTCCTTTTGCATACGGGTCAATTCATCAGTTCAGTAAGAATAGAGATTTTGTTTGATTACTTGCATTCACGTTAAGCTGGCCGAAGATCTTTCCGTTCCACGTGTTTCCTTCGTGTTTCCTGGAAATCTCCAATGGCTTACATTGCTGCTGCGTGACGTCACTGGGGAAGCCCTCTTGCGATTGGCGGTCTTGGTTTCTTTGTTGGAACGCGGAAGCTGTTGAGCTGTTTGTTTCGAGTTGTTATTACTTTGACGAAGTGTTGAATTCTTTTAGATGGTGTCTTCAGCCTGATGGTAAGGCAGTGGTCCAGCGCGACCAGCTTCTGGTTCGTCAGCGAGGGAGCAAGTAAAAAGCAGACTGGAACTAAAAGCTGTAGTGTTCAATTTTAACCAGCTAGATTTGGATCCGCCCACGGTGGCTGTCCCAATCAGATTCTTCTTGTGGGGCGGAGCCCCGCCCATGTCTTTTGGGACATACCAAATCTACTCTGTGATCTTCCATGTGACGAATAATAAGAGTTTTAATACTTATATAAAGTGTTATCACATGCTTAACCCATTTATAATATCACCAAATCTGTCGCATCACTGATTCATAATTTTCACGACCATCTATATGAATCTAAACACGTTATAACCTTACCGGGAACCATAATCCGTTATAGGTTAAGACAAATGGCATCGGTTCCACTATACAGGCTAAGACACAGATTAAAACATCCTACATTCTAAATAATCACACCAAGCATATGAACTACATCAAGCACGTCCTTCCTGGGTATCTTTGGACTAATAGAGATGGAATAAATGAATGTCTTTTTGCATAAAGGAACACAAGTTTGGGGTGTTCCTTGCACTGGGCAGAGACACAGAAAAGTTATTTCCTTTGACCTGCAGAGGGGGCGAAAGCAGAGCGAAAGAGGAGCAGTCCGGGGGTCATGATTATGTCACGTCCTGGGGAATCTGGTGAGTCTCAGTCCAAAAGTTTCACCATAAAACAGTCCTGCATTATTGAATTAAAGTTAAATGGTCCTCTGGGACCATGTCCAGATAAAGAGTCCTTTTTGTCCTGTTTTGGAAAACATCCAGATGTTTCCCTTAAATCTCTCCTAGTTTTAGGGGGTCTCCTGAGATAAGGAGACTTAGGGTAGGAACTCGGCCAGCCAGTTAAATGCGGATGGCTCATGTATTAACCTTTTACGACCCCTTAGGAATGTGCTGGTTATCAATCCTCTTGTGTGTGTTTTCATGCATACGTGGCACTACACATAACACAACAACGAGTTTGAGGCATGAGACCAAAATAACGCTTGAGGCTGTATCTCTGCAATGCTTTGGGATATTGACACCAAACTTTGTGTGTGCCATTGTCACCTCACACAGAACACACCACATCGATTTGATAATGGTATCACATGTTGGTCAAAAGTGAAAAGTCATTCAATCATGTTACTAGTTTTAAATTATTTTTCAGCCATTTGGACTACAATAATCTTAAAATGGCTTCAAACTAATGCAGTTAATGCTCCATGCTATGCTTAGCTCCTCAATTTTCAATTGCTGCTTGCAGCTATATTTATTATTATTATTTTTACAGTTGATTATGCATTTGGTTATTTGCTAGGCTCACTTTAAGCGACAGCATTATTTTTTCATTTGTAAGGATTTTTTTTTTACAGAAAATAATTTCTTTATTCTACCGCCACTGTATACCGGGGTCGTCTTCAGAAAGCTCGCGGGACGAGTGGAAGTGCTGTATGTCAGCGAGGGTCCCGCTTCACCGATTAATGGGGAGCGTGAGCCTACTGCTGAATGTGTGAGCGACACGGACTTGCGTGTCGTGTGCGGGGGTTCGGCTCCTGCCACAGGGGCATGAAGATCGCCAGGTACCCGGGGAAGCTGCCAGCCTGGCTTTATTAACCATTTCATGGCCGAGCGTGAAGCCGCTATTGCTGGAGGAGGAGAAAAAGGCTCTTTTTGTGAGGGTGTTACACTTTATTGCATTCTGAACATACACAACACAGACATTCTCATAATCGCCTGCAACCGCCAAGGGGACTTCGTTAGAACGTCTCGGGTGCTTTCTCCTCCTCTGTATCCCTCCATCAGCAACGAGGTTTTTGCTCCGACGGAGGAGTTCCCCTGTCGTTTGGACGGCCACCCTTCTTAACGGCCCTTTGGCGCCCTCTGCCACTGAGTTTTGGCACGATCTGCAGGCTCTAGGTTTGGCGCCGATCAGGTGGAAGGGGAGGGGGGTGGGGGGACTTCGACGGCCGGTTGGAAGCAGATGAGGATCTGCTACGTCCTGGAGGCTGTCCTGCAGCCCGGCGCGGCAGGAAGTGACTCATCGCTCTGGAGCATTTCTGTGCCTCCGAGAAGCGCTCTGCGATAGACTCCACTGCATCTCCAAAGAGGCCGGATGGAGATATGGGAGCGTTGAGCAACGCCCTCCTGTCTGCGTCCTTAAGCTCAGCGTGTGTCAGCCACAGATGTCGGTGGAGCATCACCATGTAGCCCATGCTCCGGCCGATTGCCTGGGCCGTCTTCTTTGTGGCTTTAAGTGCAAAATCTGCCACAGCCCATAGTTCCTTAAAATGCCCCCAGGATCAGCAAAACTTGGAGCACTGCCATTGTGTGAAGCGCCGAGACCACTTCTCCTGGGGTGGCGTACGCTTTGTCCACGACATTTGCGGTCAAATGACAGAGCCTTGATGGCAGCGTAGCACCCGTCTTCAGGGAGGCGGAGGGGCATAGGTGCGTTGTGATGGATTCCTTGACGTATATATGCATCTATATAGTGCGAGTATACCCTCTGGCTTCTGCTCCATTGATTATGGTAAAGATTTCCGACCCTCCCGCGTGAGTGCGAGCCGATTGGTTGCAGGTCGGGGAGGAATGGGGCTTGCTTCCTCGGAGCAGCAGCTCGGCGGCCTGAGTGAAGGAACCACGAATCCAGCTTGCTCTTAGCTGGTTCGTCAGTGGATTCCCACTCTAGACCGAGATCGCTCACGGCCTTAGTGAGAATCCTGACCAACTAATCCTATAATTCTGAGTTATTGCCGCCAAAACAGCACGTTATATAGCAGCAGGAGCCCGCTCCTATTGGTGGTCTTGGCTGGCATTGGCCAGTGAGAGTTGCAACTTCACTGGCGTTGTGCAATAAGATTTCAGGTGGGTTAGGAAGGAAGGGAGTCCCCAAGGCATTTACGCTATGTCGAGAGACCGCTCTCGAGAGGGAACCATAAACACTTATGGATTGATGTATAGATCAAATTCAATATACAGTTTATTAATATAATGTACATTTTTGCAAGTGACATTGTAATTTAGTTTATTTTTTCTTGTTTTCACCACCTGGCTTCTGTTGTAAAATGTTGAGCGATTTAGTTAAAAAAAAATATAAATAGAATAAAATAAAAAATATAAAAGATTGCAAGTGACGTCACTAGCGGAAGCGCAGGTGTCTGAGAGTGCAAGTCTTAGAGTGCAAGTACTAAGAGTGCAAGTGCAAGTCTGCAGCCAGACCCTTCCCCAACAAACACACTTGAGAAACTCCATTTCTTACCCGGAAAAACAAATTGCATCCACTGTTCACGTAACGCTGGGTTCTTTTGGGAAGCTTAACAAGTTTATCTTTCCCTCACAACCAAAAACACACTTCTTTAGAGAAATTCTTCCCGAGCGAGTCCTGTGCAGTGCTGCCGAATGAAACGCGTTGATGCTCTCGCTCTGGTCGATGCGTGCACGGACACGATCTTCCAGGAGAAATTACCATATATGTAGTTCCACCGTCATTTACGTCAGCAAGAGCCATGATCTAAAAAAAACCTCAGAAACTTGTACGAACCCGAAAGGGAGATTTTTGGCACAGAAATACTCTGTTATACGTCCAAATTGTCGTTTGAAACTTTGTCCATGCTTAGCATGAGAAACCAACTCTTTAACAGTGTAAATAACTCTGAATGCATGAAACAGCATTGTACCCCCCTCCCTTTAACATATGTGTTTAACTATCAAATCGGAAGCTTACGAAGCATTTGTGAATCCTGAGGAGAGTTTTCGGGAAGATCCATTTTACGCTCAAATTACTCAGAATTTACTCCTATAGTAACGAATGTTCCATGAATGAGGCCCAATGACACCAAGCTACATGTATAATAAGACCTAATCAATGTATTGCTAAATGCACAACAGGCCCAGCAAATAATGTGGGTGAATCTGCAACCTGCCAAAACTTGTCTAGGTCATATTAAAAAACTAAAAAAAAAAAAATCACTTGAAATTCAGAACTGTGTTGTGACAACCCATTAATTCTGAACAAAATGTAGCTACTTGTTTGAGTGATGCTTTGTTCTCTGTCCATGTTTGGGGAAGCATGCAAGAGGTAAACTGGCAGTGGCCTGGAGTATGTCAGTTGTCATAGAGATCTCCTTGGCAACTACAGATCAATGAGAGCAACTCTGCCACCCCCTCCCCACTTTTTGTAGTTGAACAGGGGTTTGGGGGCATATTCTTGGTGAACAGTGAGATTGAGTCTTATCCCTTTGTATACAGAACTGACTTGGCACAAACTGAAACACTCAAAATGATATGCAGAAGTTTTATTTCATTGTAAAATAAAAATACATATTTTACTAAATCTTTTTTGGTCTCTTTTTATGTTGATCTGTCCCTCCTTTGTCTTTTAACATCTAAATTCACTACAGAATGTTTCAGCACTGAAAAAAATATGTGTGTGTAGTGTAGTCTATGCTTTTGTAACCATGTGTCTCCTCATTAACTTTGCATGACTTAACACTTAGCTATTACTTCACTACGAGTTTCCATAAAATGTTATAAAGAGTCAAACAAACATTTTCTTATGCTGTTCATTGATTTTTCATTGATTGATTTCCACATCAACATTCACCTTGCTGTATCACCCTTTTGTGGTTGTGTTAGGTGTTGTGGGACAGCCAGAATGGGCTGAGTTTTTTCCTGACTGTGGTGGTTCTAGTCAGTCACCCATAAACGTGGACACATCCCAAACACTCTTTGATCCAACGCTAATCCCCGTGCAGCCCCTGGGATACAACCATTATGGGAAGAGAAGATTCACCCTCTACAATAATGGCCATACAGGTACATTTGTCTTTTGTTACCCATTCAAAATGCTCTCAGACTTAGACAGACACAGACAGAAACTATAAAACTCTGCCATCCAGTGTTTTTCACCATACACATGGCTTCAAGCAGCTACATATCATATTTTGTGTTTATAATATCTTTATGCCTCATAGTTGCAATTTAGCAAATTCAAGCTATTTTGCAACTATAAGGTATGACGATATTAAGATTTAGAAAATAAACGTTATATAAATTGGCCTAAAAAATATTTGTATGCTAAAGTCACACTTAAAATTTCACAAAAGTGTGACTAAAGTCTGTCACTGAGCATAAAACTGTGTGACAGCGAAATACTCTTTACTAAATATAACCCTTTTATTTACCCTGTTAAACCTCCCTCTTGTTTTCTCACACAGTGCAGATGACATTGCCACATTGGATGAGCATGGCTGGGTTGCCATGGCATTATAGTGCTGTACAGCTGCACCTGCACTGGGGTAGTGAAGTGGGAGTGGCTACAGGAAGTGAACACACCATTAATGGACAGAACACTGCAGCAGAGGTATGTGCTTTTTTAGTGGCATGCATAATACAACGTTTTTAGTCTTTTTTTCAGATTTGTGTGAACGGGGATACGTTTGAAAATATTATTGTCTGTATGTTAAACTTTTCGAAAAGCAAATTAAATCACATTTTTGTATAGTACAATCATTATTGTATAAACTTACCCTGAGAAGTGCTGGTTTTAAGGCCTAGAGATGAAGTCAGGAGCCTCACAGTGGCTGATTGCAATGTTTCAAATGGAGGCCTAGTGAACTCTTCCAAGACAGCCCTTACCAAAAAGTAGTATACTTCAAGTATATTTTATTAAGTATACTTAAGTAAAGTTTAAGTATATTTTAAAGTATACTTTATGTAGTAAGTATACAAATATCAGTCTACTAGTAGTATACTCATAAGTGTACTATTTCAATACTGATTGAGACTACATTGGCCCACTTTCTAGTATATAAAAGTATACTTTTAAGTATACTTTAAGTATAACAGTAGTAAACTTTGAATTCACAACTAGTTTACATATTTTTTTAGCTTGTTCTGCAACTATACTAAAAGTGAACTTATACATTTAGCAGACGCTTTTATCCAAAGCGACTTACAGTGCATTCAGGCTATACATTTTTTGTCAGTATGTGTGTTCCCTGGGAATCGAACCCACAACCTTTGCGCTGCTAACGCAATGCTCTAACCGCTGAGCCACAGGAACACTGATTATAGGTATACTGATATTATAGGTATACTGATAGTTTACTAATTAAATACTTGTAGTTAAGGCTGTGCAATTAATCGGAATTCAGTTTCAATTTCGATTTCGTCCTCCAACGATTATGAAAATACAGTAATCAAGATAAAACGATTATTGCGCCCCATTCCGCCCCCTTTCCAGCGGTGCTCTTTTGTTCCTCCATAAAATGCCAATTTCATGTGCAAATCAGTAAAATCATGTAATGAGACTTGAGTAAAATGGGACGTCCTTGATTTATTTAAGTTGATTAGATGTATTTTTGTTTTTAAAAGCATGACAGAGAGCATGCGCTTCCTCAGGAAGATTACTGTGTATGCACTCAGAGACAGAACACAACACGGACATGTAAAGTTATCTTTTAGCACCTAAACGGTCAAATAAATGCAGAAATGTGTCAAAATGCGGAGCTTAGTAATTATTCATGTAAGCCCTCATCGGTTAAGTAATAAATTAATGTAAATAATTGAGGATGAATATACTTGTGTAACAATAAATTGGATCCGTGCAGCTCTTAAAACCACAGCGCGCTATATTTCTGCTGCGACTGTGTTCATTGTATTAATAATCAAACAACAAAAGACAAATTCAAAATCACTCTCTGCTCTTGAGGGAAGCTACTTTTGTAGCTTTAATAAAAAACAAAGGAAGTTTAATTCTTACAGTGAAGACTATGCTGTTTTATTTTACATTAGTTTATTCAATTTCTCCAGTAGGCTTTTAAAGGCACACAAGGTACCTTGGAGTACCGATCTTCAAACTCATCCAGTAGTAAAATGGATTAACAATGCACCAAACAAAGGAACGGTTTCTTATTTTTATTTCTTTTTTTTTCAACTCATACAGCAGAGATTTTTCCAAAAGCAAGAGCATGGTTAGCTGAGTTGATTCCGATTAATATAAATATTGAATGGGAAACAGTTTAAGATAATACATTTCATGCATCCACAAACCCCAATCATCAATTCATCAATTTTAAGATTATTCACAGGGCATATTTAACCATGTGCACAAGACATATTATGGGTTTATCACCACATCCTTATTGTAATTTTTTGTGGGCCAGATCGCTTGGGCACACTGATGCATATGCTTTGGGAATGTCCAGATGTGCAAGATTTTTGGGATATGGTGCTTGATGTTCTGTACAAGGTTCTGTTTTTGTTGAATGACAACTCTCAATTTCCTCTAAATAAGAAGGACTGTACATTTTGGTTGGTTGCCTCAACTACTGCAAAGAAACTTTTAGTTCAACGATGGAAACCTCCTCATGACCTTTCTATCAAGCATTGGTTACATTCCTTACTTGAGATATATTTGGAACTGTCATCAGCATGGACCACTCATGCTAAACCAGTCATTTTGTCTATGTGGAAGACATGTATATGTTCAGTTAGGAAGATCTTGGACATTTAAACAATCTCTATTATTTTTGTAGTTATTTTATTTATTTATCTGTATTTTATTTATTTCTTTATCATTTGTTTTTATTTAATTTCCTGAGGTGCGGTAGGTTGGGTTGGAGGGAGGTTGGGGGGCAGTAGTTGTCTGCTACAATTTCTTGTTTGTTATAATCTATATGCTACTTTGAAAATAAATAAAATAATAAATAAATAAAAAATCAAAAGATTCTTTAAATGTGAAATTAAAACAGCCAGTAGGTGTCAGCAAGTCACTGTTAAGAGAGTCATTGCGACTGAACCGAATCATTTAAACAGTTGATTCAATTCAAGAACAAAACACCATCATGTTGCTCAGTGTCACGAATCCGGTTCATGGGCTTCCCTTAACTCACCACCAGAGGTCACTCGCTCACCACATGGACTCTTGCACTACACTCACTGTTACACTCCACCTCAGACTACAATTCCCATCACCCATTGCACTGACGGTACACGCACTGAACACACAGCTGATTGCACTGAACACACTGCTGATTGCACTGATCACACAACCTACTTAAACCATGAACTTCCTCTTCCTCTCTGCCGAGTATTGTTTAGCATTCTCCTAATGTTAGCAAAGTACCAAGCCTTTCCGTGTTTGTTTTTGTGTTCAGTCTCCTGTATTGTTCTGCGTTTTTCACTCTCCAAGTGTTAGCTGCTTTATAGAGCCTTTTCTAGTTTTCTGTGTCTCATTTTAGTTTAGTCTAGTCTTTTCGTGTTGCCTTGTTGTCTAGTTCCTGATCTCCTGCCTCGTACCTGGATTACCCCTCTTGTCAAGCCCTCTGGATATTGTTCACCGATCGAAGACCACGCCCGTTTACTGGAGTACTCATCTGCCTTGCCCTCAATATACCTGTTTGCCAGTTGTTGACCTTGCATGTGTTTTTGACCATGCCTAACAATAAAAGCTTGCACATGGATCCGCACGCCTCTCGTCTTGTCGGCCCCGTTACACTCAGAGACAAAAAGCTGTGTGTGGGGGCTGTGTTTGGAAATATTTTTGTTGTTGAAATTGAGCAAAAACAGGCAATATGGTGTCTAAAATGCAAGTCTCTTAATTAACTCTTAATTTTTTTATTTTTTATCTACAGGCCTATGTAATCATGCTGATTTATGGAGAAAAACTGCGCTCTTCGTGTGATGTTGATTTACTATATGAAATTATATAAATATAAATTTTCTGCCCCTATACCTTAAATTTTGTGATCATTCTAAACGCATTTTAACAGACTGAATAACGCAGTGAAAGAAAGCACTCCAAATGCACGCGGACTAGTCTAATTACTAGATTTCACAGCACACTGTTTAGAGTGTTTTGTTTAGTTTTTGGCAAAATACTGATAATGTCAAATCGCACATCGTTAAAACAACAATTACTATATTATCGCAGACCATATCGCACACCCTGCACCACTATCTTTTTGGCTAATTTGTGCAAAACCTTTTGCTAAACTGTCAAAGCTTAATTTTAACCACTAATACAATGATGCAAGTATTTACCTTACCTCTACATGCTTGCAAAGGGGTGATGTCAATATTTTATAAGCTGCTAGTTCGGTCTCCCTAAGCAAACACAGCTTACACTGCATAATAAAGCATACATATGGCCAGGAGTTCACTTCATTTCCTTCGAGTTCAACTTCAGCAGAATACGACAGGGTTTGGTTTTCAGCTGGGTCTGCACCATTAATGCCTGTCTTGTCCGTCTGCATCTTTCTTGTGATTTTAGCGCCAGTTTGTTCTTCTGCCCATTATTTGCTGCAGTAGTTTCCAGGGAGCGATTTTTTTTTATTCAGTAATTAATGTGTTTTAAAATGTAGGGAAGTAAAATACTTCAAACAAAATATACTTAAGTAAAAGCAAAATTACAGATTAAAAAATGTAGGCCTACTTTAAAAAGTAGAAGTACACAAAAAAAAGCTACTCAATTACAGTAACGCGAGTAAATGTAATTTGTTACTTTCCACCTCTGGTAAAGCGTTACTGTAATTAAATTACTTATCAACCAAAAAAGTAAAGTAAGGGATTACTGTTCATTTTTATATAATTTAATTACAGTTACTTATAAAGTACTTGCATTACAGACAGTACATAATTTCAACAGTTCTAAAATCAATATTGTATTTGAAATCTAAATGTACCTTAAAGATAAAATTGAATGCAGCGGATTTAACCCTCCGCGCGCCAGCTCGTTCCCTTTCAGATTTCCCTGATTCATAGAGAAACCTTAAATACTCAGATACACAAGACTAAAATCAATAGAATCTAAAAAGCTTGAAGTTTCTATTTTTAAATGAACAAATTCAAATCAAAAACTAATATTTCTGATTATGTAATCCATATGAAACTAAAGTGAGGTACAGTCTTTTCTGTATCTGAAAGCTTGAAGTTTTTATTTTTAAATGAACGATTTCAAATCGAAAACTAATATTTCTGATTATGTAATCCATATGAAATGGAGGTAGGCTACAGTCTTTCTCTTTTCTAAAAGCTTGAAGTTTCTATTTTTAAATGAACGAATTCAAATCGAAAACTAATATTCCTGATTATTTCATCCATATGAAAGGGAGGTACAGTCTTTCCCTTATCTAAAAGCTTGAAGTAAACTTCGCTTTTGTAATGATTCCACTGAAGGCGAGCGTAGTGATGAACCCAAGTGCAGTTTATTTACAATGTGATATTCAAACATCCAAACATGATCCAAACAGACTTGACTTGACTTGAACAGACTCAACATGAAACAGATTTGACGTGACATGAAACAAACTAGACTCACCGACAGCAGGTAACAACATTAATACACGACCCGGAACAAGACAATGACATGGCTACTTATAACAAACAGAGTGGGTCACATGACATGAACAAACCAATGAGAACATGACACAATGAACAAGGGAACCAATAGCAAAGAGACACGAGGGCAAGGGAAGCAAAACACAAACGAGAACCATGACTAAATTCAAAATAAAAGACATGAAAACAAGAACATGGAACAGAACCAAAAACAGACCTTACATATTCCCCCATTTAAGGGCGGCTCCTGACGCCTAAACAAAACAAAAACAGAACCCAAAAAGTCCAGGAGGGTGGTGCAGTGGAGGCGGAACAGACATAGTCCAGGGGGCGGGATGGAGGGCCAGGCCCGTGAAGGGGAACAGGACCTGGAGCATGGGGCAAAGGTGGGCCTGGAGCAATGGCGGAGCAGGGGGCCTTGGCAGAGCAGGCAGAGCAGGGGGCCATGGCGGAGCAGGCAGAGCAGGGGGCCATGGCGGAGCAGGCAGAGCAGGGGGCCATGGCGGAGCAGGCAGAACAGGGGGCCATGGCGGAGCAGGCAGAGCAGGGGTCATGGCGGAGCAGGCTCTGGCGTGGACGGCATGACGTGAGCAGGCTCTGGCGTGGACGGCATGACGTGAGCAGGCTCTGGCGTGGACGGCATGACGTGAGCAGGCTCTGGCGTGGACGGCATGACGTGAGCAGGCTCTGGCGTGGACGGCACGACGTGAGCAGGCGCAGACTCTGGCGTGGACGGCATGACGTGAGCAGGCGCAGACTCTGGCGTGGACGGCGTGACGTGAGCAGGCGCAGACTCTGGCGTGGACGGCATGACGTGAGCAGGCTCTGGCGTGGACGGCATGACGTGAGCAGGCTCTGGTGTGGACGGCACGTGACGTCAGGCGCAGACTCTGGCGTGGAGGCTGACTGAGCAGACTCTGGCGTGGACAGATAGAGGCCCTGGGGCGGCGGCATGACGGCGTGACGTGAGCAGCGGCCGGCGGACCTAGCAAGCCCTGTGGAGGCCCTGGGGCGGCGGCATGACGTGAGGCCCTGGGGCGGCGTGAGCAGACTCTGGCGTGGCAGGGATGACGTGAGCAGACTCTGGCGTGGCAGGCATGACGTGAGCGGACTCTGGCTTGGCAGATACTGGAGGATTGTTGCGTTCCTCCTCTGCAACCCCCACAGTGTACGATGAACCAGACAACAGCAGAGCATAATCTATATATTGTTCCAGAGACCAATGAATCTTTCCCCCAGGCAACTGAGATCGAATGGGTTCATTTAAACCCACTCTAAAAATGTCCTTAAGGGCCACATCATTAAAACCCACTTAATGGCAGAGTCCACAAAAATCCTCAACACATTCCTCTATGGCCCGGTTACTTTGTCGAAGGCAGAGGAGGTGAGAAACTGCTGGGTTCATGGTTCTGGTCGTGTATTCTGTAATGATTCCACTGAAGGCGAGCGTAGTGATGAACCCAAGTGCAATTTATTTACAATGTGATATCCAAACATCCAAACATGATCCAAACAGACTTGAGATTGCACTTGTCTGAAGTTTAAAATCATTGGTGTACCCGTAAGCCAATCATATAACGTTTGGTTATGATGTATGTTATGCGCCGGCTAAGCCACTTCGACCTTCCGCTGTAAACACAGGTATGCGGCGAAAACAAAACCATCGAGCGAAATACCGGAGTGAAGATGGCTGTGAATGACTTTCGCAGATTATGTGAAGTAAATCTACGCATCCACGGCACAATTAGTGCATCTAAACTAATATTTGACAGTTTAGACAAATAAGAAAATATTTACAGCCAACTGTCAAAGTTAGGATTAACTTTGTTCTGTTAAACTCAGCTCTTCGTTCATTTTGAGTCTGTCGGAAATGCTACAACTTAATTGCAAGATTAAAGCATGACATGGCAATATTCAA
Organism: Ptychobarbus kaznakovi; assembly: GCA_027422405.1. Lineage (NCBI taxonomy): Eukaryota > Metazoa > Chordata > Actinopteri > Cypriniformes > Cyprinidae > Ptychobarbus > Ptychobarbus kaznakovi. The sequence goes on along the minus strand of CM049803.1, from coordinate 7,520,595 downwards.
AACTGGAAAAGAAAGGAGACACTGACCTGTTTCTCAATGACGATCGGTAACGGTTGATAAATTAAACTTTTCCCAAAACCTGTCGGGAGTAGGGCCACAACATCACCTCAACCCACCTAAACTACAATCTTAAATTCTGCACTTAGCGTCTATGTCACGGCTCTCAGCCCGCCCTCTGTTCGTTGGTTGAATGGCTGGTGCGGAGCCGGAGATAATCTGGGAGCTGGTTTGCTATATCAGACTGAGTACAGAAGCGAACTGAAATTGAGCGGAAGTACGAAGTCTGATGTTGTCAGGCTGGAAGCAGACTGCCTTGGTCAGGGCCCTGAAGTAATTGAACAGTAGGGGGAATTTATTCTACAGGACAAATGATCAAACTTGGCAAAAGAGAACCAGCATGAACCATGGGGGCACCACTCATTGTGACCATATTTTCACGGATTTATGATGCAAGGCACAACTCCTGAACTCTGAAAGCCCAACCCCGCACCATACCCCAATTCTCTCTATCTGTGCACTCTTAATCACAGATAACTTAATAGAGCATGGGCCGGATAAAATGGACACCTAAAGAAGATAGATCTGAGGAATGAAGGTACAGACTAGGGCTGTTAAAAAATAAAATTGAATTTCGAATATTTGTCGAATTTAAAATAAAAATCCACATTCGAATGTAAAACGCTGCATTAGTATTTTAGGTGTGTGTCAGGCAGCTTGGCACACGAGATGCGATGACGAGGAGTTGTAGCATTTTAATGCTTTTTTTTAGCCTGCCCAGTTGAACCCACTCGATGCGGTGATGCACATTCAAAATATTGCAGAAAAAGAGAATATCAATGTGGAGAAGATGTTGTTTACTTCAAAACTGAAACCAGGCCATTAACACAGAATGCATTATTGCATTTTCTAGAGGGAGATCTATCATCGTTGCACTCGCGTCTCACACAAGAGAGCCCAAAGCCATGTAAAATTCATGTAAGTTCAACTTAAAAAAAACATGTAATTACTAGATTAATAAACTAGCTTGCTAGCGAACGTGTATATTAACAGCGTAAACATGACCTTGCATCAAATAATTAAATGTTAATACATTACGTGTATCAGCAATGATAAATCTTTGAGTTTAAAGCAGCTCTGACAGTAAGGCTGCGTGTGCCCTAACAGAGACGTGCTGTTTGAGCTATGTGCTCTTTTCCTAAATGCATAACTTACATTTCACAGGTATATTCTCCATCTGTAAATGTTAGAAAGCCATGGAAATATTTCCATCTTGTGATTCTCCGCTAAACTTCACAGACTTGGTTCTGAACGTGCGCCGCCGCGCGCATGTGCGCCAAACAGACAGAGCGCAATGAATTAGGAGCGCAACAACTCTCACTAAAATATACATGTTGCTGAAATGTTTGTAGTTGGACATTTTAAACCTACAAGTAAGTGTATTTGTATGATAGCACTAACTGTAAAGTGACTGTAATGGGGTAATCAAAATAGCCTTTTTACTCAATTAGCCTAGTCTGTGCTTTTTTTTTTTTTTTAGTCAATTTAACTTTGCTTTAAAAGCATTATTTTAATTTTTATATCGCAATTTTACAATGTTAGAATGTGATGTTAACCCTTTCTGCACATTATATATGCCTACATGGTTACATTCACTTTATTTACTTGCTTAATCCAAATACAAAATGCCGAGATATGTACCGTATACCGCAAATAAGGACAAAAATACAGAGATATTAATTTTTGCTCATATTGCCCAGCCCTACTTTGAAGAAACGTGCATTTGTTAATATTTAGCTTGATGCACCCTATTGTGGCCTCAGGAGAGAAGCCAAAAGCTTTTTTTTTCCTAACTGAATTTATACCTTTTAAATTTGAATATAATTCGAATTTTAGTAAAAATTCGAATGTAGTTTTTCAGCCAATTTGACAGCCCTAGTACAGACATTCCTTATGAGATACTGGTGATGCAGTGCCTCAAGGGGCCACAACAGTGCCGCCAGCCAATACAATGTTTTGTTCCTATTAATGTTTTTGACAATAAAAATGCCCATCTGGGGGCATTCCCATATAATCAACTATTAACAAAGAATTAAGTGAAAATTTTCTTTTTTAAGATGCATATAACTCAAAGACATTCTCTTTCTTTTCTGTCAGCTCCATATTGTCCATTACAATACAGAGATTTATGCTAATATGTCAGCAGCTAAGAACCAGGAGAATGGCCTCGCTGTGTTGGCAATCCTAATTGAGGTGAGTTCTTTGCTTTTACTCTAACCATATTAATATCCACATAATATAATTTTTTATAAATTTCTATCTGTATCTCATTTAGTTGTTTGCTTTCTCAGGCAGGCGAGGAGATTAATCAAGGATATGGCAATATTCTTAACTATCTGGGCCACATCAGATATGCAGGCATGTGTTTGTGTGCATTTTACTTTACAAAGTTAAACATTTAGTTTATATACTTAAAAATGCTTGAAGATTTAGCTTTCTTGTTAATGACTGAACTAACATTTAGTTGTATAGCCACTGTTTCTGAGAACTGCTTCACATATGTGTTGCATGGAGTCTGGCACCTGTGAACAGGTATTCCAGCCCAGGACGATTGCACTACATACCACAATTTCTCTGCATTTCATGGTTTTGCCTTAGAAATAGCATTTTTGAAGTCAACCCACAAGTTTTCTATTGGATTAAGGTCTGGAGATTAGGCTGGCCACTCCATAACGTTAATCTTGTTGGTCTGGAACCAAGATGCTGCTTTCTTACTGGTGTGTTGGGGGTTGTTGTCTTGTTGAAACACCCATTTCAAAGGCATTTCCTCTTCGGCAAAAGGCAACATAACCTCTTTAAGTATTTTAATGTACTCAAACTGATCTATGATCCCTGGAATGCAATAAATAGGCCCAACGCGTAGTATGAGAAACATCCCCATATCGTGATGCTTGTGCCACCATGCTTCTCTGTCTTCACAGTGTACTGTGGCTTGAATTCAGTGTTTGGGGGTCATCTGACAAACTGTCTGTGGCCCCTAGACTCAAAAAGAACAACTTTGCTTCATCAGCCCTCAAACTATTGCGTAATTTCTCTTTAGGACAGTCAATGTGTTCTTTGGCAAATTGTAACCTCTTCATATTTTCAACAATGGGACTGTCACAGTAGCCTTGGGAGGTGCAAGGAGACGAGAAGACATAGGTTAAACTTAAAACAGACCTTCTTTAATAACTCCAAAAGGTAGGGCACACAGGCAGGCAGGAACAGTCACGTAGGGACACAGAATGACATTTCTGACACAGCAGACAGGAACCAAGGGGCAGAACACACTATAAATACTCAGAATAACGCAATCAGGGAGAACAGAAACAGGCGAGGAGTAATCAAGGATTATTAATAGAACACACCTGAGACAAATTTATCTTTATCAGGGAACAGGAAACACTAAATAGGGGCACAAGAGGGAGGGAAACACAAGACATAGGGAGACCGGTCTGACAGGGACTTTGCGGGGGTTTCTTGCCAATAGCTTGGCTTCACATAGGCGTCTTCTAATTTTGTACAGTACTCACAGGTAACTTTAGACTTACTTTGATCACCCTAGAGCCGATCATTGGCTTTGCCGAGTCTTTGCCATCTTTCTGGTTTTGGTTGCCATTTTTAAAGGATTTTATATCATTTTAGCTGAGCAGCCTATCATGTTCTGCACTTCTTTATATGTTTTCCCCTCTCTAATCAACTTTTTAATCAAAGTACGCTATTCTTTTGAACAATGTCTGGAACGACCCATTTTACTTAGATTTTCAGAGCGAAATTCACAGTACAACCTTCAACCTGCCTTCGTCCTTAAATAAGGGCCACTTGTTTGACACCAGTTTTTTTCACAAAATGATTTACCTCTCTAGTTAAACTCCACACTGCTATTATTTTGATTCAATTATACAGAATCAACAGCATGACTGTTGGGTCTGTTGGTTTTATATTACTCTCACACCTACTAGTAAAATATTTACCATGTAGAAATATAATTTCTACCAATAACAGTGATCGATCTGGTTAGTGATATTGGACTGATATTATTTTGAACACAAATGTATGTGTATGATTATCGTGCTGCAGCCTTTTGGGATTACTTTGTAAATCCATTTTTTATATTTGTTTAATTTATTCTAGGCCAGAAGGTGGATATACCTGCATTTGATATAGAGTTGCTGCTGCCTGACAATCTCAGCCAATATTTCCGCTACAATGGCTCACTCACCACTCCTCCCTGCCACCAGAGTGTCCTCTGGACTATCTTCAATGAAAAAGTTAAAATCTCTCACTCACAGGTACAAAGAGTCTTAGTAAAAGCACAAGCGATGCAAACTTCTCATATTCAGTAGTTCGTGGGGAATGAGGAATTTCTGAAATCTCATAAACTGCTTTCCAAACTCACATTTAAATAACATAAAATCTGTCATGAACTCTACAATAAATGTTGTTTCTTACGCTCAAATAACGTATATTTCAGTTTGGTCCAACCAATGCATATGTATAGTCATCATGGCAACTGTAGTAACACAATGCATTGCCAGTTTTGGCAAATGGTTCTGTAATATATAGAATGCAAGAATCCCCCCCCATTCAAGTAAATATGAGTGAACTCTATTGGTATATTTACAGTCTTGGCTTAGATGTACAGTATAGCTAGGGAGCATGCAATCTCACTGACATATTTGACATATAACAAATCCTTTAGCTTGTGAAATATAGAGTTTCATGACTGAACTTTGTGTCATTACATGGCTGACACATTCTTCTCTTCTCTACTCTATGCAGCTGAGGAAATTACAAACAGTGTTGTACTCCAGTAAAGAAGAAGAGGCAGAGCCCATGGCTCTCCAGGATAACTACCGCACCACCCAGCCACTCAATCACAGAACTGTTCAGTCCTCTTTCATTCCGGGTAGGAGAGAGCGAAAAAGAATGAAAGAGGGAAGGGGGGAAAGAACAGAGCTGGGGGTGGGGGATTATGTAGCTGTGCTCTTTGTTTACATGATGGCTGATTAGTTTTTCAAAATCTCTTGTGAACACAGAGTTTATTGTAATCATGTGAGCCTGTGCGAGTGTGTGCCCGTTTGGAAAGAGTAGTACAAAGCAGCTATACAACTCAGATGATGTAACCGTGCTTGATGAAGTAATTTAGGATTGTTTCAAATTTTTCCAATATACAGGTGCTGGTCATATAATTAGAATATCATCAAAAAGTTGATTTATTTCACAAATTCCATTAAAAAAGCGAAACTTGTATAATGTATACATTCATTCCACACAGACTGATATATTTCAAGTGTTTATTTATTTTAATTTTGATGATTATAAGTGACAACTAATGAAAACCCCAAATTCAGTATCTCAGAAAATTTGAATATTACTTCAGACCAATACAAAGAAAGGATTTTTAGAAATCTTGGCCAACTGAAAAGTATGAACATGTACAGCACTCAATACTTAGTTGGGGCTCCTTTTGCCTGAATTACTGCAGCAATGCGGCGTGGCATGGAGTCGATCAGTCTGTGGCACTGCTCAGGTGTTATGAGAGCCCAGGTTGCTCTGATAGTGGCCTTCAGCTCTTCTGCATTGTTGGGTCTGGCATATCGCATCTTCCTCTTCTCAATACCCCATAGATTTTCTATGGGGTTAAGGTCAGGCGAATTTGCTGGCCAATTAAGAACAGGGATACCGTGGTCCTTAAACCAGGTACTGGTAGCTTTGGCACTGTGTGCAGGTGCCAAGTCCTGTTGGAAAATGAAATCTGCATCTCCATAAAGTTGGTCAGCAGCAGGAAGCATGAAGTGCTCTAAAACTTCCTGGTATACGGCTGTGTTGACCTTGGACCTCAGAAAACACAGTGGACCAACACCAGCAGATGACATGGCACCCCAAACCATTACTGACTGTGGAAACTTTACACTGGACCTCAAGCAACGTGGATTCTGTGCCTCTCCTCTCTTCCTCCAGACTCTGGGACTCTGATTTCCAAAGGAAATGCTAAATTTACTTTCATCAGAGAACATAACTTTGGACCACTCAGCAGCAGTTCAGTCCTTTTTGTCTTTAGCCCAGGCGAGACGCTTCTGACGCTGTCTGTTGTTCAAGAGTGGCTTGACACAAGGAATGCGACAGCTGAAACCCATGTCTTCCATACGTCTGTGCGTAGTGGTTCTTGAAGCACTGACTCCAGCTGCAGTCCACTCTTTGTGAATCTCCCCCACATTTTTGAATGGGTTTTGTTTCACAATCCTGTCCAGGGTGCGGTTATCCCTATTGCTTGTACACTTTTTTCTACCACATCTTTTCCTTCCCTTCGCCTCTCTATTAATGTGCTTGGACACAGAGCTCTGTGAACAGCCAGCCTCTTTTGCAATGACCTTTTGTGTCTTGCCCTCCTTGTGCAAGGTGTCAATGGTCGTCTTTTGGACAACTGTCAAGTCAGCAGTCTTCCCCATGATTGTGTAGCCTACAGAACTAGACTGAGAGACCATTTAAAGGCCTTTGCAGGTGTTTTGAGTTAATTAGCTTATTAGAGATGAGCATTAGAGCATGATGGCAAAAACTGAGAGACTGAGGAGGAGCTTCTTCCCTCAGGCCATCAGGCTCCTTAACACAAACTCAGTTTCATAAACATTTACAAGACTCATTTACATTTACCATCTTCTGTATTGCTGCTATGTGTACATACCTGGTACAACCCGTTTGCACATCCCTCTCATCCCTCTTGTTCATATTACTATTTATTAAGTCCCAATATACTGTTTTTGCACATCTTATTTGTTTTGCACTTTTTATTCCATTGCACGTTTTTACTCTTATTTCTCCCTTTTACCTATATATATATATATATATATATATATGCTCTTGTGTTGTGTTACTTTTATTCAATTTTTATTATTTTGCACTGTCCACTGAGCAGACCCGATTTGATCTACATTTCACTTCTGATTATACCCTGTATAATTTATTATGTGACAAATAAAGAAACCTTGAACCTTGAGAGTGTGGCACCAGGTGTCTTCAATATTGAACCTTTTCACAATATTCAAATTTTCTGATACTGAGATACTGAATTTGGGGTTTTCATTAGTTGTCACTTATAATCATCAAAATTAAAAGAAATGAACACTTGAAATATATCAGTCTGTGTGGAATGAATGTATACATTATACAAGTTACACTTTTTGAATGGAATTTGTGAAACAAATCAACTTTTTGATGATATTCTAATTATATGACCAGCACCTGTAAATAACAGTGATCAGCACACACCCTTTTTCTCTCTTTCAGGGATGATTTAGAAGCTCAGGTTTAACGGAATAGTTGACCTAAATGACATGCTATGAACTATTTTACACAGAGAAGAACTGCATAAAGATTCTTCGAAAATTGGCCTGTTGTGTTCCACCAAAACAATTACAATAAACAATGTTGGAATAAGTTAAGGATGAGTAAATTGAATATAGAATTGTAATTTGTCAAAATGACAATTCTATATTCATTTATATATTCATAGTGCTTATGCTGTCTCTAACTTCTCTTTATCTCACCCTGTTCCTCTCTCCAGTTTCAGTTAAAATTTATACTGCAGGTGAGAAACATTTTATTTTATACTCATTATTATATTAACCACTTTATTTTATAAACATTCAATATTATTATTAGTGCTAACAAAATTACCATGTTAATGCAGGCAGGTTTTTTTTTCAGTTTAACGCCCCATTCACACGGGGCGTCGGCATCAATGCCTGACTGAGGGTGTGTCTGAAGCTTGGTGCTGTCACGATCGTCATAGTGACAACAGCCAATCACATACTTTTCTGGTGTTGCATGAACGGGATTGGCTAGCGTCTGCGCTAGGGTATTTGCATAAGGCAATCTGATTGGCTGATGCCTGCGTTGGCATTTGAAAAGTTGAGAAGTTTTCAACTTCTGCCGCGAGAAAACGCCAGTGAAAATATGGGCCCACAATTCAGTTCTGCAATGCTTGACGTCACTCCATTCAAAGTAAACGAGAGGCGTTGATGCAGACGCCCCGTGTGAATGGGACGTAACAGTGTTAAAAATAGGCTTGTTCTACTTCATGCAGCGCCGCAAAGATCGGCTGCCGCCTGACAAAAGCAATGCATTCTGGTTGGAACATTTGTCCGACTTTGATCGGTGCTGCAGCCGCCTTACAACCACATGTGCCATCAAAATACCGCGAGAGCAAAAGGAGACCAGCGAGTAGCCCCAAAGTGCACCCTGGACGATGGGGCGGGGTGACACATTAAGGAGGGGCAACACGTGTTGCTCCTCCCAACCCCAATTTCATTGGTTTATAATACAGCAGAGCTTATTGGTGTAGATGCTTGAGCATGAGCATTCTTTTATATACATTTTTATCAATGATCTATGCTGTTTGGCTGTTTGGCCGAGTACTTCGGACAGAACAGAGCTGTGTAATATGTGCAACAAATTCTTAATTTGTGGCCATGTTATAGTCCTACCTATCGGGGAAGTTGTGGCCTAATGGCTAGAGAGTCGGACTTGTAATCCAAAGGTTGCAAGTTCGAGTCTCAGGCCCGGCAGGAATTGTAGGTTGGGGGAGTGAATGTACAGCGCTCTCTCCACCCTCAATACCACGACTTAGGTGCCCTTGAGCAAGGCACCGAACCCCCAACTGCAGGCACCAAAGCATAAATGGCTGCCCACTGCTCCCGGTGTGTGTTTACGGTGTGTATGTGGTGTGTGCACTTTGGATGGGTTAAATGCAGAGCACAAATTCAGAGTATGTGTCACCATACTTGGCCGTATGTCACTTTCAATGTGCTACAGCACGTTAAATAAAGTCAGATATTATTGCACTTTTCGCAGAACACGAAGCAGACATCGTTTTAGGATCGGTGGATAAGCACAAACTTAGGAAATGATGATAATTCACTGTATAGTTCAGTAAGACATAGGACAAACCCGCAAATGGTTTTATTTTAAAGAAAAATTGCTGTGACAATATTACGAATAGCCCATCAGTGTGAACTGGGGTTTTATGTGTGGATAATGGGAATAAAAATCTTAATATTTAAACTTTAAATTTAACAATATTTAGTTTTGCATACAGGCCTATTTTAAATGTTTTGTTTACTAACAGCTGTTTTAAATCTGACCTACAGCAAATATTATTATTAATGTGTTTTAGTGTGTATTTAAGCTATTCTTATTTACACTTTTATAGGCTATATGCACAAATGACTGGTTTTGTGGCTCAATCCTTTAAAAGAACCAGAAATCACTGTACTATTTTAGGCCTACTGATTTCAGATTTTTAGTAGGATGGTTATTATAGTCTTTAATAAATAATAAAACTCTAACTCTTTAACTCATTAAAAGTGCTCACGCATTTATTGCAAAGATTTACAGCTCCGAGTGATTTAATATTCAATATTTATGCAGGTCTATATGGCTACAATGATCGAGTGTTAATAACTGAATCTAAATTCATCCCGTACACAGATTAGAACACACGCACACAATGAGGGTGTGGATACATATATAATAGGATTTGTAATATCTGATGTCATGGACACTTATAAGTTAGAAACCTTTAAAAATGGTCAGGCAAATCAATATAGGCTAATTTTTTTTATTAAGATATAAACAGGGAAACAAAAGCCTATCAAAGGACTTTTGACATCAAAGTACCACGAGAGCGATTCAAAATCATAGGATCCATCTGCTCTCTTTTCGCTCTCGCGGTACTTTGATGTCATACACTGATCATTCTGCGCAGTGCCGCTTCAAGTCGAACACACCTAATTCAATTCCGATAATTATAAATTGTGTTATTGTAACAGTAAAAGTTTTTTTGTGAATGTCGCACTGTTATCTTGAGTCATTTTTGATCAAAAACACTGATAAAAGCTTATATTGGTTATATAAATAGTATATGTTTATGTTGAACTATATTCATGAACAGATGGCGCTGTATTAAGCAGTAAAAAGTGTTTCTGTTGCTCATAAAAACGTTTGTGTATTTGACAAATATTGCATTTCATTAACTTTATCTGTGATAAGAGTATGGATACACTGTGCGAGTGTCACTACCGGGAGCAGAAAGTGTCAGACTTTCTTTGTGGTACGGCCCGGTGGCAGGCTAGTGTAGTTCATCTCGAACAAGCCAAATACTTAACACAGTTAATGCAGGGCGGAGCTATGGTTGGCAACCCCATGCACAAATGCTGCTTCTGTCTCTTTTTTTCTTGACAAGAATTGTGTTTATTTAGACACAGAATATCTTTATGATCAAACAGGAGACTTTTCAGGTGCGCACCCTACTTCGCCTCAGTGCCTGGCACAAATCAACTAGCGTGGACAAAGTACAGATAACAAGGAGTTTCAGTAGAACATCAGTGTATTGCGGTCAGATGAGATGCTGTCATGCCATATGGTCCGTGTATGTTTTGATAGTTTGTCTTTCAATTTGAAATTAAATCGGCAGAAACAAGAAAACTGTCTTTTTTTTCATTTTTGAATTTGTTAGATTTAGGCTCGATTTTCGTTTTTTGGTTCACGGGTAGAAAACGGATTAACGACTTCAAAATTAATTTCCCCCTGTGGGTGGTCGTGACACGCCCCTTTCTGCAGATTGGCCAACCAATAGTCATCTGCTGCTGTACAGGGCAGGTCCTAGATCGGGCTTTCCTTTGTGTAACCTAACGCGTTTCACATAAATATTTATTTCAGAAATCTTAATCAGCACCCAGCCTGTTTTATTTAGCTGTGCGAGTAGTTAAAACTGTATTGTGAATGGATGAGAAGCACTGATAAACACATGCAAGCATTAATTTCACGATGATTTCAATATTTGACATGGCCTTATATTATATACCAAGATATTATTAAGATACCAAGAAAATATTTTCACAGAACGTTCTTTACAATAAGTAGGATGATTTTATGCAGAAAATAGTAGATCTAAAAAAAGCAACTGGGTTTTCACAGAGAGGGTCACAAATGTTAAAATTGATAGTTTTAATTATGCTTTAATGTTGAATGGCTATAGTCAATGGTTAAATATTAGGAAAAAAAGAACAATTTCATAGAGTCAGCAGTAGTATAGGTATCAGTGATACTAGCATTCAGTCATACAAAAAGAAGGCATTAAATAATTATTATACTGTTTTTTGTTTTATTAATTTGAAGATTAAATGTGAAATTATTGCAATATAAAAGTGTATTTAAAAACTCTAATGTTTGGTGAGATTAATCATGATTAATTTAAGAAAAATTTAGCAATTAATTAGTAAATATTTTGAATTGATTGACAGCACTAATTATTAAACTGTTGTCTTTATTGTTATTTTTTTCAGTCAGTTCTCTAAGAAGAGATTGTTATGCTTAATCCTTATGTTTAACATCTTGTCTCTGTCTAAGGTGAAATCGCATCTATTGTGATCGGATCTCTGTGTGGATGCATAGGCTTGGCTGTTATCATCTGCTTTATTGTGAAAACTATTCGGTAAGAATGTTAACAATCCAAACATCTCTCATGTGTCTTACTCTTAAAAAAACTGTCTGGAGATGGTATGTAATGGTCTTCACTAGCTTTTGTAGCTGTTACATGCACTGTTACATACAATTATGTGTGCAGTTCAAAACTTTCAAATAATGCATTATCTGTATATGTGTGTAATTCCTCAAATAGTTTCCTGTTTTTTTTACTTCCTTTTTTTCTTTTTATCTGTTTTATTTATTTCTTTATTATTTATTATTTATCCACTTACATTTATTTAAACATTTATTTCATAATGATATTTGCCTCCATTTTAAATTCTTATTATCCAATGAAAGGTTCGATTTTTTTATTTTTTGTATAAAAGATAAAAAGGATTAACAATGCAGATAAATTTTCACAGCCTTCTTTGATCAAATTTACCAAGGGTGCCGATATTTTTGGCCATGCCTGTATATTCAGAACAACAAGCAGAATGTGGCACATAAAAATAAAGCAGCATTTCATTATAGACATAATTTTTTATTACATAAAACAACTCTGTGGGGCGGGGCCGAGAGCCATGGGAACGGAGCGAGGCCGGTGGAGTAAATGATAATGAACGACACCTGCGCCACTCACCGGTCTCGAGTCCCATGGAGGAGCTTCGAAAGGAATAAAAGGAGGAGTGACGACAGTGGACCAGGCCTGGATTTTATTTTGTGTTGTGTGTGCGGCAGTCGTCCGTGAGGGGCTGCCGCTTTTATTTTGTGTTTGTTTATTTTATTATTAAAGTCTTAAATGTTCGCCGGTTCTCGTCCTCCTTCTTCCCGATCTAAGAACTTCCCGATCTAAGAAATTACAAACTCCAAAAAACAAATATATAGCAATGGATGCCTGCTAATTGTTTATCACTCAAGAAAGTCCTGTCTAGTTTAGGTCATCTACATTTTTAATAATCAAGATTTAAAATTAAATTCAGTTCATGGTTAAAATTTGGGGTAAGTCACTAAAAAAACAATAGCACTGTTCCCTTTCAAACGTTCTCTCAAGTTGTGTATGGGGGAAAACGTACTCGGTTACTATCGTAACCTTGGTTCGCTGAGATATGGGAACGAGCACTGCGTTGAGATATCTTTATATCTCTAAAAACTCTTTTTTTCCTCTTCAACTGAAGCCTATTTCAATGACTCAGTTATAACTGCACGTGATTGGCTCGTGTAGGATAAAAAAACAAACCAATGCACGGCGGTGGCGTGGTCTGCCACCGCATCTCAGATTTCTTCAAAGGAAACAACCAAGCGTGCAGCTCATAGCACGCCCAGGAACGCAGTACTCGTTCCCATATCTCAGAGAACCGAGGTTACGATAGTAACCGAGTATGTTCCCTTTCGATATTTCACTCGTTCTGCGTTGAGATATCGATTTTAGTATGGGAACCAGCCCAATCACGCCGTGCTATGACGCAGACCAACTCGAAACCAAGACTCACGTGGGATTAGACCCAGGGGAGTCAATAGAATACATCAAGCACAGGGTAAGCCTTGAGGGTCATCCGTGGCCTGGGTGTCGTCCCAAAGTGAGACCTGGCGTCCATATGGTTATGGACAGACCAAGCAAAAGAGGGGCTTGAACAATGTTGGTTAAGTGAACCCGAAAGATTGCTACTTCAGAAAGGACTATGGCCTGCAAGGCGGGGACATCCAGGTTGTAAAACCTTGCAAATGTGGATGGTGAGGATCAGCCAGCCGCCTCACAAATGTCCGAAATGGACGCCCCGCTGGACCATGCCAGAGAAGAGGCAATGCCTCATAGTCTTAAAGGGTCATATAATGCCCATTTTCCACAAGTTGATATTATTCTTTAGGGTCTTAATGAAAAGTCTGTAACATCGTTTGGTTACAATTTTTCATTGGTAGTGTAAAAAAGGTCTCGGGTTACTCGCGTAACCCTTGTTCTCTGAATAAGGAACGAGATGCTGCGTAAAGCTTACACGCTTTGGGAACGCCCCTGGGCGTGACGATTGTCTGAAACCTGTATAGAATCACACCATTTCAATGGCTGATGGCGCAGAAGCCGCCCTCAACGTTCTCACGTCGCATCTTATACTGGCAAACGCGCCATCTGCTCTTCAGATTTCTCTGCCGAAAAGGTCCCTGTCGGCAGCGTGAGGAGCTTGGCAGCAAACGCAGTGTCTCGTTCCCCATTCAGAGAACAAGGGTTACGCGAGTAACCCGAGATGTTCTCTTTCATAGGTTCACTCGATGTTGCGTAAAGCTTACACGCTTTGGAAAGATCTGAGTTATAGAACCTGATAAAAGTGTGCAGAGAGGACTATCCTGCCACTACACAAATATCCTCTAGGAGGACTCCTCTGAAAAGAGCTTGAGAGGAAGCCACGCTCCTAGTAGGGTGCGCCCGAATGCTGAGAGGTGAAGGAAGGCCACGCACCTGCACTCATAAGCCAGTGAAATAGCGTCCCTCACCCAGTGAGAAATTCTGTGTTTCCATCCACATCCACAAAGCACACCAGCAACTGAGGAGACTTTCTACAAAGTTTGGAGCGGTCTACATATATCTTCAAAGCTCAGACAAGACAGAGCATGAGAAGCCTCTCATCCTCACCTGAAGCAAAGGCAGGAGGATGAAAGGAGTGAAGCGTGACCACTTGAGAGCGAAACGATGTGGATAAAACCTTGGGGACATAGCCAGGCCTAGGCTGTAGGGTCACCTTGACCAGACCTGGGGCGAAGTCCATACACTTCTCACTGACAGAGAGAGCCTGCAAATCCCCAACTCTCTTCAATGACGTTAGTGCCAACAAAAGAGTAACCTTGAGAGTCAGAATCCGCTCTGGAGCTGACTCTAAGGGCTCAAACGGGGCTGCCATTAGACCCTCAAGAACCACTGATAAGTCCCAGGAACCTCGCATAAATGCAGAGACCATCCGATTCCTCCCCAGGGGAATTTCATCCAGCTCTCTCCGAGCGGTAATGGTCGCAACGTAAACTCTTAAGGTGGTAGCGGCTGCCCCTGCCGCCAGTTTCTCCTGCAAGAACTCCAGCACTGGACCAACAGGGCAGTTAACTGGGTCTACTGCATGGGCCAAACACCAGGACTCAAAGACTCTCCATTTGGAAGAGTAAAGCTTCCTAGTAGCGGGGGACTAGAAATTAAGGTTAGTGGCCCTGGATGGCATACCCACAGTTTCCAGATCTCGGGCTGAGGATGCCAGATCTGCCCTGAAGCTGAGAAGCAGGTCCTGCCTGATCGGAATCTCCAGGGGGCCGATACAGAAGAGGAATCAGCTCTGAGAACCACGTCTGAGATGGCCAGAACGGGGCTACGAGTAGGAGACGGACACCGCTCTCCTTCACCCAGCACAGGACTGCCGGAATTAGCTTGATTGGCGTAAACGCATACAGTCTCACATTCGGCCTCGACAGAAAACCAGCTGCAAGGTTCAAGACTCCCGGAACGTGAACCGCTCTCAGCGGTGAACTACTGTCAGGTGAAACATCTGCACCAGTCTACATCTGCTCTGGTGGTGAAACAACTGATGACAGCTTACTCAGGTTGGGTCTGAGGTAAGACACGAGTGCAGTCTATGCTAAAATGCTACTTTTAATCAACAATCGTGGGAGGGGCCTCCGTCCGTGTGACGTCATACAGACAGACGGCTCGATTTGAGAAAGGGGTAAAGATTTTAGTAGATAACAAAAACACTGGGTGGATTTGTACCATTATAAGGTGGTTGTGTAAACAGACTGCCAACACACATTTCAGTTCAAACAACTTGTAAAGGTGCATGTAGAATTATATCACCCCTTTAAGAGTTTGTGCTTGACTAACTGGGGTCCAGGTCAGGAAGTAGAAAGACTGGCTAAACCGATCGTCTGCAAGCCGCCTCACGTCACAGAAGTATGTTAATTCTCAGCACATAGAGACTCCTTCACCTAGATAATCACACTATAGAGAACGTGTCTGTTCCCAGAACTAGAAAATACAGAAAACGTCCAAACCAAAGTAAGAGAAACAATTTAATTGATGTTCAACAAATAAAAAATATATTTAATACAGATAAACAAAAGATAAAGCTTGGCTTATTAAATATTAGATCTCTTTCTACAAAAGCACTTTTTGTAAATTATATGATCACTGACCATAAACTGGATGTGCTTTGTTTGACAGAAACCTGGCTATAACCAGATGATTACATTACTTTAAACAAGTCTACCCCCCCCCAAGATTACTGTTACAAACATGAGCCTCATCCAAAAGGTAAAGGGGGAGGTGTTGCTACTGTAATAAATCTAGAAGCTATTATTTCAGCTTTGGGGAATCATTTATTAAAGATTCAATATTGCTTTGATTAAAGTGATATTAATCTTTAACTTATGATTTATACTTTATTAACGACTTGTCCAGCGACCATTAATATCAGTATATCTTTAACAATTTTGTTTATCTTGCTTCTTCGCCAACGATAAAATAAACAAAATTAGTACTTTATCCAATTTTAGCTAGGTAACGTGATCTATGGCAAAATAGTTTGAAACTCTGAAAATCACACAGCACAAGGCATCATTCTTTATAAATGAAACAAGGTTTATTTGCTAACTGTTATTCTACAATACATGGACTAAACTTAATAAAAACATTTACACAAATGCACATAAACATACACACACACATTTGGGGTTTTGCGGTTAACGTTAGAAGAAAGTTAAAGGCTAGCACTCGTGCTATCTCGTAACTTTAACTAGAGGAAGATCACAAGCAGAGACTTTGCTGTCCTTTCTGCGTACAGATCAATTCATCAGTTCAGTAAGATCAGAGATTATTGTTTGATTTACTTGCGTTCAGCTGAGTTTCCGTTTCCGCGTGTTTCCTTCGAATGGCTGAGGGAATCTCTGGCAGTGGTGACATCACTGGGGAAACCCTCTTGCGATTGTCGGTCTGCCTGGTTTCTTTGTTGAGCTGCTTGCTTAAAGTTGTTATGGCTTTGATGAAGTTTTGAATTATTTTAGGTGGTCAGCTTCAGCCTGATGCTAAGGCAGTGATCCAGCGCGACCAGTGAAGATGAAGCCGAAGCTTCCGGTTCGTCAGCGACAAGTAAAAGCAGACTGATCTAAGAGCTGTAGTGTTAATTTTTAAACAGCTAGATTTGGGTCCACCCACGGGCGGCTGTCCCAATCAGATTGTTCTTGTGGGGCGGAGCCCCGCCCCGCACGGCTTCTTTTGCCGCGCCTACATCCTCTGATATTTAATTCATCACATGAAGGAAGATATACTTGCAGACCTCTATACGTGCTGTAATCATACATTATGATGCTACAATTTAACTGTCATCCACACCAACTTATTGCTGACGACGACAGCTTCTGTTAGAGACTAAACATTCCGCATTTGACACACAAAGTACATCTACTAATTCTATCTACTACACAGTTTAAGAAAATACCATCGGTTCCATTACACAGCAAGCTTATAAAAGACAGAGTACAACATTAATATATATTGTTTCTTGAGTACATTGTTTTAATAGCAACGAGTTACCTCTTAGAAATCCTCTATGTAGGTTTGAGTCTCTTTGTCTGTTCACAAACGAAAGAGCGTGCGCTCCCTGGAGCTGGGTTCTGAGGTCATGCGGAAGTCACGTCTTTCGGGATCTGGGAAACATCCGTCAATGTATATCCCTTGTTGGTTGATTAAATCGTAAAGTTAGGCATTAAGGTTTATCACGTCGGAAAATGTGAGAGGACGCCTGACGTGCATTTGTTGAAAGACTCTTGAACAGCGTTCACTCGCTTGTGTAGGAGGAAGGCCAATGTCAATGTCACAACATATCCTACGATAGTAGAGATGCAAATCGCTGTGTCAGCGGCAGACCAAGACCGAATAATTGGCGCGCCAGCGGGCGGAAAGCGAGCGATAGCTTCTAAAGCTGTGTCAACAGGTGTCAAATCAATAAGTTGCGTTCCTTCCTCCTTGATCCTTTCTTCTAATTCTGGATCGAGGACAAAGGAATGCTGTTTGAAGAAGGGTGAGATTTCGATTTTCATTTTGCTAACTCGTCAATATGAAGGATCGAGCCCTTATGGACAGTGATCCATAAAGTTTGGTTTGGCAGAATAATACTCATGGCGGTGTCATGTCGTGCTGATCGTATGTGAGGGTAGCTGTTCGTGCTGGGGTTTTGAACAGCCATCGGTTTCCGATGATTTCGGCTTGTGTTACCTCAACTTGAGAACGTGGTGTTGCTTCGGTGGGGCAGCTAGTGTTGGCTCTAATGGATTCTAGGCCGCAGATGCCCTCGGTATTATCGCATACGAAGGGTTTACACGGGCAGAGGAAGTGAATGTCCTTTGTGAGCATACACATCTTTAGGTTTGGGGCCAGATACAACTGCTTGTTGTTATCGTGATACGCAACGACTTCAGGAGTGTGGATTTTTACATAGGTGTTACCTTGCCAAAATCCCACATTCACAACGTCTTTAAGCCGGTAAATATTATTAGCGTCGATAATGGGCAAACTGAGAAGAAAGGCCAAGTCGCCTGCTTCCGGGTCTGCGTATATGGGAATAGCGCTACCAGGGAAGGGCGAGATGGGTCTAGCGGGGCCAGCAGTGACCGAAGTTAGGACATTTTGGACAAGGCTAAGAGGTATCAAGTAGTGTGGAATCCTACTCATGGCTAAGTTGTCGATCAAGGAACTTACTTCGTGTAGCATGTTGGCCATGATTTGGCGGGTTGCCTCGATCGGTTGACAACGGTTCTCACAACGATTTACGACGACTTTTAAAACACAAAACAAATTGTAATAAAAAAATAAAAAAGACACAAGGACACCGAATGAGGTGAGGCTGCAAACGAGTGTCACATGTGTGGAGTAACTCCTCTCTACTAGAGATTGGTCCTAGCAGTGCAGTGGAGGAGAGAATACGTGTTGTGTCTAAGCAAGGTTGCTATATGTTTTCCTAAAATGACAGTACTTATGTTTGTGTGGTGTAGAGCATATGGTTGTCGGTCTGTGTCAGTGGGTTTGATTTTCCCCCTTTTCCTGTCGGCTGGAGCCCTGGTGCCTCTTTATCTGGTTTCGATGGACCCATCGAAGGACTGGCTCGTTGCGCTCTTGTCTGATTTTGTTTCGATAGGCAACAGGTGAGAGCTTGTCTGTAATCTCACGGGGTCCTGTCCAGTGAGGTAGGAACTTTTTTGACAGGCGATGGGGAGCGTTCTGCCTTGGTCGGGCGAAGCTGTAGTACCACACTTTGTCTCCGACATTGAGCTCATGGTGAGAGGCCTTTCGGTCATAGTAGGCTTTCCGACCTTCCGCGCTTCGCTGTAGTTACTGTTGCGCGAAGGCGAAAGTTGTTCCCAGGTGCTGATGCAACTCGTCCAGGTACTGGTGAGTGTTACAGGCGGTGACGAGGTTCAGGTAACCAGGATGGTACAGCAGGTGTAGCGGTAGCATCATGTTCCTCCCTGTTATCAATGTGAATGGGGGTACTCCGGTAGACTGGTGAGGGGTGGCTCGAGCAGCCATCAGAACCAGAGGAAGTTTAATATCCCAATCCTTTGGATTGGTGGCTACATACTTCTTCAACATGCTGACCACAGTCCTGTTAGCCCGTTCAACTTGACCGGAGGAAATTGGGTGATGGCTTCTATGGAGCTTGGCCTGTATACCCAGGAGTTTCCACACTTCCTGCATGATTTCGGCGGTGAAGTGGGTTCTGCGGTCAGAGTTGACCCTTAAAGGCAGTCCAAATCTTGGAAGATGTGGTTCATTAGCCGGCAGGCTGTCGTTTCTGCTGTATCATTGGGAGCTGAGAGGCACTCTATCCACTTTGTGAATTCGCAAACCACGCTGAGGAAGTATTTGTTACCCCGTGTTGACCGTGGCAGGGGTCCTACCCAGTCTATTTGGAGGTCCGACCATGGGAAGGTCATTCCTTTTCTTTGCAGTGGTGCTCAGTGGTTTGGATTTGCCGGTTGGAACTGGCAACACACCAGGCATCCTTTAACGTATTCTGCTACGTCTTGCTGCTTTCCAGGCCAGTATGCTACTTGCTTAAGTATATTGTAGGTGGCCTTAACACCGTGGTGTCCTGCGCATGGTGCATCATATGCGTGTGTCAGCATCATCCCCCTTTGGCCGTGAGGTACTACGAGCTTTGGCGCAGTGAGTGGCTCAGGGACATATGTGAGAACACCGTCTCTAAGATGCAGCATGTGCTTGAGAGAGTGGAGCGTGCCATAGTTCGTAGTGACGAATCCGCGGTTTGGAGGGTGAGGAGATCGTCAGCAATGAACTGAGGTGATAGGGCAATGTGCGAGCAGGCAGGTGTGTGCATGCCAGTGGGGTGCTGGCGGCGGGTTACTGCTGCCACTGAAGGGTTGGGTGGGAGGGCATGAAATGTCCAGGACTCTCCATGTAATGCACTTGATTTGGCGAGGGCATCGGTTTAGTCATTTAAGTCTTTGTCTTGTCCTGGTTGACCTGAATGACCTCAAACTTTTTTACAATAAACGATCATGTCATGTTCAGTGACGATGGCGTCGCTTGCTTGGAAGAGTTCCTGGTGCTTGACAGGCTTGTTGTTAGCTGTCTTGAATCCATTCCTTTTCCATCCAGTTAAATGGCAGGTGAAGCTTAGATGGGCATAGTTCAAGTTGGTACAGATGAGGAGTTCTTTGATGTTGTGGGATGTAGCCAGTTGTAGGGTGATGAGGATGGCTGCTCTTTCTACATATTGCGATGATTGAGGGCCTAATTTGAGTTGTTGCGGTGGGCACGGGTCATTGATGAGCCAGACCACACCCGCTCCAGCTTGTAAATTGCCCTTGCGATTGTAGGAGCATCCATCGACATATGCTGTGGGCATTCCTTCACACACATTCTCCTCGAAGTACCTGTGATTTTTAAGTTGAGGTTGTGGCGGTTCTTTCGGTTCTGCTGAGGTTTACATCGTGTCCGTTGAACAGTTTTGGCAGGCTGCAAGCCCGTTTCCAAGTGAGGATTTGTAGTTTTGGGCATATCTTGCCTCAAAGTCCCGTCCTTGGAGTGTCATTAGCCAGGTAGCTATACGTGCGTCGGTCACCACGCCATCTCTGATTCGTTGACTGTTGAGGAAGGTGACTGGCTGGTGACAAGTCTCTATGATGACTTTCTGTGCGCCAATGTAATTAGAGAAACGCTGGATGGCCCACACAGTGCAAAGCAAAGCTTTTTCGCAGTTTGAATACTTGCATTCTGGGGGAAGCAGCGTTTTGCTGGCATAAGCGACTAAACAAAGACGCTTGTCTTTGTCATGGAGCTGGTATAGGCCTGTGCTGAGGCACAGATTAGAGAATCCAGCATCCAGATATAATTATTTTCCTTGGTCTGGGTAGGCCAGGCACGGAGCAGAGCACAGGCACTGTCTGAGCTGGCTCATAGCTGTGTCCTGGGGTTTCGTCCAAACGAAGGGTTCATACATTTTTAGGAGGGAAGTTAGTGGTTGTGCGATGTCAACGTAGTTTTCGATGAACTGTCGTGAGTAATTGCACACTCCCAGGAAGCTTCGCAGCTCAGAGACGTTAGTTGGTGTCTTTATGCTTTGGATTGCTTGGGCACGGTTAGATTGTGGCTCGATGCTGTTTCTTCCGACAAGCTGTCCGACATAGTTCACCTTGGTTTTGCACCATTGTCCTTTGTGAAGGGCAATTTTAGCTCCTGCTGTTGTCAGCTGGTTTAGGACATGATCGATTTCCTTGAGGTGGTCTTCCACACTTGAGCTTTTCATTAAGACATCGTCTACGTAGACAAGGTTGCCTCGGACTCTGGCGTCAGTGCATGCCTTGTTAAGGAAAATTTTGAATTCTGCTGGTGAGTTGGCATAGCCGAAGGGGCACCGTGTGAAGGTGTACTGTCGGTTGCCGAAGGTGAATGCCAGCTTATGTTGGTCATCGGGGTGGACAGGGATTGTCCAGAACCCGGAGGCGACGTCCAATGTGGACAGGATCGTCAAGCTTTTGATTTTTGGAATTTCTTGGTCCAACTGGGTCATAGGCCATCGTGACAATGGTACTTGCTGATTCAACTTGCGATAGTCGATGGTGGGCCGCCATTTACCATTGGGTTTTTGGACTGGCCATATCAGGGCAGAGTATGTGCTGTTACAGGGCCGGATGACCCCCTTTTCCAGCATGGAGTCAACAATTTCTTGCCCTGGCTCATATGACGCTATTGGAATCTTGTACTGTCGCACAAATGTAGGTGGCACATTTGGGATGCGCACCGTGTGGATGTTGGTCAGGCCACAATCCAGGGAATCCTTTGCAAAGGAGTCCTTGTACTTGTGCAGCACCTCTTTGAGTCCTTGGCGATCCACTTAATTGTGGAAGGCATCAGCCTCACTCAGGATCTGTTGAACTTGTGCGTTGAACCCGGCGTAGGGTTCTTCTGCAGTTAAGTCATTTGAGGGGCTTTGGGTGGTCCCCGATGACCCCGATGGTCACCTGTGTAGGTGATTCTGTCACAGGCTGTGTTGAGACAGCGTAAACAGCGAGGTGAGTGTCATCTGTTAGTTCTGAACGGCAGACGCTTTCTCTGGACACCGGCAGAATTGAAGTGATGGCAATGATTTCATGAGGTTTTGTGAATGTTATGGTGTCATTGCATTGGTCTGACGTTAGTTGGGCTGGTATGGGGCCTATGACAGGTACTGTTAGTTCAAAGTCATGGAACGCCTGGTTGATGAGCCATCCCAGGTGACTGGCTTTGGGAACGTGGATGACTTGCGACTCTGCCCACAGGGCTAGTGCCATGTCGGACACTGATGTGCCTTGGACATCTATTGCAGTCATGATTTGAAGGGGGCCTGTGTTTGATTCAGGCTCCTGCAGTGAGCAGAGGAGAGGGTCCTTGCTGTTTGTGCTCGGTCCAGATCCTGGCTTTGCTACCGCATCATTGATCAGTGACTTAGGGGCTATGTCTGTGACTTGACACTGCAACTCATTGGAGTCTAATGACTGGCAGGGCAGAGGCTCACGGACTTGTGTCCAAATCTTAAGGTGCTTGAAGTCTATTAGGGGTTCGAAGCGATTAAGCAGATCTTTCCCAATGAGGAGTGGATACGTGTTGAGTGTTGAAACGTATACTGGATGGTCGAGGTCCATGGGTCCCACTGTTAGATGAATTGGGGCCACATGTTTTAGTTGTAGGCCCGTGTGGGATAGGGGTGTAATGATTCATCGATATATCGATACAATGTATGATGATACGATGCATCGATGCCACGCGTAAAATATCGATATATGTCATATAAAAAGGCACCTTTATTTTGGCACTGTCCACATTTTCATATAATGTCCGTCTGTGCATTACCACCAACGCGTGCATTCTCGTTCAATTTCACGTACCAGGACTCGATATAAGGACTGCCCGAAGGCACAAGGCGAGCATATAAGACGCTCGGGATTGTTGGTGGAAAAGCGCTTACGCACACACATCTGAAGCGCACGCACACAGACAGCCGCGTCAACTCTGCGCGAATACTAAATTGCCCTCTCCTCCCCTTTTTTGAGCATGGATGAATAAATCCAGACAAAACTACATCAAAATGCATGTTTTGGCTAATATCCTTGTAAACAGTAGGTTAAGAAAAGCATATGTCTTAATGTAAACAGTGGAGAAAAAAGGCATGTTTATCAGTATATTAAATCTGTGCTTTCATTCTTAAAGTGAAATAAAACTAATAATAAATCTAATGCTGTCATAAAAAATACAAGTGCTCACTGCTCCTGACTAAATAACCTTTGTAACATCAAAAAGTATTAATTTACAGGCTATTTAATTTATACAGTAAAGACTATGCAGTTATTTTATATTTGATTATTAAATTTCTTTAGCGTACCTGAAAATGTATTTTAGACTGAGCTGAAAAACCTGAAAAGCACTGTTTATTGAACTTGTGTCTTTGTTCCATTGTATTTATTTTCTGCTATTGCTAGTAATTTGGTCATCTGTAGAAAAGATATTTAGCACTGAGCACATAGTAGCATTTTTTGATTTTATGTTCATGTTATATATTTTGGTTGCATTTGGGAGTTAGTAAAAATGTAGATGGTTGTTTAAAATAGGTATATAATATGATAATATCAATTTATCAATCGATATACTCCTGTATCGAATCGAATCGTATCATATAATTTTTTGAGGTATCGGCAAATATCGTATCGCTGGGTATGAGAATCAATGTCGTATCGAATCATGACAAACCATCCGATTTACACCCCTAGTGTGGGAGTATACTTGGAGATTTAGTTCGCACCTTTGGAGCTTGAGGGTTCCGTTAGTTCTCTTTGTTCTTGGACTTCCTTGAGAAGTTCTGTAGACATTAAAGTGATGTCGGCTCCCGTATCGAGAAGGGCTTCGATTCTGAGATGTCGTTCAATGATGACGGAGAGGTAAAACTTTCTTGCTATAACTTTCTCAATGAGATCGCCTAGGAGTTGAGGAACTGGAGTTTGGGAGGAAACGTTTAGGATGTCATGACTGATCTGGTGTTCTTCAGAGGAGTGGCAGACGACCAAGACAGCACATTCAGGAACTTGAGGTGTTTCGTCAGCAGGTGTTTGTTGGAGGCTGCTGTGATCTGGAGCATTGGGTGTTGAGTTAGTGTTTAACTCTGTTGCTGGGTTTTCAGGTGGGGTTTCGTGTCCATCTGAAGATAGGGTGTTTATTGTTCTCTGAGAGTGAGGTGAGGGAGTGCTGTTCTCTGTGGCTGATTGGGTCAGCTTGTCGCTGCCTTCTCGTCCAACTGCTAGTCAGGCTGAATCTGGTTTCTCTTTCTTTTCCCACTTCTGATCTTCCTCCTGTCGTTGGAAGAACTCTTTCATCATCATTTCCATCAGCTTTTGTGAGTCGAAATACGGTGGTGTCATTTGTTCTTGTGTGGATTCGGTTTGAGCTTGGAATCTTTGTGAATTCTTTCGTAGATTCCTTTGGCTTGATCCAGGGTGAGTTTGTCGTTTTCCCTTGGAGTTTCCATTGAATTCCCATGAGCTTTTCTCTCTTGAGTTTCCAAACAATCTTGGCTGGTTCCACTATCTCTCCCATTGATTTTCATGAGGCCTTGATTGGTCCCATGACTTATCCCAGTGTCGTCCATGTGAGCAATGACGTCCATGCGGTCCATCTCAGCGGTCATACCTCTGTTTAGGTCGGGTGCCAGTGTGTGAGTCTCGTTCTTTGTCGGACGGGGGTGCATTCCACTCTCTGTGTGGCGGCTTGGCGCTGTCTTGGCATTGGGTGCCCTCTAGAGCCAACCCTTGATTTTGAGTGTTGAAGTCAAGAACTGCTGGGGTTTTGGCGCTCTTTTCTGAGCCTATCTTTTGTTTGCCGTAGGCTTTCTGCACCAAGTCTCACA
Source organism: Ptychobarbus kaznakovi (assembly GCA_027422405.1). Classification (NCBI taxonomy): domain Eukaryota; kingdom Metazoa; phylum Chordata; class Actinopteri; order Cypriniformes; family Cyprinidae; genus Ptychobarbus; species Ptychobarbus kaznakovi. The sequence continues at coordinate 7,495,672 of CM049803.1, read as the reverse complement.
ACTGCTGAGTGTTCATTGTTCGTGGACATGCGAGAATGCCAAGATGGTGGCTTATGTCGGGATGATGGTTCCTTAGGAAGAGAGTTTTAAAGTTCAGTTCATCCTCCATGTCAGGTTCATTGCGAGTTCTGAAGTATGCTCGTCTGAGTCGACTGTAGTAGGCTTGAGGAGGTTTGTGACGTCCTTGTCTCGTCTCCAGGGCAGTCACTAAGCCTTGATCGGATTCAGGATCGGTGAACTCTTTAATGAGGGCTTTTTGAAGCAGTTGATAATCAGTCTTTGTGTTAGCAGGCTGTCGGTCAAGGAAGCTGCGCACTTCAGGACTGGATGTCGTTCGGAGTAAATGGAGTTTATCTTTGTCCGTAACGTTAGGTCGTATTTCCAGATGGAAATCGATATCTTGAAGATAAGCTTGGACATTTTGGCTACTTGGCACGCTGGGGTTGAATTTGCCAATGTTCCTGGCGAGCTTGTCGAGGTCTTTTAGACCCAAGCCGTGCGATGATCTGCGGCTGGCTGCAGTAGATTCTTTTGGCTTTGTCTAAAGTTCTTCAGAGGGCGCTGGTGAATGTTTCAACACCACCCCTCCATCTTTTGCTCACGTATCAGTCCAGGAACAGGTGACCCGGCCCTGCTTGGCAGGGGTGAGGTCGGTGCATGTCCTGTCCTTGACGGCTCATAGCATAATTCATAAGCGTGCTTGAGTTCCTCTTGTAAACTTTCATGCTCCTCTTTGAAGTAGTCGAGCTGTCGTGTTAGGCGGCTGAACTTGTTTCTTGACTCATCCAGGTGAGCTTCAATGGCTTTGATTCTGCTGTTTTTGGCCCTGAAATCAGCCTTTGCCTTCTCCAGTAGCTGCTCTGCGTACTGTAGCTTGTCAGAACGATCAGCGTAGTCTTCTTTGATTTGCTTCATTTCGTAGCTAGTAGCTGCTAGAGTCTCTTTTAGCCTGTTGATCTCCTCCTCAGCGCCTTGTCAGTCCCTTCCTGTCGTTCCTGAACTTCAAGTTCTAGCTGCATGATGCGTCGTTGTGCGCGTGTCAGCTCCTGCTGGAGTGCTTGTCAACTTGAGGGTGGCGATGAGTGTGTGACTTAAGGAGCCGGTGATCTTGGCTAATTCTTTGTGACTGTAGCTTTGACTTTGGTCTTGTCCCATGAGGCTTGTTATGTTGTCATCCAGCTTGTCCTGTGTCTGATGTTTGAGTGTTTCAGCAGCCTTAGGGAGAAGACTGTCTGTCGCAACACTTAGCCCTGTTTCCAGATCCTCCCAGTGACCGACATGTTCTGTTTTGTGAGACATGTTTTGGCGGGGTGAGGGAGATCTCGAACCGAACTGACACAGACCTTGAATGGGAAACAAAGCAAAACAAAACAAAAAGCAAAACGGGTGTAAATATGCAAAGTGTAGTGTATGCTAGTGTTGAGTGTGATTCTCTGCGTCAGTGATCCTCTGGTGGGGTGCTTCTAATTTGTAGTCTCTGTGGAGAATTTATTGAGCACACATAAAGGTAGCACAGCTGGGAAACAGAGAAAGAAAAGGAAACTAACAGAATTAGAAAAAATATATAATAATTGGATGCTTCGCCTTTTTTCCTGTAAGAGAAAGTCTCCTTGTTTTTTTCAAGGAAGGAGGTCAGTCTAATACGAAGGTGAGGGAGAGGGACAAGAACAAAATCTCTCTTTCTGGTAGCAGATTTTCCTCTTGTCGCTCTTTTTTTTAAAGTCTGATTTAGAAGGACGCTTCTAGTCAGAGGATTGTAAACGGGTTTTCTCTTTTGTAATAGGACTGTGATTGCTATTCGAATTTTTCTCCTGGATGGAGGAAAACAATAGCAATGACAGTACTGGTCCCTTAATGGCCAAATTCACACCACAACGCTGGTTAGCGTGTTTCTCGTGCGTGCTTAAAATGTTGCCGATGCCTATCTTCTCATTAGGATTTCACAACAGAGGAAGGTAAATAGCAAACAGTTTTGAATGTAGTTCTCAAGTTTCACAAATACTTGTTCAATTGTGAACGTTCCCTGCTCATGATCTTCCCACAGGCAAAATCTATGCAAACAGTAGCAGTAGTCAAATTAGAAGATAGCAGCAGGGAGGAAAGATAATAAGGGTGGCAGCGTGGTGGTGCTGCTGAGTCAATACACTTAGGGGGTTGGTTTTGCTGTTTTACAGGATAAAACAAACTGACCTAAGTTTTGAGGAAACCTTAATTTTATAAAATTATAATGTTATTTTATAAAATTAAATTAATTTCAAATTTGTAATTAATTATGACATTACATGAACAATTTAAAATTCCTAACAATAGCAACTTATCCACTGATCTCTTTAGAATCAGGAGAGCTATTATAATTTAATTAATCACTGTATTATCAAGGTAATGGTAGTACCAAATTATTTTCTAATAAAACCACCAGCTATTAAACTGATACCTGCTAAAAATGAAACCTTAACAAATGTCTATAAAAACCACCTGTGAGATTTCTAGACACTGATGATTAGTTATAATCCAGTTTATTAACATTGAATTTGTTACAGTCCTTTTAAATGGGAGAAGAGAGAGAGAGAGAAGAATCCTGAAAAAGGGGGGTGTAAAACTTCAGTTCCCTTATGAACTAAGTTTTCTTTCTGTGTTTTGGATCACTTCTAAATCAAATCAGAAATATAGGTTGGATGTTGTGAGCGAAGTCTTCAGCAGATCTGGGAGAGCGCAATACAAGACACAGAGAGGCATCATGGCTTGTGAACTCATTTATTCTAAGACAAGCATGCCTTTATATATATGGTACCAGAGGCTCTGTATTACAGGAGGTTCACAAAATGACCAAATAAGGTACAGAAAACATAGCATGACAGACACAGAATTAATGCATTCTTTCTCTACTTATAGCCAGGAGCCACCTGTCCAGAAAACCTAACATGACAGACACAGAATGAATGCATTCTTTCTCTACTTATAGCCAGGAGCCACCTGTCCAGCGACCTCCTCCTCTTATAGCCAGGAGCAACATAACCAGCGAGCTCTTTACATTTTCTGTAGCTTTGTATTCACTTATGCGGAAATTAAATCTAACAGTTACCCCCTTTAAGTAATTTAGGACTTAGGAGTACATTTTCCGCACTAATGATAAACAGTAAAAGTAAAATGAAAAAGGTCCTAATCTAACGCCCCCATCCGATCTGAACAGGTTTTTTATCTCTGACTTTACATTACATTCGGGTTCGTGGTCACCTTGTCTCCTGGTCTTGCCTGGGCAACATGGTAACCTTTCATAATCACACTTAAAGATGATTTCAATGCACGGCGAATCATAGCCATAATAGAGGGCCATAAGCAAAGCAAAACCAGAATGCATGAAATAATTATGACGATTAAAATTAGCCAATGTTCGATTTTCTGGAATAGGCTGGAAAAACTCAAACTCCAGTCCCAATCATCTCTATTCCTCTCTCGGATTGTCATCTCAACAACTGCTTTGGTGATGTTCTTGATCCCTTGGTCAATCAAATGTCTATCTGCATCATTATCTGGAACATAAGTACAACAACTATCGCCAACAATAGCACATACATAACAAATACCTTTCATGTCACTTGTCTTTACGGTGTAATTAGACAATCTCCACCACATGTTTGTAGCATATGATATTTAAATTTACATATGAGTGTGGTGGATCGTCATGGTCTAACCATAAATCATCTTCATCTATGAATCTAATTAATTAATATTAGATATATGATTGACATGTTGGACAATTTAGACCCAAATGTGTAACAGGGGAACCTTCAGAGGTGATCGGGAAGCTATTAATGGAGCAAAAGTTTGTCCAGGCCCTATGTTCAGCCGACAGGTGACCCCCTTGCCCCCTAACAGAGCAAGGATCTTCTGTATGGCGCAAGCCCTCTCACCAGTGCCCTGTCACACACTTTGGGCAGGCTTCTTAGGCCCTTCAGTGTCAATTGGTAATGCGTATGTTGATAGATGTTTCAGCCTGGATGCGTGAATCCACTGCGGTTGATGATCAGTTAGCACTCCAGTCCTGGTCACTGCGATGACTACAGCTGGCCCCAAATATCTCGGTTCCCCCACGGCGACTGGTTTCAGACTCCGAATCTGTTGACCTGTTGGCCTGGAACGAAATTATGGGTGGGCTTATCTGACGGAATAGGGAAAGAAAGAGAAACATCAGCACACACAGAATTCAGTTTATCAATAAGGGAAATCACGTAGTCATCCAGGATCACCTCCATGTCTCCTAAGGAATAAACGCCTGCGCGACCTTTGACCCAAGGGGTCGGGAATGGTCTACCCATTCAAATCTCAAATGGTGAGTATTTTGTCGTTGAGGATGGGGTCATTCTAATTTCTGCCAATACGGCAGGTAACACATCTGGCCATTTCCTGCTTGTTTCCATACAGGCTTTCGTGATCTTATCTTTGATTGTTCGATGAGTTCGTTCCACTACGCCTGATGATTGTGGGTGGTATGGTATATTATAGTGCCAATCTATGGACAATGCTTTAGCCAATAGTTTAGTTACTTTTGATGTGACCGGTGTTCCGTTGCCACTTTCAATAGTCATAGGAATGCTGAAACGCGGAATTACTTCTTTCGACAGTATTTTCACTACCGTTTTTGCATCCTCTTTGGCACACGCAAAAACTTCAGGCCATTTTGAAAACCTATCGACGATAGTTAACATGTATTTTAGATTTCCAACTGCTGGCATATGAGAAAAATCTATTTGAAGGCACTGAAAAGGTGCTTCTAGAAACGGTAACGCGTTGTGCAGCGTTTTCCGGTGAGGGTTTGTTTTGGCGCATATTAAACACGAGTCTAAAATTAGTTTTACCATTTTAGCTGTATCCTGTATACAATACAGGCGATTGATTGTCTGTGTAACTTTAGACGCGCTAATGTGCAAAATACCGTGATAATGTCTTATCAATATCACCAAGGACTGTTTTGGTAATGCTATTCTACTCTTTGTATCTCTTATCAAACCATTAGCATCTGGTATGCATCCATTTTCTGCCCAATGTTTCACGTCTCCCTGTGTAGGTTGACTTTGCAATATTTTCAAATCTATGTCAGGAACGCATGATACATGTACAAACATCATTGTTTCTACATCCCTATTCAGCGCTCTCTGATATGGGGAAAATTCTGCATGTTCCGCAGCCCATTTGGCCATTTCATCAGCATTTCTGTTGCCAACAGCATCTGGTTCATCTCCTGACGCATGTTCAGATGGCAACATTACAGCTTGTAATAAATCTACCACAAATCCTGCATGTGATATTGGTTTGCCCTCAGATGTCTGAAAATTGCGCCTAACCCAAGTCTGGGCGAAATCTTGAACGACCCCATACGAATATTTACTATCCGTATAAATGGTGGCTCTTTTGCCTTTTGTTAACTCACAGGCTCTTGTTAATGCAATTATTTCCGCAGCCTGTGCTGAGTTATGGTTCAGGCGATATGCCTCCACCCTCTCACCCGCTTGAGTCACAATGGCATATCCACACAGATACACCCCGTCAGATGGCCTTGAACATGAGCCATCTATATATAAGTGTTCTCCCCCATCCAGGGTCGTATCTTTCAGATCGACCCTGGCCGAAGTGGAGCTTTCAATAGCATTCATGCAATCATGAGGTATAGCTTCAGTGATCAATGTGGATAAGCCATATAGCGATTGAACTGCAGGATTACAAACTGAAGTGAGCTTAATAATTAAATTTTCCGTGGCTAGGAGTGTAGCTTCATAGGCAGACCGTCTCTGGGCCGTCATTTGCTGTGTTTTCAAATTTTGCAAAACAACACCCACCTGATGAGTGGTGTATAAAATCAAAGGATACGATAAAACTATTTTTTCAGCCATTCTAACCATCTCTGCCGCTGCAGCCACAGCACGAAGGCATGCAGGCATACCAAGAACTATCGGGTCTAATTGTCTGGACAAATAAGAAACAGGGCGTGGTTTGCCACCATGCTCTTGGGTTAAAACACCCATTGCAATAACCACAGTCTCTCCTGCATGCAAGTGAAACAGCCTTGAATAGTCTGGTAGTCCCAAGGCAGGAGCGCAAGTGATAGCAATCTTTAATGCATCGAAATGTTCTTCTGCTTCAGAAGTCCAGTTCAGCGAGTTTCTCGGACCCATTCCATGTTGAATGAGACATCGTAGGCCTTTGTCATGGTACACACAGTCAGGTATCTATGCACGGCAATAGTTCACCAACCCCAAAAAACTTTGTAGCTGTGTCACAGTTTCAGGAGAACGCATAGTCTTTATCAGCTGCACCCTCTCAGCTGAAATGGCCTTCAGTCCTGGTGAAATGATGTGACCCAGGTAATGGACCTTGGGTAGTACCCACTGTAGTTTTTCATTCGAGGCCTTAAATCCAGCACTCGCAAGCACATTGCAGACAACAATTGAAGCCTGCAAACAATCAGCCTCAGTTTCAGCGGATATTAAAATATCATCTGTATAATTCAGCACACAAACCGTGGATGGCAGGTTTGTGAGAGTGTTCAAAACACGTTTCACCGCAGCGGAAAAGACTGCAGGGCTATCAACAAATCCTTGAGCAAGGCGTGTCCAGGTCAGCTGCACACCTTTAAATGTAAAAGCAAACAACGGCTGAGTATATGCATGAACGGGGATGGAGAAGAAGGCTGAACACAAATCCACCACCGTGAAACAGGTGTGATTGTGTGGTATAGAATTTTAAATAGTCGGCACTCTGCACATCAGGCACAATCGGGGCCAGAGGAATTATTAATGAATTAATAGCCCTCAAATCTTGTGTTAAACGCCAACTCGTCCCGTCAGCTTTTCTGATGGGATTGATTGGTGTATTGTAAGGTGAGTGAGTGGGGACAATAACCCGTTGTTTTAAGAAATTATCAATCACCGGTTGAATACCTTCAATTTTTTCAGGTGACAATGGGTATTGCTTCATGTACACAGGTTTCTGTGTGATCAATTTTGCCTTGTAAGGGGGTATGTTTACGAGGTCTGATTCATCTTTATACTGTGACCACAACGAAGGATTTACCTCTGTAATGTTGTATTTAAATCGTTGTGGTTCGTCATTGCTCATGAAGTATGGCATTATGTCCACAAATGCATAAGGGATATCTGAAAGCAAAGAGAAATTAACAGAGCTGTCTGAAAATACAATTTCAATGTCAAGTTTATGCATGAGATCTCTGCCTAAAAGATTCAATGGTGAATTTGGAGTAATTACGAATTTGTGAAATAAAGGTAGGTGATTAAGTACCCTTACCTCAATGGCAGGTGGCATGTGACAAATAATGTCAGTTCCTGAAACCCCAACAGAGCGCATAGTACGATTTGTGATCGGCCCTTCATACAATTTAGAAGAAATAGATGAACACGTAGCACCCGTGTCGATCAAAAATGAGTAATCTACCCCATTCACTTCTAAACTTACAATGGGTAATTCATCCGTGCGATTGCTAAAAGAAAAACAAATCATTGACTGTACATCTGCACTGACATCGCTCTGTGGGCATCCCTATTAATTTTGTGGTTTATTTCGTTTATCATTCTTGTTTATCCAAGACACCTGATATTGAGCAGCATATTTACTGTCATTAAGTGGCGATTGAGAATGGTTTGTCTGTTGAGGCATACGTGTACTCTCATGTGCCTGCTTCAGCCGACATTCCCTTATCCAGTGCCCTGCCTTTCCGCAATAATGACACACTCCAGATATTTTAGGAGCTCTCAGAGGCGGGCCCCGATTATACTGAGCACCCGTTGGATTATTTTGGAATACACAGAGGGAGCAGTCATTCGTTGTTGTGGAGCTGAAAACATAACTTCCTGTTTCGGTTTAAACATAAATGAAGTGAACCCACCAGAAGCGTCTAACTCACGAATTCGTTTGAAAAAATCTTCAACAGTTTGTTGCATTAAATTAGCAGTCGTTACACGAACCAAACGCGTCACATCTGGATTCATATTATTTAAGCACGTGTTAATAAACAGTGAGGACATTTAACCGCACATCAGAATACGAGCGTCTTTCTTCCCACAGACGCAGAAGCGGTCTCACCTTATTTTGCTTGGTATTTGAGGCATGGGTCAGATCCCTACATACATGAGCACGAGCGTCTAGAAAATTCTTAACCTGTTTAAAGAATTCTGTGACATTTTCGGGATCAGCCCACCAAAATTCATGAGGATCACGTTGTATACCATTGCCATCTAATTCGTCATGATCAAGATTTAAAGCGGGGATTTCCGCAATAAGAGACGATTCAGTAACATCATCCACCAAAACTCGTAATAAGATCGATCTGTAATCCGAGCCGCTTAATTGTGCATAACGTGTGTGTGAGCGCAAAACATCTACAAATTTGTTCGAAATAGTCGCGTTCGGGAGAGTTTTACAAATAGTATCAATGTCAGTCATTGTTGCTGATTTAAAAATAATTCTAGGACCTTCTTGAACCCACCCCATTAACGGCTGAGTTGTACCCTGCATGTGTACAGTTTCTTTGTTCATGGGAAGGGGAGGGGTTGCACAAGACACATAGGGATGTAAGGAAGGATATAAATTTGAACTGGTTTTAGCATTATTTTGGACATTAATTATGGCTGTATCATAAGGTGGCAGTGTTTTTACAGTCGACGGCAAATCGTTTGATATTTTGCTCGCATTATTAATATGTTCGGGAACTTGGTTCCATATTATTCTAATTTTTTTCCAAATTTCATACGATTCGCTCATGTATTTATAATCCCATTGAGGATCACCCCAACCTTTTTTAACCATGGATTTCATTAATTCCATATCATTTTCTTTAAAAGATCCGAATCTCGGATATTGGTCAATTTGCAATCTGGCGCTTTCAGACCATCCGGCCAAATTATCAACAAATGGTTGTGTCCAATAACCTTTATCATTTCTGACCAAAAAACGAATGAACCAAGCAAGAGTTAGAAAAAGAAAATAAAAAACGAAAACTTACTCACAAAATCCAACTGTTTGATATATTTTTTTTCTCTTATTTGTTACTTATCATGTTTAAATGATAACGTCAACAATTCAAAAATATGCGCATCGTGTGCCTCGCGCCTACAGGGGCGGAACCTGGCCCTCAGTTCAACGCCACGGAGTGCACATCAAATGCAGAAACCCAACACAATCATGTGGTTTACTGCCATCAACATTATATCACAGTAAGGTTATACAAAAACTCTTACCTGTGATTTAATGGTGGAACCTGTAGACTTCAGTCTAGCACGGTCTTCAAAACACGAGTAATAGGTCTCAGGTTACCGATGAATAAACATTGGACGAAGCCCCCAAATTGTAAAACTTCAGTTCCCTTATGAACTAAGTTTTCTTTCTGTGTTTTGGATCACTTCTAAATCAAATCAGAAATATAGGTTGGATGTTGTGAGCGAAGTCTTCAGCAGATCTGGGAGAGCCCAAGACAAGACACAGAGAGGCATCATGGCTTGTGAACTCATTTATTCTAAGACAAGCATGCCTTTATATATATGGTACCAGAGGTTCTGTATTACAGGTTCACAAAATTACCAAATAAGGTACAGAAAACATAGCATGACAGACACAGAATGAATGCATTCTTTCTCTACTTATAGCCAGGAGCCACCTGTCCAGAAAACATAGCATGCCAGACACAGAATGAATGCATTCTTTCTCTACTTAGAGCCAGGAGCCACCTGTCCAGCGGCCTCCTCCTCTTATAGCCAGGAGCAACATAACCAGTGAGCTCTTTACATTTTCTGTAGCTTTGTATTCACTTATGCAGAAATTAAATCTAACAGGGGGAAAATGAAAGAAATGCTTTAGCAAGTCTCAGTGTGAGTCACAGTTCAAAAGTAACTTGTTCAGTCACTTACATTTCACAAAACACTGCATTCAACCCACATTCAAAACTCTCTAAATGCTATGTGCAAACCGCTAGCCATCAATCCTAATAGCCTTGCATATGATTCAATGCAAGCCTTAGCTTCAGTTAGCTTAGCTTTGTGCTAATGCTATTTGTTTACAACAGCTCAAAGTGCCGAAGACTTCCTGATTTAGCTCGTCACTATTGGTGACGCACACAAGGATGTGATTTATGTTTCAGTGCATAAACGGAGCTGTAAGTGTGTTTCACACTTCAAAATCAACAAGCACTATGTAGATTATCATATTTTTATAGCACTGACAATCTCACTCGTTTAGGGCGAGATAAATTCATCTACGGATTAATTATAAATTCTTGAGGCCTCAGCGGACCTTATGCTGACATTTGCCTGTTTAGACAACCAGCATGCATAGAAAACAATTTAAGTTGAACGATCACATAGTTCTCCCCGACAGACCGCGTTGGCCACTCCTTTCTCTTAGCACCGCGCGTTTTGATTTCACTCGTGCGGTGAATCAAAAGTGGCCGAGAATCAATTAATTAGCTAAGTTAATGTTCTCAAGCCAGGAGATTATATAGCATAGATGAATTTGGTAGTGGAACACGCACATAACCAATCAAACTATGAAGGCCTTTTAAAGAGAGAAATGAGGTTATCCGCTCATTGTCTCTCCTGCGCTTTTAGTGCTACTTACTTCTGGTCTTAATAGACAAATATTAATTTACTGCAGTTAATTTCTTCTTAACAATAACTCGCGTTGCACTGTCTTTCATTCAAAAACGCACCATGTGCCACAAACAAGAATACAGTATCACAAACAAACGTTGTTTCTCTGTATGTAATCTATTTTTCCGGATAAAATAGATTAATACACAAATTGTCTCTTATTAATGTGTTTATGGATTTTCAAGTTAATCTAATTGCCCGCATCCTCCACCATTATCTGTAATGAATCTATGAAGCTATTATTTCAGCTTTGGGGAATCATTTATTAAAGATACAATATTGCTTTGATTAAAGTTATATTAATCTTTAACTTATGATTTATACTTTATTAACGACTCGTCCAGCGACCATTAACATCAGTATATCTTTAACAATTTAGTTTATCTTGCTTGGCAAAGACAAAATAAAGGACTTTATCTAATTTGAGCTAGGTAACGTGATCTTGGCAAATAGTTTGAACTAGAAAATCACACATCCCAAGACATCATTCTTTATCAATGAAACAAGGTTTATTTGCTAACTGTTATTCTACAATACATGGACTAACTTAATAAAACACATATACACACATACACATGCACACACACATACAGAGTTTTGGGGTTAGAATAAAGTTTAAGCTAGCTCTCTTTTCTATCTTGTAACTTTAAGAGAGGAAGATCACGAACAGAGACTCTGCTCTGTTTCCTGCGTACAGATCAATTCATCAGTTCAGTAAGAATAGAGATTTAGTTTGATCTACTTGCTTTATGTTGAGCTGGCCGAAGATCTTTTCCGTTCCACGTGTTTCCTTTGGATGGCTGAGGGAATCCCGGCCGCTGATTTCGTCGTTGTGTGACCCTCTTGCGATTGGCGGCTGCCTGGTTCCTTTGTTGAGACGGAAGACGCTGTTGAGCTGCTTGTTTCGAGTTGTTATTACGACTTTGAAGAAGTTTCGAATTATTTTAGATGGTCAGCTTCAGCCTGATGGTAAGGCGGTGGTCCAGCGCGATCAGATGAAGATGAAGCCGAAGCTTCCGGTTCATCAGCGAGCAAGCAAATAAAAGCAGACTAACTTAAGAGCTGTAGTGTCCAATTTTTTAAACCACTAGATTTGGATCCGCCCACGGCGGCTGTCCCAATCAGATTGTTCTTGTGGGGCGGAGCCCCGCCCTGCACGGCCTCTTTTGCCACGCCCACGTCATCTGATATTTAATTTATCACATGAAAGATATACTTACAGACCTCTATACGTGCTGTAATCATACATTATGATGCTAAGTTTAACTGTCATCCACACCACTTATTACTGACGACGACAGCTTCTTTTAGAGACTAAACACCGCATTTGACACACAAAGTACATCTACTGATTGTATCTACTACACAGGTTAAGAAAATACATCGGTTCCATTACGCAGCAAGCTTATAAGAGACAGAGTACAACATTAATATATATATTGTTTCTTGAGTACATTGTTTAATAGCCACGAGTTTCCCCTTTAGAAATCCTCTATGCAGGTTTGAGTCCCTTTGTTTTCCCAACAAAAAAGCGTACGCTGGAGCTGCTCGAGGAGGGGAAGGAGGGGCTCTGAGGTTATGCAAAAGTCAGTCCCATATCCCTTGTTGGTTGATTAAATCTTAAATTTAGGCATTAACCGATCAGGGGGGTTCCGGGAGTGTCTGTAGACGCTGTCCTATTTTCCCAATAAGAAGTTAGAAATTACTTCCTTAGAGGATCTGGGAGCAAAGGTCAGTTCTTAGCTGGCAAGGAGGTGGCGCTATAAATCTTTCTCTTTCTGTGTCCTTGCGGAGATAAGCAAAGAGGTGGTCCTTATCAGGTTCCTTTGATGTGTAAGGTTCCATTGTAAAATGGGCCTGTTCACACAACTGCTACACTACAATTTATAGCAATATTTTCAGTATTTCTCAGAGGTCGGGTTTCAAGTATAATTCATTTGAAGTAATGGTGCTTCATATAACGTTATCCAAAGAAACAAGCGTTAATGATAGATCTCCTGTGATGTTTGTACTGGCTAATCTATACAGGCCACCAGGGCATCATACAGACTTTATTAAATAATTAGCTGAATTGATGTAAGTGGCGTTGAAATTTTGCAGCAGAGCGATGATATCTCAGATCATCTAGTTTCATGTATATTCCATATAGCCAAAACTGTAAAGCCAACTCCTTGTTACAAATATGGTAGAACAATTACCTCGACCACAAAAGACTGCTTTATAAATAATCTTCCTGACTTATCTCAGTTCCTCAGCATATCCAGTAGCTTAGAACCCCTTGATGATGTAACAGAAACTATGGACTCTCACTTTTCTAGCACTTTAGATACGGTTGCTCCTTTACGCTAAGGGAAGATTAAGGAAAAGAGTCCAACACGGTGGTATAATGAGCACACTCGCGCACTAAAAAGAGCAGCCTGGAAAATGAAGTGTAGCTGGAGAAAAACAAAATTAGAGGTATTTTGCATTGCTTGGCGGAAAAATACTCTCTCCTACAGGAAAGCCTTAAAAACTGTTAGATCTACTTACCTTACATCTCTTTTAGAAGAAAACAAACACAACCCATTTATTCAATATAGTGGCTAAAGCAGGTGCAAACCTTACCCAACAGCACAATAGAGATGACTTTATGAACTACTTTACTTCCAAGATCGAAACTATTAGTGCTAAAATTGTAGCCATGCAGCTGTCGGCCACAGTATCACATCAGATAGTATGCTATAGATCCCCCGAGGAACAAGACCACTCGTTCTCTTCTATTGGAAATTAAGAAGTGTATAAACTTGTTAAATCATCTAAACCAACAACCTGTGTGTTAGACCCTGTTCCATCTAAGCTCCTAAAAGAGGTGCTTCCAGAAGTAAGTGGCTCGGCTCGGAGTCAATTATTCCGCTTATACTACGGTTGACACACCTCAAGACATCGATCAGATGATATATTTCAAGGCATTCGTCCAGTTTTTCTACTTCAATCGCTTCCTGAATATTATTAACTCATCATTGTCATTAGTATAAGTCCCAAAAACCTTCAAACTAGCTGTTATTAAGCCTCTCATTAAAAAAACACTACTTGACCCCAAATAATTAATTAATTACAGGCCAATCTCAAATCTCCTTTTTCTATCAAAGATATTAGAAAAGGTAGTATCATCACAACTATATTCCTTCTTAAAGAAAAATTCTTTACAGTATGTGTGGATTTCCAGTCAGGTTTTAGATCACATCATAGTACTGAGATTGCTCTCATTAAAGTTACAAACGACTTGCTCTTATCATCTGATCGTGGTTGTATCTCTCTATTAGTGCTACTGGATCTTAGCACCACGTTTGACACTGTCGATCACAACATTCTTTTAAACAGACAAGAAAATGATGTTGGCATTAGAGGAAGTGCACTGGCATGGTTCATATCGTATTTATATGACCGCCATCGATTCGTGGCAGTAAATGAAGAGGTATCATACCAATCACAAGTGCAGTATGGAGTACCTCGAGGCTCAGTACTAGGCTTTTAGTACTTAGTACTTTTCATGCTTTACATATTACCCTTGGGAGATATCATTAGGAAACATGGTGTTAGCTTTCACTGTTATGCTGATTAGACTCGGCTCCATATTTCTTTGCGACCCGATGAAACATAACAATTTGCAAAACTAACGGAATGTATAGTTGATATCAAAAACTGGATGACTAGCAATTTCTTACTGCTAAATTCTGAAAAAACAGAGGTGTTAATTATTGGCAAAACTTTTGCATGTAATAACCTAGATCACTGTCTAATACTGGATGGCTGCTCTGTAAATTCTTCGTCATCAGTTAGGAACCTAGGTGTACTTTTTGATGGCAATCTTTCCTTCAAAAAACATGTTCCTAGCATTTGTAAAATTGCATTTTTCCATCTTAAAAATATATCTAAATTACAACCTGTGCTCTCAATGTGAAATGCAGAAACATTAATTCATGCGTTCATGACCTCGAGGCTAGATTATTGTAATGCTTTATTGGGTGGTTGCTCTGCACGTTTAATAAACAAACTCCAGCTGGTTCAAAGTGCAGCAGCTAGAGTTCTTACTAGAACCAGGAAGAATGACCACATTAGCCCGGTTCTGTCAACACCGTCTGGCTCTCTATTAAACATTGTATACATTTTAAGATCTTGCTAATGACCTATAAGGCCCTGAATGGTTTGGCACCTCAGTATTTGAGTGAGCTCTTATCACACTATAGTCATTCATGTCCGCTGCGATCTCAAAACTCTGGCCATTTGATAATTCCAAGAATATCAAAATCAACTGCGGGCGGTAGATCGTTTTCCTATTTAGTGCCCAAACTCTGGAACAATCTACCTAAAACTGTTCAGGAAGCAGACACACTCTGACACTTTAAATCTAGATTAACGAACCATCTCTTTAACCTGGCTTACACATAATACACTATCGCATTTCTATAATTCAAATCCGTTAAAGGATTGTTAGGCTGCAATAATTAGGTCAACCAGAACCGGGAAAAACATCCAAAAAAACACAATGCATTTGTTACATTGTTAGAAGAATGACATTTACGCTAATATTAGTCTGTTTATTTCTTATTCAGAGGTCACCGTAGCCACACAGATCCAGACTGTATCCAGATCAGATGGTCACTGCAGCCACCCGGATCCAGTCCGTATCCAGATCAGATGGTGGATCAGCAGCTAGAGATGACCTCTACCGCCCTGAACGCCCAGGACAACTAGATGAGCCCCAGAGACTGATCCCCAGTGAAGACCCTGTTTCCTAGACGGCCATCGGGACAAGACCACATGTACCAGATGAGTCCTTTGCACAATCTGACACTGCTGCAGCCTAGATTTAAACTGACGATTTTGTCTGGCCAGAAGAGAATGGCACTATTTCGACACACTATTTTCCTGTCTAAATACCGTAAAGCTGATGTAAAGCCACCCAGCTTTATATCAAGCTGATGTAAAGCTGCTTTGACACAATTTGCATTGTTAAAAGCGCTATACAAATAATAGTGACGTGACTTGACTTGACTTTCTCACTGGATAGTTGATGCCATAACCTTGGCTTATGCCTTGGATGGAGGATTGGCCTCCTCCTGGGCGTGGTCCAGTGGGATCTCTATTGGTGAGATCTGTGCGGCTGCCAGCTGCCAGCTGGTTGTCACCATCCACATTTGCCAGAATCTATAATCTAGACGTCCCGGCCTTGCAGGCATGGGTTTTGTCTGCTTAATCTGCCCATTTCTTCTTAAGGGTGGAAATGGTTGTGCTGATAGCCCTCAGCTATGCTTGGGGCTTAGTTGGCTCATGTTCTTCAGGGGCCCTTAACTAAGTGCTCCAAGACTGAGCTCGCAGAGCAGGTCGTTCTGTATCTGCTCATAGCACGGCGTGATTGGATGCATTTCCCATACACAACGTAAGAGAATGTTTTAAAGCGAATGCTCCGGTTACAGATGTAACCACGGTTCCCTGAATTAAGGGAACAGGCGTAGTCACTGGCCGTGCTATAGGCCACAGCCAAATCACCCTGCAGCCCAAAACTGGTTGCCCACTGAAGCTAAGCAGGGTTGAGCCTGGTCCGTACCTGGATGGGAGACCTCCTGGGGAAAACTAGGTTGTTGTTGGAAGAGGTGTTAGTGAGTCCAGCAGGGGGTGCACACACTGTGGTCTGTGTGGGTCCTAATGCCCCAGTATAGTGACGGGGACACTATACTGTCAAAAAGCACCGTCCTTCGGATGAGACGTTAAACCGAGGTCCTGACTCTCTGTGGTCATAAAAATACCATGGCACTTCTCGTAAAGAGTAGGGGTGTAACCCTGGTGTCCTGGCCAAATTCCCTCCACTGGCCCTTATCAATCATGGCCTCCTAATAATCCCCATCCACTTGATTGCCTCTGATTCACTCTCCTCTCCACCTGTAGCTGGTGTGTGGTGAGCGCACTGGAGCCGTTGTACTGTGGCAGCCGTCGCATCGTTCAAGTGGACGCTGCACACTGGTAGTGGTTGAAGAGAGAGACCCCCCCCACATGTTTGTAAAGTACTTTGGGTGTACAGCAATACACAATAAAGCGCTATATAAATGCATCATTCATTCATCATTCACAAGTTACATGCGAATCGATGACTCTCGCTTCAGTGGAATGATTCTGATGAAATGGCGCTGCGAGCCAACTTATATAGAGGTCAGCTCTGCCCCTTCTGGGCAGACCCCTTCTTCAGCAAACCAGAGCGCCATTGGTTTGTGCAGCTACACAAATGTGAGCAAATCAGGCTTCATTACAGAGTAAAACATGAGTTTTCCCACAATCACAACGCTTGTTCCTTTAATTCAGGGAACCAAGGTTACGTCAGTAACCAGAGTGTTTTCTAATGCAAGCTTTTCATTCTTGAAAAATACAATACTGAAGAGCATTGTCTTGCCATGTCTTGTTTTGTCGGGGGCAATCAGGAATAAATAAATATAAACACAAATAATTACATCAGTAATGTAAAAGAATGAAGCAATACTTAATAAAAACTACAAAAAAATACAGGCTTCTTATAAAACAAGCTAAGTAAGGAATAATTGATGACGGGCCATTTAATTATTAGAAAAATAATGCACACCCAAGGTGGTGATGCGGTCACAACGCGAAGCGGAGGTGCCGTTACACCTCCCGGTGTGCATTATTTTTCTAATAATTCAATGGCTCGGAGTCAATTATTCCGCTTATACTACGGTTGACACACCTCAAGAAATCGATCAGATGATATATTTCAAGGCATTCGTCCAGTTTTTCTACTTCAATCGCTATTGTGAGTAGAATAATTTATTCCGCATCTCA
Organism: Ptychobarbus kaznakovi; assembly: GCA_027422405.1. Lineage (NCBI taxonomy): Eukaryota > Metazoa > Chordata > Actinopteri > Cypriniformes > Cyprinidae > Ptychobarbus > Ptychobarbus kaznakovi. The sequence goes on along the minus strand of CM049803.1, from coordinate 7,478,192 downwards.
TCCAACACCTCCCTTGCTAATTCCAAAACTTTATTTTAAACCGTAACGGAGGCATGAGCCGTTGATAGCAGACTATAGTTAATACAGTTAAAAACTAAGTTATGAGATAGAGAGAGAGAGAGAGATTAATGTTACCTCTGTGAGTCAGTGATCTGCAGCAATGTCTATAGTGAGACTTTAAGTTAATTTTCTTCACGAACAGAGCTGTTGTTGCTAACTTACATCGCTTGTGAGAAGTCATGTAGTTTTTAAGTTCTTAAACTATGTTACTGATAAAATCGGCAGAGTAGTGCTAACTACATTAGCGCTTATGTTAAGGTGTGTGCAAACTATATGTGGGTCTGTGAGGGAGAGACCGAGAGCGGGAGAGAGAGAGTAGGCTATGTGCTTTCCGTACATAATAAAACTTAATTTTGTGGCAAAAACATGGACAAGATTTGTCGATTTTATTCTTTTATTTACTGTATTTATTTGTTTGTTTGGCCAGTGTTGTTGTGGGTTTTGGTTATTTTTCTGTTGTAAGACCTTTGAAATAATATAAATAATTTGGCGAAGTGATACGGAACTGTAATGCGGTCAAGAGAGCTTCCTTGAACTACGTTCGCTGTGCGTTTCCCTGAAAATAATTGCACACTTCAGAACGTTCACCAGCCAATCAGATTTAGGCATTCAACGGCCCCGTAGTATAAGTTAAAATAATCGACAGAGGACAATATGCCCAAATACAGTTTACACTCCAGTTGTACACATTCTGCCTAATGCATTTGTAGTTATTAGAAAAATTATTTGTAACTAAATCAATTAAAAAAACTGTCAAAATATAACTGCCCAATATTAATGTTTTCTGTTAACTATGTGGTAAAATAAATACATAAATTATAATACAAATACAAATATGATTTGGAATTCATGAATTAGGAAACTGACTAAACTTAATTATTACAATGTAGATTGTCTTGTACTGTATGTAATACTGTATATTTTTGTCTTCTTAATCATACCATTCTTTGATCATATTTGTTTGTAATTGCTTTTTTATTGTTTCTCTTCGTCACATGACAGCTTAACGTCCAGCTGGGATGTCTTGCCAAGTATCCGACCTGCTCCCCAGCCAAGGTCAACTTTTTTAATGACCATTCATGACCTCTAACCCCAAGCTTTAAACCCTTAACCTCAGTAACCCCTAAAATCAGTCATACACCAATGTTAAATTATTCAAATCACTTCAGGAAAGAAAATATATTTTTGCTCATGAAAACCAAATAACAATTGGTAAGCTCAGTGTATGTGTATATGTGATCCACAAAGTGGCAAAACTTGCCCAGGCAGAAAAGTAAAAGGTAAAGACAGAAAAACAAGAACAGACACGCATGTTCACAAGTGGTGTGTTAGGAGTTAAGAGACACCCGCAGTCCTAGTTTAAATGAATACAAACTGATGTTTTAGTTAATTGTTCATAATTTCTGGAGAGATAGCACCCAACAGAGTCTGGCTGCAGACATGCACATGCATGCGCTGTCAACGGCATTTCCACAAGTGACGTCACTTGCAGTCTCAACATGTTAAAACAGTAGCCAGGTGGTAAAGACAAGGGGAAAAAAAGAAACAAAATTACAGTGTGACTTGCAATCGACACAAATTATGCCTGTTGGCAATGGATACAAGGCGCTGTGGCTGGTGGTTAAACTATTAATAATCTTTAATCAAAATCTGAACATTTGCTTCCGCTCTGGAATGGCGTTCCTTTTTTGATGACGTCAGTTTGACGGCTTGGGCAGAATATCCTTAAACACACCCCTCCGACCGTAAGGTTTTTATGAGTGAGAGACAGAGAGGAGGAGCGCTAAAATAAAACCCTGCCCTCTATTCAATAGTCCGTTTCTACTGGAAATATGTCACTACACTGAAATAAAGTCAGCAGCAACTTCCGGTTCACCCGGACTTTAATGACTCATAACGATGATTATAAAGCCCAAACTCAGTATAGGCTGCTGCTCATTATTAAAACATAACTAATGTCATTGTCTCCATTCATTAAGCTAGTCTATATGTTTTATTTATAATGATTTTCTATGGGAGAAAAATGTTTAATGTCCAATTCAACCAAAGTCCCTTTAAGGCAAGTTATTTCACTCAGCGTTTATCTTTGAAACACCTCTCGGGCATGTGACCGCTGCACCTCACGTGGAACCAGAGAAAAAAGGCAGCACTTTCAAAGAAAGCTATTACTGCTATAAAAAAGGGGAAAATAGATACATATTTAGATACTACTATAATGTACTATTATATAAAAACATTATGTAAGTGTTCATACTGTTATTATTTTTGTTGCTGTTTGTTTAGGTAAGCAATAACACATTTATCATGTGTTTTTCAGCTGCCAGTAACTTTTTTGGCGCAGGTTCATTTTGTTGACTGTCGCTATAGAAATGGATAATCCCCAGTAAGAGGACATGAACAGTACGGAGTTGAACCAAAGTCCCTTTCAATATTTCTATAGTCTTTGGTTGTGCATTACGTGTGGTCATCTCGGAATTACGGTATACGACATGGCGTGACCGCAGCATGAGTGTTGCATTTCTACCCATTCAACACACTGCATCCTAGGCTCGTCTGCTTGTCTGTACACAATATTTTTAATAAACTATATATAGAAATTATTCCTGAATTAAATAAATTAATTAAATAATTACGCTTGCAAAAAGTATATACTTTGCACTCAAAACGAGCCTAAAATGCGAAATAATAAGCCTAATTAGCATCTATTTCCAAAAGTAAAACATAGAAATATTTGGTAAATACAGTTTTGTTTATTTGCAATAATTACTATTTACTATTGTGCAGTGTGATTTTTGGTGAATTGTATTAAAACTAGGGTAAGTTTGATCTGCAAACATCATTATTATATTAGTAGGCCTCTATAGATCCCACAACAATAAAAAAACAAACAAAATATATTGTCCCCCCTTTTTTAATTCATAGGTAGTCATAATTGAGATTTCAATTATATTTTGAACACTGAACAAGAAAATGTTACCCATTTTCCTTTTCAGAAATCTGGTCACCTAAACAGACACTGGATAAGGATGACATCTGCTAGTGCACGTGTCAGACGCCTGAGTTTGTGCTTGCCATCAATGGTGTATACTTTAAAAGGCTATGGCCATTTCCAAAGACTTTAGATATACAAAGACGATGCACTCATATTACTTATGAATGGGAGAAAGGGCAATGCGCAATTTGGTGAAATAGTTCATGCAAACGTAAAGTAAATGTGCATGTGGCAGAACCAGATTTTATGAAAAATACAGAATAATACTCACAATATTATGTTGATAATATACAAAGTTTTTGGACACATAAACCACACTTAATGTCTGAATTGTATTCGATTAGATATAACATATCAGACTAAGTAGAATCTACAAAATGATGCTGGAGCTTTTCTAAAAAAAAAAAAAAAAAAAAACCTTTTTTGAGCCACATTTAAATTGATTTAAAAAGGGTTTTTCCCCCATCCTTTGTAATCCATTAAGTTTTCTGTCCATTAAGCCCACTTCCCACCCTTAATAATCAATTAAGGTTAATATAAATTAAAAAAAGTATGGAAACATTGATTTTTAAAAGTTTTAATAAGGTCTCTTATGTTCACAAGTTAAAACATAAACAGTAAAAACACTAATATTGTGAAATAATATTACTGTTTAAAACAAATGTTTTCTATTGCAGTTTATTTTAATACTATTATTAAATCATATTTTATTTTTTTAGCAGTCATTACTCCAGTCCTCAATGTTACATGATCTTTAAGAAATCATTATATGATGATTTGCTTAGTTAATATTGGTGCTCAGTTATTAGTAATGGTTCTTATTAATATCAATGTTAAAAGCATTTTTTGCTGCTGAATATTTTGTGGAAACTTTTTTTTTCGTGATTCTTTAAATTGAAAAGTTCAAAAGAATGGCATTTATGTGAAATGGAATCCTTTGCTACATTATGAATGGTTTTACTGACACTTTTGATCAATTTAATGCATAATTGCTGAATAAAATACATTTATATTAAACACACACACACATGCCCCAAACATTTGAATGGTAGTATATAATAGTTTTATAAAGGTTCATGTGACACTGAAGACTGGAGTAATGATGCTGAAAATTCAACATTGCATCACCGGAATAAATTACATTAGAAAATATATTCATATAGAAAATGTTATTTATTTTAAATTACAAATCTGTTTTATAGTGTTTTTACTGTATTATTGAGCACATAATGCAGCAAAGTCCATGAGAGACATGAAAAAAAAGAAGTAAAAATCTGAATGTTTTCAAACTTTTGTGTGTATGTTTGTGTGTGTGTATCTATACGGTTGAAGGCAAAATTATTAGCCCCTATGAAATTTCAATTCTTTTTTAGATATTTTCCAAGTGATGTTTAACAGAGCATGGGGATTTTAACACAGTATTTCTTATTATATTTTTCATCTGGAGAAAGACTTATTTATTTCAGTTTGCCTGGAATAAAATTATTATAAAAACAAAATCTGCTAAGGTCAATATTATTAGCCCCCATAAGAAATGATCTGTTTGATTGGCTACAGAACAAATCACTGTTGTCCAATAACTTGCCTAAATAACCTAACTTGCCTAATTAACTTAAATAATCATCTAAGCCTTTAAATTGCACTGTAAACTGAGGATTAGTATATTGGAAAACAACTAGTAAAATAATATGTACGGTCATCATGGCAAAGACAAAATAAATTAGTTTAGACTTAAGAAAAATTATTGTTAATACTTACAAAGTAGGAGAAGCATATACACATTTATAAAAGCATTTTCAAGTGTCAAGAACAGCCGTGAGAAGTATTATCACCAAAAAAATGACCAAACAAACCTCCAAGCTAGACTGAAGTTTGAAGGACAACCTGGAGAAACGTGTCCTTTGGTCAGATGAGACAAAACTAAAGTTCTTTGGCCATAGAGATGTTGCCTGTGTTTGGAGAGAAAGAAGGAAGAAGCGCTCAACCCAAAGAAAACTGTTCCCACAGTGAAACATGGCTGTGGGAGTATAGTGCTGTTGGGATGTTTCAGTGCATTTGGAACTGCCAGAGAATCTTTTCAGGGTCGAAGGAATCGTGGAAAAGGAAGACTATGTGAAGAATTTGAAAGACAACCTCAGGCAATCTACATTTTGTCTTCCAGCATGATAACGACTCAAAGCATACCTCACTTCTGGTAAAGAACTACTTTCAAATGAGCAAAGTGAACATCCTTGACTGGCCTGCACAAAGCCCAGACTTGAATCCAATAGAAAATCTGTGGGGCTCACTTAAGACCAGAGTCCATGCCAGGAGACCAGCAAATCTGGAGGAGCTTGAGAGATTTGCTAAGGAAGAATGGGCTGCGACTCCTCAGGAGACATGCCTGAAACTTGTTGAGAACTACAACAAATGACTAAAGGCTGTTATCAAGCAAAAGGGATACACCATTGACTATCAACTAATTATTATTTGTATTTTTTTATTCTTGGTTATAATTTTGTTTCAATTTGTATTACAAACACTCCAAGCTTCCTAAATTAACTATTATGTTTATAAATGCCATGTTGAAAAATCTTAAAATCTTCTTTCCGTTAAACAACACTTGGGAATTATTAGAAAAATAGTAAAATATTTAATTGGGGGCTAATAATTTTGTCTTCAACTGTATGTGTGTGTGTGTATATATATATATATATATATATACAGTAGTATCTCACATAATTGAGTACACCCTCACATTTTTTGTAAACATTTTATTATATATTTTAATTTGACAACACTGAAGAAATGACACTTTGCTACAATGTAAAGTAGTGAGTGTACAGCTTCTATAAAAGTGTAAATGTGCTGTCCCCTCAAAATAACTCAACACAGCCATTAATGTCTAAACCGCTGGCCACAAAAGTGAATACATTCCTAAGTGAAAATGTCCAAATTGGACCCAAAGTGTCAATATTTTGTGTGGCCACCATTATTTTCCAGCACTGCCTTAACCCTCTTGGGCATGGAGTTCACCAGAACTTCACAGGTTGCCACTGGAGTCCTCTTCAACTCCTCCATGACGACATCACAGAGCTGGTGGATGTTAGAGACCTTGCGTTCCTCCACCTTCCGTTTGAGGATGCCCCACAGATGCTCAATAAGGTTTAGGTCTGGAGACATGCTTGACCAGTCCATCACCTTTACCCTCAGCTTCTTTAGCAAGGCAGTGGTCGTTTTCATGTTGGAATATTGCCCTGCGGCCCTATCTCCGAAAGGGAGGGGATCATGCTCTGCTTCAGTATGTCACAGTACATGTTGGCATTCATGGTTCCCTCAATGAACTGTAACTCCCCAGTGCCGGCAGCACTCATGCAGCCCCAGACAATGACTTATCTTTAGAAGAGGCTTCCTTCTTGGATGACAGCCATGCAGACCAATTTTATGCAGTTTACGGTGTATGGTCTGAGCACTGACAGGCTGACCCCCCATACCTTTATCCTCTGCAGCAATACTGGCAGCACTCATACATCTATTTCCCAAGCACAACCTCTGAATATGATGCTGAGCACGTGCACTCAACTTCTTTGATCGACCATGGCGAAGCCTGTTCTGAGTGGAACCTGTCCTGTTAAACCTCTGTATGGTCTTGGCCACCGTGCTGCAGCTCAGTTTCAGGGTCTTGGCAATCTTTGTATAGCCTATGCCATCTTTATGTTGAGCAACAATACTTTTTTCAGATCCTCAGAGAGCTCTTTGTCATGAGGTGCCATGTTGAACATCCAGTGTACAGTATGAGAGAGTGAGAGCGATAACACCAAATTTAACACACCTGCTCCCCATTCACACCTGAGACCTTGTAACACTAACGAGTCACATGACACCGGGGAGAGAAAATGGTACACTTAGGGGTGTACTCACTTTTTTGGCCAGCGGTTTAGACATGGCTATGTGTTGCGTTATTTTGAGGGGACAGTAAATTTACACTGTTATACAAACTGTACACTCACTACTTTACATTGTAGCAAAGAGTAATTTCTTCAGTGCTGTCACATGGAAAGATATAATAAAATATTTACAAATATTTGATGGGTGTGCTCACTTCTGTGAGATACTGTATGTATGTATATATATATATATATATATATATTTGCACACACACGAAGACACCCCTCAACATTTGAAGTGGATCAAAAAAAGTTAATCCAAGTGGTCCTAAAACAATAATTAATTTTGGTTTTAAGTTTTGATCCACTTCAAATGTTGACTAATATATATACACACTCTACTTGGAATAGAAAACATTATCTAGTCTTGGAAAATGTTAAATAATGTGTTGTCTAAGAGATTAAAATATTATGATTTACTGTTCAATAATTTTTTTTCTTTGGTTTCATCCTATAGATCGCAAGATATGGCAAAAGAACGCAAAGAGGATATGGCTTTAAAGACGACCTCTAACTCAAAACCAGAGGAATCTGCCCCTCAGCCTGAAACTTGATTCTAAACAGTCCGTGTATCTTGGCCTTTTTGTCTTGTGAACAAAATTATTTAAATTTTAAGCTGCAGTCCATAACTTTTTTGGGCTAAAAATGATCCAAAATCAATATTTGAGCAAGTACATAACCAGCCAGTGTTCAAAACTATTGCCTTACTTTAGCCCGATTCACAACGGTTTGCTTATAATAATGTTTTCTAATTTTAGTGGTACGGGTAAGTTTTTTTGGGAAATTCGAACATGCCGCAGCATCATTACGTCACGTCTGTAAACATAAAGAAGTTGTCCCGGCTACTAGGCTATCGCATGTGAGGATCCTGCAGGTGGTGGATCGTTTATAGCCTTTTCTTACAGCATCTAGAATAATTAAATGTATCATTTTGATGGCGGATTGTAATCCAGAAAGGATTGTGTTTATGAAACACATGTGAATTAAATTAAATTATATTCCAGTTTTAAATGTGCTTCTGATTACAGATATCCTGGGATTACACAATATTTGCATTTTAAAGAAAACCAGTTCGAAGGGAAGAATAATTAGTTTTCTGGCATAAAATAATTTCTTAAAATGAATTTCGAATGGCCTGACGATTAGATTAGACTGTACAGAAATCGAAATCTACATGCTAATACACACTATACTCGTAGTCACACAATGCTGATGTTGTTAACATTAATAATTTGAGAATAAAGTATAACAATAATAATAATTTGCACGGTTTGATGTGATATGAGCTAACCGATCTTTAGATTAAATCACCATTGGTAGCGAGATTTATGGTAATGCTTTTTTCCTCAGTTGGTCAGAACAAAGTGGCAGACTTGTTACTTGTATGGTAATGGTTTTAGGTATGGTTACCGTGTATGGTAAAACACGGTGAAAATTCTTATTTGGGTCATATATTCAAGACGTAGGCTAGAATCTGTGACTACGAAGTACAGTAAATATCCCCACCAGCAGAGGTGGAAAGAGTACAAAAATATTCTACTCAAGTAAAAGTACCATTACATTAATGAAATTTTACTTAAGTACTAGGAAAAAAAAGCCAGTCTAAAAATATACTGAAGTAAAAGTAAAAAGTAGCTACTTTAAAATTTACTCAGAGTAAAAATTACTTAGTTACATTTTAACAGTGGGAGGGATGAAAAATGGGATATGCCAAGGGTATCAAACTCAGTCCCCGGGGGGCCACAGGTGCACAGCTTTGCACTGTTTATAACCCCAATTAAAAACATATGATCCAGCTAAACTAATAATTTAGGCTTATTTGAAAACTATCGTGGTATGTGTGTTGGAGCAGGGTTGGAACTAAACTCCACAGCCCTCCAGGAACTGAGTTTGACACACCTGGGATAGGCCTATAAATCTCAAACTAGTCGTGTTTAATTAAAGGAATCAGTTATTTAGAATAATAACACATTTGGGCTGTTACCAGGCAAATTAAATCAGTATCAACTAAATTAATATTTGCAATGCAGAGGAAACACAGAAGCTTAATCTGAAGTGGCATAGATGTTTTTACACACTGACATGAATGCATTTAGCCAGCAGTTACAAATGCAGAAATAATGTTTTGATAAATAAGACATAAAATGAATACTCGTTTGAAATTATTTAAAAAATAAATCAAAAGATTCTTTAAATGTGAAATTAAAACAGCCAGTTGGTGTCAAGGTGCGTTCACACCAGACGCGAATGAAGCGTTACGCGCAAATTATTTAATGTTACATGTTAAGTCAATGCAAAGACGCGATAGACAATCCTGCGGCACAAATGGCGCGAATTACGAGTTGAAAAATCTGAATTTGGCGGATATTCGCGCCACGTTAACCAATCAGGAGCTTGCTCTAGCAGTGACGTGATTACGAGCAGATGCAGAAAATCCGAAACAACAATGGAGGACAAATTAATTGTGGTTGTATGTGGGTACCCGGAGTTGTACGATACTACTTCGTACTTTTACAAAAACAGGAATAAATTTTGCAACAAGACTGGAGCTGCCTGGCAGAAGCCCCTCCCATGACGCAAATTCACGTCTGTTGTGTAGTGAATTTCATGCACGAATGAAGCGAATTTCACACGCGAATGAAGCGAGTAAACTCAAAATGTTCAAGCGTCCAACTACGCGCGAATAGGTGTGAACGCACCTTCAGCAAGTCACTGTTAAGAGAGTCATTGCGATTGAACCGAATCATTTAAACAGTTGATTAATTTAAGAACAAAACACAATCATGTTGCTCAGAGACAAAAAACTGTGTATGGTTGCTGTGTTTGGAATAATTTTTGTTGTCGAAAGAGCAAAAACAGGCAATATGGTGTCTAAAACGCCAAGTCTCTTAGTTAACTTTTTTTTTTTTTATGTACAGGCCTATGTAATCATGCTGATTTGTGGAGAAAAAAACGGCACTCTTTGTGTGCAATTGATTTACTATATGAAATTATATAAATATATACATTTTCTGCCCCTATATCTTAAATTTTGTGATCATTTTAAAGACAATTTAACAGACTGAATCACACAGTGAAAGAAAGCACTCCAAATGCACACGGACTAGTCTAATTACTAGATTCTACGGCACACGTTTAGAGTGTTTGGTTTTGTTTGGTTTCTGGCAAAATACTGATAATGTCAAATCGCACATTGTTAAAACAAAAATTACTATGTTATCGCAGATGATATCGCACACCCTGCACCACTGTCTTTTTGGCTAATTTGTGCAAAACCTTTTGCTAAACTGTCGCTTCATTTTAACCACCAATGCAATGATGCAAGTATTTACCTTACCTCTACATGCTTGCGAAGGGGTGATGTCGAGATTTTATAAGCTGCTAATTCGGTCCCCCTAAGCAAACACAGCTTACACTGCATAATAGAGCATACATATGGCCAGGGGTTCACTTCATTTCCTTCGAGTTCAACTTCAGCAGAATACGACAGGGTTTGGTTTTCAGCTGGGTCTGTGCACCATTAATGCCTGTCTTGTCCGTCTGAATCTTTCTTGTGATTTTAGCGCCAGTTTGTTCTTCTGCCCATTATTTGCTGCAGTAGTTTCCAGGGAGCTATTTTTATTTATTTTTTAATCAGTAATTAGTGTGTTTTAAAATGTAGCAAAGTACAATACTTCAAACTAAATATACTTAAGTAAAATTAAAATTACAGATTTGAAAAATTACTTTAAAAAGTAGAAGTACACAAAAAGCTACTCAAATTACAGAAATGCGAGTAAATGTAATTCGTTACTTTCCACCTCTGCACACCAGTGTGGTGACTGACTGACACACATACTCCTCAAAACATTAGATTAATCTGCGCTGGAACACAACCCCATGCAAGAAAGATAATTCCGCACACAGCTGCAATTCCAGATTTCTAAACAGAGATGGCGACAAAGAGGCAACATATAAGGACTGCAGCTTTAATTGGTGTCCTCTCATTTCTCAGTAAAAGATTAAGTAATTTTGAAACCCCTTCCTTCATTTGCACGTTTTCCTCACTGTTACATCATGGTTTAGCAGAGAGCTTCTGTTTGGCTCTCAGTGTGTGTGTGGTTTTGCATTTTCTTCATTACATCTATATCAGTTAGTCTTTCTAAAATTACCTCTTATGACTGTGAGTTTTATTGTACAGACTATAAATTAATTATTAAATTCCTGAAATTATATCATGATTGTTCCTTGTGATGAAATGCTGTGATTCTACTATTGTAGGGAGATATATGGAACATTATTCAAAATGTACACTGAAAATAAAAAAATATTGTAAATCAAACAGTTTTGTGTTCCCAGTCATATTATTTGTAATCTACACAACAAAATAGTTTCTCTTCTCTTTGCTTTGAAATCTTAAAAACACACTAGATTACTAGCCTATATATATAATATATATATATATATATATATATATATATATTTATTATATATGTATACAGTGTTGGGAAGGTTACTTTGGAAATGTAATAGGTTACAGAGTACAAGTTACCCTACTTAAAATGTAATAAGTAGTGTAACTTTTCAATTACTTTATAAAAGTAAAGTAACTAATTACATTTGATTACTTTTTGATTACTTTTCTAAATTTCTAATGTTTTTCAACTGTCAATCATTTTTAAAACATGTAAACCAGGCAGGGTTAAACTTACAGTAGAGTTTAACACTAATTACTGTCAGACTCTCGAAAGCCTTCATCACTTGAATTAAGATTATAATATTTAAATTTTAAAGGAGACATTGGATGCAAAATATCTTAATTTTCATATAAATATGTCTTTGCAGTGTGTGGACACAACCACCCTACAATGGTAAAAAATGAACTCCTTTTTCAATCCCCCCAAAAGCCTAAACAGTTCATTTATCAAGCCATTTTGATTTTGTATGTGAATAACCCCCTCAATACCAGATGAGGTGAGACCCTTGAGCAAGGCACCAAATCCCCAACTGCTCCCCGGGCGCCGCAGCATAAAAGGCTGCCCACTGCTCCGGGTGTGTGTTCACGGTGTGTTTGTTCACTGCTGTGTGTGTACACTTTGGATGGGTTTAATGCAGAGCACAAATTCTGAGTATGGGTCACCAAACTTGGCCACACATCACTTCACTTTCACTAAATTAGTTATTTCTGGCTGCATAAATCATTTTACTCCAGAATGCTTTTTGAATGAGGGACAATTCAAGGCAAGTTTTGTTAAAAAGTTCAAACTAAAGGATGGATCAGCAACCATTGTTTGTGATCCAGCTAAACATCCATAAGAAGTAGTTTGACACTTTATATTTTTTTATGATTATCTGCAAATCGCCTTTGCTCTTCCACAGAAGAGAGGGGCGGATTGAGCAAAGCTCATTAACATGTAAAGAGATATGCACCGAAACGAGTCGCTGTGTTCTTTTACACGCCCACCGAGACCATTTCAAGATTACCCTAAAGAATCATACCCACTTGTGGAAAATGGGCATCTGATGTCCTCTTTGAAGCACAGCCACCTCAAAATCAGACTTACTTCAAATCATTATGAGGTTAAATACAGATTTAAAAATCATAACAAGAAATATTTTTAATAGCTATGATACTGATTTTGAAATCAAATCTTTGCATAGCTATGACAGGAAACACTGGAATCTAATGATGCCTTAGAAAAAACTGTTTATCTTAAAAAAAAACATATGCATAAACCCATATAGGAAATTTAATACTTATTGGATAAGCATGTTATAGACTTCTGAAACATTGGTATTTCATATTTTAGAGCAGTCACTGCAATTTATGAAATAAATTAATTAAATCTGTATGTGGGAGTGTGTGTGAAAAAATCAGATGTAACCCTCTTTGTAATCCTTAACATTTTCATAAGTAACTGTAATTTAATTACACATCTTTTCTTAGTAACTGTAACTAATTACAATTACTTTAATTTTGTAATTAAATTACGTAATTCCGTTACATATAACTAGTTACTCCCCAACACTGTATATATATATATATATATATATATATATATATATATATATATATAATATAATTATATCTACAATATATATTAAATTATGTAGAATCAGTGTACTCAGGTTAAAAATTTGAAAAAATGTGATTTAGTAATAAATGTAATTCTTGATCTGTTATTTGTATTGTAATGCTTACTTGGGGCAAATGTAATTCCTGCTATCAGCATTTCCACTAGTAGAAATGGCATTTGTAATTAAAAATTGCATTTTAAATGAATCATTGACAATTCATTTCATGCAACTGATTAAGTGTTAACAGGGCACTTAAATGTGTTACAGATATTAAAAATGAATTACAAGTTAAAAATCCAAATACAGATATCAGTATTGTATTTCTTACTAGTAAAATATAATTTTTGATATCAATAATTACTCTATGATATTATTATCATTGTAACAGGGCAATCGAGATGAGAGACGTGCATATCCATTTGAAAGCTTTATTAGACAGAGACGTGGTCAAAAACACAGGCAGGTTTGAAACACCAGCAAACGGGTATGGCACGGGCAAAACACAAGAGCAGTTCAGTTCAGTGAACAGACGGGTCGATTTTTCTTCGATTCTCCTTTCTTCAAAAGGAGATGCCTGCTACAAAATATTTTGAGGGAGGCGCCCACCAACCATTCTTAATATGTACCTTAAATCAAAATAAAACTTCAATAAGTACAGCATGTGTGCAAACCAAAAGGCAAAAAGAGACCCACAAATGCAAAGTGCTAAATCATTATTAATACAAAAATCGGCATAGACCATTACACCAGATGAGTATGAAATGAAATATCTCAATGACTTATTAGCTTTTGACATAACATAACAGTAAATACTAATCATGGATGGAAGATAAATTTGCTTATTGTCCACAAAGTCATGAACGTCTTTTTTTCTGAATGTCTCTTGCACTTATCGTTGATGAAGATGATTATGATGCTTGAGCATGATAGAATGTTCAAGAAGTGACCACTGTTTGTCCAAACATTCACCATTTCCCATGTGCTCCCAAAACGTTTCAGTCATGGATGGTGTATCTCAAACGAGTTCAAATCCGGTGGGGAAATAGAAGTCTTAGCACGGGGATACTTTCCATGTGCCCTCGGTGAGAAACTACCAATATTAAAGAGTCCCTATTGATTGAGCTTGAAACATTAAAGTTTCTCAATCTGGACTCTTCAGCATGGAGGGAAGCATGGGAAGAAAAGGCATGCTTCTTCCTAACCAAACAATTATCTCCCTCTACTACTACACCTGTTTATATTAGAGGGGTTATCCTGATTAGAGCCCCTAGAGGACGGTAGTAGACCTGCAAGCCACTCTAATGCATAGTGACAGAACTATGGGCTGTTACAATGATAATAGTCTAGATAGGGACAAACAGAGTCCAAACAACAAGACAAGAGAGAGAGTGAGAGAGATCCAAGGCAGGCTATGAACTTCAGGGCAGGCAGAGATGAGACAAGAAACGAAATACACAGGATAGGATCAAGACACAAATGACTCAATAAACAGGATAAACTAGACCTAGACTCAGAAAACACAGAATAGCTCTGTAATGTAGCTATCATTAGGAGAGCGATAAACGCTAAAAAATACTTGGCAGTTTGAGAAGGACCTGAGTGGGTGTAATATAGTGTGTGTGTGTGTGTGGTTACAGCTGTGTGCCATCAGTGCAATGGATGATGGGAAATGCAGTCCAGAGTGACTGTGTGGTGTGAGAATCAATATGATGAAAGGGCGACCTCTGGTGGTTATTGGGCGGAAGTCCATGAACTGGATTCATGACAATCATGACTTTCCTGATATAGGGTTAATTTCCACTAGTTGAATGGTTCACTCTTTAAATCTGGATATCAAGACTCTCTTGATATCTGGATATTGGAACATGTTTAATTGGGTATTTCTGATATCTGTAAATGGATTTCAGATATTAATACAGTAAGATATTGTAGATATCTAAAATTAAATGTTTTTTTCTCACTAGCAACAATTAGGCTACATTACAGATGTAATTTAACACTGTCAATGGTGAAAATCAAATTATTGATATTAATAATTAGATTTTTTACTCTCAATTGTTGAGATCAAGAATAGACATTTACACGGTGTAATTTTGTACTAAACCTTTGAAAACGCAATTACATCTGAATATTTAAACCTGAGTAATATGGTCATATTTTCTTGACCTGGTAAGGACTCTTGCCGCAGCATTTTGTACTATCTGTAGCTTGTTTATTGAAGATGCAGGACAACCACCTAGCAGTGCATTACAATAGTCCAGTCTAGAGGTCATGAATGCATTAACTAACTTTTCTGCATCAGAAACACTTAACATGTTTCTAAGATGGAAGAATGCTGTTTTTGTAACATTGGAAATATGATTTTCAAAAGATAGTTGCTGTCTAATATAACACCCAGATTTTTGACTGTAGAGGAAGTACACCCGTCTAGTTGCAAATTGTAATCCAAGAGATTGTGTGTACAGTTTTTTGGTCCAATAAGTAATATATTTGTCTTATCTGAATTTAATAGGAGAAAATTATTTGTCATCCAATCATTTTTACATTTTTAACACACTCCGTTAACTTAGTTTATAAGTTTAATCCGGTCTTGTTTAGATATATTTGAGTGTCATCAGCATAACAATTGAAACTAATCCCGTATTTTCTAATAATATTACCAAGGGGCAACATGTATAATGAAAATAGAAGAGACCTAGGAGGACAGATCCTTGTGGTACTCCATACTTTACTTGTGATAATTGAGATGCCTCCCCGTTTAAATAAACAAAGTGGTAGCGATTGGACAGGTAGGATCTAAACCATCTTAGAGCCTGCCCTTGAATACCTGTATAGTTTTGTAATCGATCTATCAGTATGTCATGATCTATAGTGTCGAACGCAGCACTAAGATCAAGTAAAACTAGCAATGAGATGCAGCCTTGGTCTGACGTAGTAAGTCCATTTGTAATTTTAACAAGTGCAGTTTCTGTGCTATGACGGGGCCTAAAACCTGACTGAAATTCTTAATAGATATCATTTTTTAGCAAAAAGGAGCACAATTGAGCAGAACTATTTTTTCTAATATTTTTGACATAAACGGAAGATTTGAAATGGGCCTGTAATTGCCAGTTCACAATGATCTAATTTTGGTTTCTTAATAAGAGGCTTAATAACCACCAGCTTAAATGGTTTTGGGACGTGACCTAAAGATAACGATGAGTTAATAATATTGAGAAGCGGTTCTTCTGCTACAGGTAACAACTCTTTCAATAGTTTAGTGGGTACAGGATCTAATAAACATGTTGTTGGTTTAGATGTAGTTATAAGTTTATTTAGCTCATCCTGTCCTATAGTTGTAAAGCAATGCAGTTTTTCTTTGGTGCGATGAATGAAGCTGAAGTAGGCTACTAGATGCTGTAGAATCTACATTTGTTATTGTATTTCTGATATTATCTATTTTATCAGTAAAGAAATTCATAAGTCATTACTATTAAACTGTGAGGGAATATTTAGATCGGGTGACATCTGTTTATTTGTTAATCTAGCACTGTGCTAATAAAAACCTTGGAATGTTTTGGTGATTATCTATGAGTTTGCGGATATACTCGGTTCTTGCAGTTTTTAGAGCCTGTCTATAGCTGGACATACTGTTTTTTCACGCAATTCTAAAGACTTCCAAGTTTGTTTTTTCTCCATTTGTGCTCAAGAATACGAGTTTCTTTCTTGAGAGAATGGGTATAACTGTTGTACCATGGCGCAGCATGTTTTTCTCTAACCTTATTTAATTTGATGGGGGCAACAGTTTCTAGCGTATTAGAGAAGATAGTTCCCATGTTGCTAGTAATTGTGTCTAGTTGATCTGTATTTATGGGTACACAGAGCAGTTGAGATAAATCAGGCAGGTTATTGGTGAATCTGTCTTTAGTGGTTGGAACAATAATTCTGCCTGGACGATAACGCGGAGCCATATAGTTAATATCAGTAATATGCAGCATGCACGATATAAGGAATGGTCAGTAACATCGTCACTTTGAGGTATGATATCTATATCAGTAAGATCAATTCTATGCAATATAATTAAATCTAGCGTATGATTAAAACGATGAGTGGGCCTGGGGACATTTTGCTTGATTCCCAAAATAATTTATTAGGTCAGTAAAACGCAAGTCCTAACGCATCATTTGTATTAGTGCTTTATCAACATTAACCAATAGGTCTGAGAAGAAATCTGCATTTTTTTTTAGAAAATCTGTATATGGCCCTGGCGGTCTTTACACAGTAGCCAGAGCAAGAGATAGAACAGATTTTTTTGCATATCTGACAGTGTAACATTAAGCATAAGTATTCAGAATGAGTTAAAACCTGTATCCTGTTTTCTGAGTAACATTGAGAATATCACTATATATTGTTGCGACACCGCCGCCACGACCATTCTGACGAGGTTCATGCTTATAACAGTAGCTTGGTGGAGTAGATTAATTTATACCAATATAATCATTTGGTTTAAGCCAGGTTCCAGTCAGACAGAGTACATCAAAACTATCATCTGTGGTAATTTCATTTACAATAACTGCTTTGGGTGTGAGTGACCTAATGTTTAAGAGCACAAAGCTTTAAAAGTAGTTTTTGTTCATTTATTTAGCAAATTTAGTTTAAATCTAGCACACTAATACACTTCTAATATTCAAATACGTTAAAAGATTGTTAGGCTGCATTAATTAGATCAACCAGACCCGGGAAACACTTCCCATAAAACACAATGTACTTGTTACATCGTAAGAAGATCGTAATTCAGCCCTCCTGGATGCAGTTTAAGAGAAGAAGAATGCATTCATTACATTAATGTATTAATCTTTCTAAATGTTGGTTAATAAAAATACAGTTGTTCATTATTTGTTCACAGTAGTTCACGGTGCATTTACCAATATTAAAAAACACAACTTGTGATTTTTATAAATGCAGTAGTAAATGCTGAAATTAACATTAACTAAGATTAATAAATGCTTTACTTACTTTTTACTTTTTAGTCATTTAGCAGACGCTTTTATCCAAAGCGACTTACAAATAAGAAAAAGTAACTAAAACTATAAGTTACAAGTCTATAAAAACTATATATACACACACACTTAAGAAAATTGAGAAATTAAATAAAATTACAAATGCATACAACAACATTTCAAAACGTAACATTTAAATGAAAACAAAAAATAAAGCTAAAAACATTTCAAAATATGAAAACAACCAAAGGTATGAGTATAAAATGATTCTAACATGACACTAAGCCAAACACCCATATATATATATACAGTATATATATGGTATTTAATTTCCATGCAGTATGTTGAAGAAACGTTACTAAAATAAATACAATGTATTAAAATTAAAACTAAAGTAAATACCTATAAAGACATATGAAAATCATACATAATTTATGTAAAATTAAAATAGATAAATCAAACGGCAGTAGTTATCAGTAATCCTAAAAAAAAAAAACACTGGCAAAAACACATGCTAACAAACAACAACTAACACATAGTAAGAATTGGTTATACAAACTAAAACAGAAGTGAAACAAGCAGTAAGAAAGAGGATAAATAAAAAGCGATACTTATATCCCTTGACAGTGTCCCTGCCCGGTGGAGTCGCACGGTAGAGTCGATGGTCTTTACACTCTTCGGTCTTCTCACGAGGAGGGCTTCACACAACGGCTGCCACGACCGCTGCCGTGGTAAACTAAGCTTTTTATACCCATCTAACAAAATACTACTCCAATTCAGCTGAACACAATTCTTGTTAATCACAATAAATGGCCAAGCAAGCACGACCTGACAAGGGACGCGATACAGTACGAGACCAAACGCGATTTCAGCACGGTCTCCACACAGTAAACAAAACAAGCGTTTCCTAGCAACAACAACAACAACTGCGCTAAACACTAATGAGACAAGTAAATACACTTACTAGTTGTTTTTAACTTCCGCTGATAGGCTGCTTCTCTCAAAGAGTATTATTTACACTTCTATCTTCTGCTGGCGCTTAAACACAATTTCCTGGTAATCACAATAAATGGCCAAGCAAGCCACGACACTGACAAGGGACGCGATACAGTACGAGACCAAACGCGATTTCAGCACGGTCTCCACACAGTAAACAAAACAAGCGTTTCCTAGCAACAACAACAACAACAACTGCGCTAAACACTAATGAGACAAGTAAATACACTTACTAGTTGTTTTTAACTTCCGCTGATAGGCTGCTTCTCTCAAAGAGTATTATTTACACTTCTATCTTCTGCTGGCGCTTAAACACAATTTCCTGTTAATCACAATAAATGGCCAAGCAAGCCACGACACTGACAAGGGACGCGATACAGTACGAGACCAAACGCGATTTCAGCACGGTCTCCACACAGTAAACAAAACAAGCGTTTCCTAGCAACAACAACAACAACTGCGCTAAACACTAATGAGACAAGTAAATACACTTACTAGTTGTTTTTAACTTCCACTGATAGGCTGCTTCTCTCAAAGAGTATTATTTACACTTCTATCTTCTGCTGGCGCTTAAACACAATTTCCTGTTAATCACAATAAATGCTGCAGAAGTATTGTTCATTCTTAGTTCATGTTAACTAATGGGCCTTATTGTAAAGTGTAAAACTACATAATATGCTTTTCTAAAGCTAAAGTGACCTTTATACACTGACCAAAATTATAAATTCAACACTTTTGTTTTTGCCCCCATTTTTCATGAGCTGAACTCAAAGATCTAAGACTTTTTCTATGTACACAAAAGGCCTATTTCTCTCAAATATTATTCACAAATCTGTCTAAATCTGTGTAAGTGAGCACTTCTCCTTTGCCGAGATAATCCATCCACCTCACAGGTGTGGCATATCAAGATGCTGATTAGACAGCATTATTATTGCACAGGTGTGCCAGGCTGGCCACAATAAAAGGCCACTCAAAAATGTGCAGTTTTATCATACAGCACAATGCCACAGATGTCAAGTTTTGAAGGTGCGTGCAATTGGCATGCTAACTGCAGGAATGTCCACCAGAGCTGTTGCCCGTGAATTTAATGTTACATTTACATTTATGCATTTAAAAGACGCTTTTATCCAAAGCTCTCACAGTAATTCAGGTTATACATTTTTTGTCAGTATGTGTGTTCCCTGGGAATTGAACCGACAACCTTTTGTGCTGCTAACGCAATGCTCTACCACTGAGCCACAGGAACACAGGAATGTTAATTTCTCTTACATAAGCCGCCTTCAAAGACGTTTCAGAGAATTTGGCAGTACATCCAACCAGCCTCACAACCGCAGACCACGTGTAACCACACCAGCCCAGGACCTCCACATCCAGCATCTTCACCTCCAAGATCGTCTGAGACCAGCCACCCGGACAGCTGCTGCAACAATCGGTTTGCATAACCAAAGAAGTTCTGCACAAACTGTCAGAAACAGTCTTAGGAAGCTCATCTGCATGTTGGTTGTCCTCATCGGGGTCTCAACCTGACTGCAGTTCGTCGTCGTAACCGACTTGAGTGGGCAAATGCTCACATTCGATGGCATCTGGCACTTTGGAGTGGTGTTCTTTCACAGATAAATTCCGGTTTTCACTGTACAGGGTAGATGGCAGACGTCATGTAGGTTAGCAGTTTGCTGATGTCAACGTTGTGGATCGAGTGGCCCATGGTGGCGGTGGGGTTATGGTATGGGCAGGTGTATGTTAAGGACAATGAACACAGGTGCATTTTATTGATGGCATTTTGAACAGGGGCGGATTTAGTGAATTGGGGGCCCCAGGCAAATATAGGAGTGGAGCCCTATACATTTGCACACATTTACCTAGTTACCTTGGGGTTCCTTTTTTGTTGTGATGCTTGCTGCTGCACAATGGGGCCCCATAGTTAAGTTCAATGTTTCTACCTTTTTCATGTACAGTACATGTTATAATGGGATTTTTTTCATTTACATATATTAATTTAGCAGACACTTTTACTATTTCATGTTCCCTGAAGGGAAGGAAGAAGTTATCGGATTAATGTAATTTTTACATTTTCTCAGATGATACTGGTCATCAAGATATAGGGGCTTGATTAAAATCTCACCCAAAAAATCACATAGGCAGAAGGCAGTGGAGAGTGATTAACTCCCACCCGGATGACAATAATAGACCATACAAAATACCAATAAATAAATAAATAAATAATATATTATCTTTATTATATAATATCTTAATATCTTTAACATTGCAAACAACAATAAAATCAAAGAAGGACTTTAACTGTAAGCTACACAATTATACGGAAAACAAAGGTATTGTTTCCTATTTTTTCCTGATGTTTGTTATTATTTCAAATTTTATATACATTTTTATAAACTTTTTTTGATTTACTACTAGGCATGTTGACAATAATGTCTTCAACATTGTCTATGGTCAGATATGTTTTAGTCAACTTTCAAAATTTTCTTTGCTTAAGAAAGTATGAAAATATACAGTTATGATGTTTTTTAGTTTTTTCATATGATTTCATCGAGTTAGTTTTTGCATCAAACACATTGTTATTTTCGGTAATCGAGATCTAGCAGCAACAGCGCATTTTTCCACTTGGGCGAGCGCTTCGTGGATAGCTTTTACCTTGAGCATGAAATCACGCACAAGCCAGCAAATCACTGGCTGTGTCCGAAATTGCCCCTATACCCTCATTCCCTATATTAGTCCACTCATACAGTTCACTTGAAGGAGTGAATGAAAACGAGTGAGTGAATTCGGACACTAAGTGCACCGGAAGGACTGCCACTTTTGCATAGTTTGCTTGCGGTTTAATAATTATTTGAAACGGACAGCTCCAGTAGTAAGATTAAAGGATTTATCTTGAACTCTGTAACGGAAATTATGTATAAACCCTAATAGTCAATTTATAATTAATTTGTACCTGTGTTGTATTACGCTGTATTACGCGGTGGACGGTGCGCTTCTAAAATAAATGAATGATTCAGCTGCGAGCACCATCTTCTGGCGAGACGCGGGAATTAATTCGGCACACGACTCTCACAGTGCATTATGGGATTCTCTAGCCATTAAGTGTACATTGGTTGTACACTCGTTTTTGCAGTGCATTGTGGGAATGAATGAGTGCACTTGAGAACATCCACTATGGTTTCGAACACCACTTTAAATGGCTGTCGCCTCAAATAGTGCACTATTTGAGGGTATAGGTGGCGATTTCGGATACAGCCACTGAGAATGCACAAAAATACTGACGAGTCATAGCAACAGAGCGGAGGTGCCAAATGCTGCGGAGAATCTGCTCTCCCGGAAGCTCCCATCACTGACGTAGATTTACAGAAAATCACTTCTTTTTTTATAAATAATTTTACAGACTTATTCCCAACGCTTTATTAAGCTTTAAGTCACATCTAAAATGATAAGGTATCAACTTATAATCATGTTTATATTAATTAGCCCGTGAAATCATTCTCTCAGACGGCCTGGGTATAAGGCGAAGGCTGAGGACTGAACGCAAGTGGCAGAAGATAACCTTTGCTGTTTATCAAGACCAAGCAATAGCATAAGAGAATCATTCTATCAGGTCTATTAAAACTAAATATATTAACTAAAATAAAATAAGACCCATCTATTTGTATCACAATCAATATCCATCTTCCTTCTGATAAAGACAAGAAATCAATAACTGATCCAGTAAGAT
This sequence comes from Ptychobarbus kaznakovi, assembly GCA_027422405.1. Classification (NCBI taxonomy): domain Eukaryota; kingdom Metazoa; phylum Chordata; class Actinopteri; order Cypriniformes; family Cyprinidae; genus Ptychobarbus; species Ptychobarbus kaznakovi. Next base: position 7,455,458 of record CM049803.1, on the reverse strand, counting down.
AAAACACCTCATGCATGGTGATAAAAGTACAATAAATAAATAAAGAGTCCCATGACTAATTTAAATATTAATTCCCCATTTTGCCAAATTCTTTTGTCCTCCACATGAATGAGTTTCTTGCATGACATCCAAATGAGCAGTGGTGTATAAAGTACAAAGCCATACTCAAGTAAAAGAACAGCTATCTTACCAGAAAATGACTGGTAGAAGTTGAAGTCACCGTTTAGAATATACTTGAGTAAAATTTTTAAAGTATCTGATATTTATTGTACTTAAGTACAAAAAGTATTTTTTTTTATCTTAAACGTATAAGTATAGAAAGTAAAAGTACAAGTAAATGCAAAATGGAAAGGAAGCAAATAAATATATATAAAAAAAATTCACAAAGCTTGAGTAGCAAGATTGTGTTCAGTTTTAACTCTTTCTTCCATTTTGTATTTATGGGTTTGAATAAGTAGCACTTCACCTGGTACTTGAGTATTTCATTTCAACATAAGAAAATATTTCTAGAATCTGCATCTGAAATAGCATTTAGATGCATTTACACTGTTTGTGTATCTCGGAGGGGACATGGATGCATTTAAACTGCCGTTACAGATGCATAAATAGGCCTAATGTTTTGTTTTTAACATAAAACTTTGAATACTGATATTTGAAATTATTTAAAACATGAAACAAATTGTCGAAATGTGAAATTAAAACCACCAGGTGACAGCCGCAGCATCTAGCCGCAGCATTTTGTACTATCTGTAGCTTGTTTATTGAAGAAGCAGGACAACCACCTAGCAGTGCATTACAATAGTCCAGTCTAGAGGTCATGAATGCATGAACTAACCTTTCTGCATCAGAAACAGTTAACATGTTGGCAATGTTTCTAAGATGGAAGAATGCTGTTTTTGTAACATGGAAATATGATTTCAAAAGATAGGTTGCTGTATAATGTACACACCAGATTTTTGATTGTAGAGGAAGTAACAGTACATCCATCTAGTTGCAAATTGTTATCCAAGATATTCTGTGTACTGTTTTTAGGTCCAATAAGTAATATCTCTGTCTTATCTGAATTTAAAAGGAGAAAATTATTGATCATCCAATCTTTTATATTTTTAACACACTCTGTTAGCTTAGATAGTTTATAAGTTTAATCTGGTCTTGTTGAGATATATAGTTGAGTGTCATCAGCATAACAATGGGAACTAATCCCATATTTTCTAATAATAATACCAAGGGGCAACATGTGCAAACCCGATTCCAAAAAAGTTGGGACACTGTACAAATTGTGAATAAAAAAGGAATGCAATAGTTTACAAATCTCATAAACTTATATTTTATTCACAATAGAATATAGATAACATATCAAATGTTGAAAGTGAGACATTTTGAAATGTCATGCCAAATATTGGCTCATTTTGGATTTCATGAGAGCTACACATTCCAAAAAAGTTGGGACAGGTAGCAATAAGAGGCCAGAAAAGTTAAATGTACATATAAGGAACAGCTGGAGGACCAATTGCAACTTATTAGGTCAATTGGCAACATGATTGGGTATAAAAACAGCTTCTCAGAGTGGCAGTGTCTCTCAGAAGTCAAGATGGGAAGAGGATCCCAATTCCCCAATGCTGCGGCGAAAAATAGTGGAGCAATATCAGAAAGGAGTTTCTCAGAGAAAAATTGCAAGAGTTTGAAGTTATCATCATCTAAAGTGCATAATATCATCCAAATATTCAGAGAATCTGGAACAATCTCTGTGCGTAAGGGTCAAGGCCGGAAAAACCATACTGGATGCCCGTGATCTTCGGGCCCTTAGACGGCACTGCATCACATACAGGAATGCTACTGTAATGGAAATCACAACATGGGCTCAGGATACTTCCAGAAAACATTGTCGGTGAACACAATCCACGTGCCATTCGCCGTTGCCAGCTAAAACTCTATAGGTCAAAAAAGAAGCCATATCTAAACATGATCCAGAAGCGCAGGCGTTTTCTCTGACCAAGGCTCATTTAAAATGGACTGTGGCAAAGTGGAAAACTGTTCTGTGGTCAGACAAATCAAAATTTGAAGTTCTTTTTGGAAAACTGGGACGCCATGTCATCCGGACTAAAGAGGACAAGGACAACCCAAGTTGTTATCAGCACTCAGTTCAGAAGCCTGCATCTCAGATGGTATGGGGTTGCATGAGTGCGTGTGGCATGGGCAGCTTACACATCTGGAAAGGCACCATCAATGCTGAAAGGTATATCCAAGTTCTAGAACAACATATGCTCCCATCCAGACGTCGTCTCTTTCAGGGAAGACCTTGCATTTTCCAACATGACAATGCCAGACCACATACTGCATCAATTACAACATCATGGCTGCGTAGAAGAAGGATCCGGGTACTGAAATGGCCAGCCTGCAGTCCAGATCTTTCACCCATAGAAAACATTTGGTGCATCATAAAGAGGGAGATGCGTCAAAGAAGACCTAAGACAGTTGAGCAACTAGAAGCCTGTATTAGACAAGAATGGGACAAGATTCCTATTCCTAAACTTGAGCAACTTGTCTCCTCAGTCCCCAGACGTTTGCAGACTGTTATAAAAAGAAGAGGGGATGCCACACAGTGGTAAACATGGCCTTGTCCCAACTTTTTTGAGATGTGTTGATGCCATGAAATTTAAAATCAACTTATTTTCCCCTCAAAATAACATTTTCTCAGTTTAAACATTGATATGTCATCTATGTTGTATTCTGAATAAAATTTATTAATTTGAAACTTCCACATCATTGCATTCTGTTTTTATTCACAATTTGTACAGTGTCCCAACTTTTTTGGAATCGGGTTTGTATAATGAAAATAGCAGCGGACCAAGGACAGATCCTTGTGGTACTCCATACTTTACTGGTGATAATTGAGATGACTCCCCGTTTAAATAAACAAAGTGGTAGCGATCGGACTGGTAGGATCTAAACCATCTTAAAGCCTGCCCTTGAATACCTGTATAATTTTGTAATCGATCTATGACTATGTCATGATCTATAGTGTCGAATGCAGCACTAAGATCAAGTAAAACTAGCAATGAGTGCAGCCTTGGTCAGACGCAAGATGCAAGTCATTTGTAATTTTAACAAGTGCAGTTTCTGTGCTATGGCGGGGCCTAAAACCTGACTGAAATTCTTCATAGACATATTTTTTTTGCAAGAAGGAGCACAATTGAGCAGACACAACATTTTCGAAAATGTTTGACATAAACAGAAGATTTGAAATGGGCCTGTAATTTGCCAGTTCACAAGGATCTAGTTTTGGTTTCTTAATGAGAGGCTTAATAACCGCCAGCTTGAATGGCTTTGGGACGTGACTTAAAGATAACGAGGAGTTAATAATATTGAGAAGCGGTTCTTCTGCTACAGGTAACAACTCTTTCAATAATTTAGTGGGTACATGATCTAATAAACATGTTGTTGGTTTAGATACAGTGATAAGTTTATTTAGCTCATTCAGTCCTATAGTTGTAAAGCAATGCAGTTTTTCTTTGGGTGCGATGAATGAAGCTGAAGTACTAGACGCTGTAGAATCTATATTTGTTATTGTATTTCTGATGTTATCTATTTTTTCAGTAAAGAAATTCATAAAGTCATTACTGTTCAAATGTGAGGGAATATTTAGATTGGGTGACATCTGTTTATTTGTTAATCTAGCCACTGTGCTAAATAAAAACCTTGGATTGTTTTGGTTATTATCTATTAGTTTGCGGATATGCTCGGTCCTGGCAACTTTTAGAGCCAGTCTATAGCTGGACATACTGTTTTTCCACGCAATTCTGAAGACTTCCAAGTTAGTTTTTCTCCATGCGCTCAAGATTACGAGTTTCTTTCTTGAGAGAATAGGTATAACTGTTGTACCATGACGCAGCACGTTTTTCTCTAACCTTTTTTAATTTGGTGGGGGCAACAGTTTCTAACATATTAGAGAGATAGTTCCCATGTTGCTAGTAATTTTGTCTAGTTCATCTGTAGTTATGGGTACATAGAGCAGTTGAGATAAATGAGGCAGGTTATTGGTGAATTTGTCTTTAGTGGCTGGAACAATAGTTCTGCCTGGACGATAACGCAGAGCCATATAGTTAAAATCATTAATATGCAGCATGCACGATACAAGGAAATGTTCAGTAACACCATCAATTTGAGGTACGATATCTATATCAGTAAGATAAATTCCATGTGATATCATTAAATCTAGCGTATGATTAAAATGATGCGTGGTCCCGGTGACATTTTGCTTGACACCAAAAGAGTTTATTAGGTCAGTAAACGCAAGTCCTAACGCATCATTTGTATTATCAACGTGAATGTTAAAATCTCCTACAATTAGTGCTTTATCAACTTTAACCAATAGGTCTGAGAGGAAATCTGCAAATTCTTTTAGAAAATCTGTATATGACCCTGGCGGTCTATACACAGTAGCAAGAGCAAGAGATAGGACAGATTTTAAGCATAAGTATTTCGAATGAGTTAAACCTGTATCCTGTTTTCTGAGTAACATTGAGAATATCACTATATATTGTTGCGACACCGCCGCCACGACCAGTCTAACGAGGCTCATGCTTATAACAGTAGCTTGGTGGAGTAGATTCATTTAGACCAAAATAATAAATTTGTTTTTAAGCCAGGTTTCAGTCAGACAGAGTACATCAAAACTATTATCTGTGGTCATTTCATTTACAATACTGCTTTGGGTGTGTTGACTGGATGTTTAGGAGCCAAGCTTTAAAAAATAGTTTTTGTTCATTTATTTTGCAATTTTTCTGGTTTAATCGCAATCAGATTTTTTTCTAGATCCTGCATTAAATTTATATTTTGACCTCACTATTCAGGGAACAGACACAGTCTGTATAGATTGGACACTGCACGTACCTCTATCATTGAAGTGGGTAGAACAAAAGTCATCATAGCAGTTATTTGAGAATTGGCTTACTAGTCAGATGGAGCGTAGCGTCCTGGAGATGTTGTCCGACAGGAGTTCCGCTCTGACTCTGCTGGGGTGCAGGCCATCAGCACGGAAAAGCCTAGGACGCTCCCAGAAAAGATTCCAATTATCAACAAAGAGCAGTTTCTGATCTTTACACCATGACAACAACCATCCGTTTAAAGCAAACAGTCTACTGAACCTTTCGTGTCCTCGTCAATATGTGGGAAGAGGTCCTGACACGATGATTGTCGTTGCGGGTGATGTGCAGCGCACCGTCTCGATCAGGCTCCTGAAGTCCCTCTTCAGTGTCTCCGTCTGCCGCAGCTTGGTGTCGTTAACCCCACGTGTGTGTGTGTGTGTGTGCGTGCGTGCGTGCGTGGTGCGTGCGTGCGTGCATGCGGTGCGTGCGTGTGTGTGTGAGAGAGGTAGGTATTAGCTGTGTTAGCGGCACCGTGCTGGCTATGCTAATGGGTATAAGCTAATAGCGGACTTGGGAAATCAAAATAAAACTTGGGCGCTCTGATTGTTTTCGTTGCAGAATGCGATCGGGGATATATTCACACGTTATAGAAACAAAAATTATGGTGTTTAAAATTGGACTTTAAGATAGAAAATAGACGATAAATAATTGACTTGACGAAGCTCAAACTCAAAACATGCGTCAGCAACAAACATGACTGATTAATTCAGAAACAAAGCATTGACTGTGTTAATGAGTGAATCACTGAATCATTTTTCTCAACCGATTCCTTCAAAAAGCTGATTCATTCAATAAGTAAACACCGTACATTGCTCAGAGACGCAAACAGTGCTGTGATCTTTGGAACTAAACTGTAAAAAGTTTTCACCCATTTCAACTTAAAAACTTAAGTTTTGTGGCTACTTTAAAATGTTAAGTTATAGTAACTTAAAAGCACAAGTCATATCAACTCACAATTTTTTATCTTGCCTAGTGCTGAATTGCTTTATAAGTTAATTTGACTTTCCAATATTTTCTGTTTCAACTTATTAAATTAAGTTTAAAAAGTTTTTGCATTAATTGTCAAGTAATGATAATGTAAACTTTATAAACACAGATAAAAAGAAAAATACTATATTTGTTCGAAAAAAAAAAAAGAAAAAAAAATTGCAGTTTACAAACATTGTTTTACTATTAACCTCTTATGGTCTTCGTTACCTGTTTACACTTATGGTCTTTGGGGTCAATATGACCCCAACAATTTATAGAGTAATTGTAAAAAATATATACATTTTTAATAATACAAATAATATAACATTTTTTTTTATACTTCCTCATCTATACATTAATGCTGTGTTTGGGAGATATGAATACTTTTGTACCTATTTACTGCAAAATTCCTCAACTACACCTTTAGCTTGCATGTGAAATATTAATTTTTTATGAAAAAAATCACTTAAATTATGATCTAAATTTAATTAAGTTGTTTCTGGATATTGATCTAGGTGTTAGGTGTAGAAGTGTGCCATCTGCTGGTTAGAGATAACCTCACAGGATTGCAGTTTAAGAAATAAATAGTTTTGACCAGCAGAGGCAATAGAGAGCCATTCATTTTACTAGATGTGGCAACTGCTCTATCACATTTTGTGATAATTTTGTGAATTTATATATATATATAAACATTAGAAAAGACATTAAAAATAAATATTCTTTCAAATAGTATAATTTTTGTAGTTTGATGAGCATTTTGAAATGCCTTTTTTTAACAAAATGCCACAGAAATTTGACGAAAAAATGCCACATAAGAGCACCTAAAGGACAAGACTTGGAGTCAGATTTGTAGTTTCATATTATTGATTTTAATGTGTAAAAAAAATCATAATTAACTTCAGAATGCAAATAAATTTTAATAATAATATGTAAATAAAACCAACAGCAATATGCAAAAATGAACAGGATTGAAGAGTGAACATCAAATAACAATACCATTTTTTACAAACACATTCTAACACTGAACTGATTTTATTTACCAAATTCTATTTAATGCTGTCTGTGGCAGTCATACCCGTGTGTGTGTGTGTGTGTGTGTGTGTGTGTGTGTGTGTGTCTGGTCTGTGTCTGTGTGTGTGTGTGAGAGAGAAGAGAGAGAGAGAGAGAGAGAGAGAGAGAGAGAGAGAGAGAGAGAGAGAGAGAGAGAGAGAGTGAGAGTGAGAGGCAGTGCATGTGTGTGTGTGTCTGTGTGTGTCTGTGTCTGTGTCTGTGTGTGTGTGTGTGTGTGTGTGTGTGTGTGTGTGTGTGTGTGTGTGTGTGTGTGTGTGTGTGTGTGTGTGTGTGTGTGTGTGTGTGTGTGTGTGTGTGTGTGTGTGTGTGTGTGTGTGTGTGTGCATGCATTAGGTCTTGCCCTTTTATATCTTTGTTCTGCATTTGTGACTGAATTTCTTTGCCAAATTCTATAAAAATGCTCTGTGGCAGTCATACATGTGTGTGCTTGTTTGTGTGTGTGTTTGTGTGTGTGTGAGTGTGGCATGTCTTTTCTACATCACATTTATGCCCTAGTCCCAGCCTTCATTCTGTGTGAAGTTTTTTAGATTTATGCCAGATCTATTGATCTTTTTGACAAATAAATAAAAAAAAAAAGATGAAAAATCACATTTTCCATTCATTTTCAATGTGGGGTCATATTGACCCCGAAGACCATAAGTGTAAAAAAAATTTTTTACATACCTTCAGAACAACCGAATCAAGCCCAGTTTTTTTTGTGTGGTATAGCTAGATAATGTAGAAAAGTCACACAATTTATTCCATGATATGAAGGGAACCATTTTTATTATTAAGAAAAAGTCGATTGGGGTCATATAGACCCCAAGGACAGGTTGAGGTTTAAAACAGTACACAACCTGCTTGTGCATGCTAATGTGTGAATGCCAGTATATGTATACAACAAGGGCCCAAAAGTAGCAAAAAACTGCTAAGAAACTAGGTATAAGTTGAAAATATACTCATACCTAATTGGAACCAACCACTGAGACAAGCTTGGAAAAAAACATGTCCATTACAGTCCTTTTTTATCATTTAAAAGTAGAAAGGTGTCCTGCAGTTTTCCATCGTAGTCTTCGTATTAGGAGGCCAGCTTGCATGCCCTTCTTGAGTGTATATCAAGTGTCTCACTATGAGCCTATAAATCAGAAAATATGTCAAGTAAAAATTACTAACAGTTGGTTATTCTATATGCTCTATACACTGATAAACTTCAATATACACAAATACTTTGATTCAAAAACGCATTCAATATTTTGAATAACAAAAAAGTGATGGTTTAAAGCAGTGGTGTACAAACCTGCTCTGAGGGTCACTGTCCTGCAGATTTTAGCTCCATCCTTAACTAAATACATCTGAATTAGTTAACTAAGGTCTTACTGGGCACCCAAGGCAGGTGAGTTGCGGCAAGTTGTAGCTAACTCTGCAGGACACCAGCTCTCCAGGACAGAGTGCTGGTTTAAAGTTTGTACTTGGTTGAAAACCGAGGGACCAAATATAAAACCAAATATGTGATCAGTCAAGTAAATTGAGACGTTACACAAATCATAATACACATTTTAAACAGCAACGGCTGCTGAAGCGGCAGGGTAGATTGTTTTTGACCAGTCAAATCAGAGGTGTGGAAGCGGTTTGGCTTTCCGACGACTAGGGATGTAACGATTAATTGCGAGCCGGTTGAAAATCAATTCAAACATGTGACGATTCAAATCGGTTGAGATGCTAAATGAATCGCGATTCAACTAGGGGTAGGAGTTTATGTGAATGTATGTCTGAGGGGAATTTCTTTAGAAAAGTTTAGATTAGGCATGGGACGATAACCGGTTTCAAGGTATACCACGGTTTGGAAAAGTCACGGTTTCAACATTCCGTTCCGAACGGTTTCAAGCACATTTTGAGGGGGGTCGGTGCCTTTTTCTTTTTCTTCGTCTTATCAATAACAAGGGAGAAATTTAGCTCACATCTTCTCTCTTCATCCTTTATAATCTTTATACCTAAATATGTGACTTCATTTTTTATAGGAAAACCACAAATAGATGGTAAATCGCACTGCTTAAGATACATTAATTCACACTTATTCATATTCAAATGAAGACCTACAGCTTTAGAGAATATACGGATAATATCAATAGCCTTGGGTATTTCCCCTGCATCTTTTTAAAAAAGTGTGGTATCATCTGCTAATTGGCTAATGGTGATTATGTTATCTGCAACTGTAATTCCTCTTAAAGTACTATGTTTTAATAGAATCAGCAAGTAGTTGTGAACAGAGTAAGAACAAGTAGGGAGAAATAGGGAACCCCTGTCTGATACCACGATTAAGATTAAATCTGGGTGAGGTGTCAGCATGCAGTTTGATCGAACAGTTACCATTGAAGTATAACGTTTTAATAGTCTTAATGAAGTAATTACCAAAACCACATTTTTAAGAGATGAAAAAATAAAATTGTTCAATGGTATCAAATGCCTTATGGAAATCTAAAAAAATAGATAAAGCTCTTATCTGAATAAAGGTGGGGATTATCAATGAGATCTAAAACTTAACGAATATTATTTGAAATATGCCTGTTCCTCATGAAACCAGATTGGGTATCATCAATAATTAAGTCTAATGTCTTTTTAATTCTAACGGAAAATATAAAGGCTAAAATTTTATAATCAATATTAAGCAAGCAAATTGGTCGCAATTGAAAAGCTCCTTGAGTGAGGGTGGGTGGAAGCTTTTCAAGGTCTATACTCTGAGAAAAAAGTTTTAAGAGAAAAGGAGCAAGTTCTTCAGAAAAGGATTTATAGAATTCAGAAGTTAATCCATCCACACCAGGTGATTTATTTAATTTAAGTTCCTTAATAGCCTGTAGGACTTCCTCTATACAAATAGAATTATCGCACAGTTATTTTTTCGTCTTCACTTATTTGTCACAGTTTGTCTCCCTCTGCTTGTGTTTTCCTGTCATCATTTGTGTATGATTAGTCCCCAGCCCTGTGTGTTAATCATCGTTTAGTCTTCTCACCTGTGTTTGGTTAATTAACTTGTTTGCTCCGTCATTACATGCCCTTTATAAGTCCTCAGTCTCCCTGTGTCTCTGTCGAGTCTAAACGTCTTACCCGTGTGTGCATGTCCCCAGCGATCTTTATGTTCTGTGTTGGAAATAAAAGCTTAAAGGAAGTTCCTCGTCTCCTCGTTCCTGGATCCCTCGTGCAACACCGTGACAGAAGACTCGACCCAACAAACTCCAACACAGATGAGGAGGCGGCTGATTTTGTTCCCCGCGAGGAGGTCCGGGAATCATCAGCCTGCTGCCGCCCGTGGCAAAGAATGTGCCGCCGCCCGCAACGATGAAAGTTCCGTTGCCCACGGCGATGAGCTGCTGCCGCCGCCCGCGATGAAAGAGATCAAAAGGCGGCTGAGATTGGTTCCCCGCAAGGGTGGTTCGGGAATTCCTCAGCCTGCTGCCGCCCGCGGGGAAGATGGTTCCGCCGTTCGCGGCGATGATGATGCCGCCGCCCGCGACGATGAAGGTTCCGTCGCCCGCGGCGATGATGATGCCGCCGTCCACGCGCGAAGATGGTTTGGAGCCCAGAGCCTGCTCCTCGCCAGCGCCCTCCAGTGCCTGCTCCTCGACAGCGCCCTCCAGTGCCTGCTCCTCGCCAGTGCCCTTCAGTGCCTGCTCCTCGCCAGCGCCCCCCAGTGCCTGCTCCTCGCCAGTGCCCTCGGTGCCTGCTCCTCACCAGCGCCCTCCTGTTGCCTGCTCCGAGACTGCGCCCTCCTGTGCCTGCTCCGAGACTGCGCCCTCCTGTGCCTGCTCCGAGACTGCGCCCTCCTGTGCCTGCTCCGAGACTGCGCCCTCCTGTGCCTGCTCCGAGACTGCGCCCTCCTGTGCCTGCTCCGAGACAGCGCTCTCCTGAGCCCCTGCTGGTTCCGTCCAGCTCTCCTGAGCCCCTGCTGGTCCGTCCAGCTCTCCAGAGCCCCTGCTGGTCCCGTCCAGCTCTCCAGAGCCCCTGCTGGTCCCGTCCAGCTCTCCAGAGCCCCTGCTGGTTCCGTCCAGTTCTCCAGTGCCCCTGCTGGTTCCGTCCAGCTCTCCAGAGCCCCTGCTGGTTCCGTCCAGCTCTCCTGAGCCCCTGCTGGTTCCGTCCTGCTCTCCTGAGCCCCTGCTGGTCCCGTCCAGCTCTCCAGAGCCCCTGCTGGTTCCGTCCAGCTCTCCAGAGCCCCTGCTGGTCCCGTCCAGCTCTCCAGAGCCCCTGCTGGTTCCGTCCATTTCTCCCAGTGCCCCTGCTGGTTCCGTCCAGCTCTCCAGAGCCCCTGCTGGTTCCGTCCAGCTCTCCAGAGCCCCTACTTGTTCCGTCCAGCAGCTCTCCTGAGCCCCTGCTGGTTCCGTCCAGCTCTCCAGAGCCCCTGCTGGTTCCGTCCAGCTCTCCAGAGCCCCTGCTGGTTCCGTCCAGCTCTCCAGAGCCCCTGCTGGTTCCGTCCAGCTCTCCAGTGCCCCTGTTGACTCCGTCCAGTTCTCCAGTGCCCCTGCCGGCTCCGTCCGGCTCTCCAGAGCCCCTGCCGGCTCTGTCCGGCACTCCTGAGCCCCTGCCGGTTCCGTCCGGCTCTCCAGAGCCCCTGCCGGCTCCGTCCGGCTCCCCAGAACCCCGAGCGACCACGCCTCCTGAGCGCCCCCCTGAGAAGAAGAGTTTCCCCAAGAAAATTTTTGGGGGGGCTACCCGCCATGGAGGCCTCCCGAGCTCCATGATCCACCATGGACACCCAAGCTCCCCGATCCACCATGGCCTCTCGAGTTCCCTGACCCGCCATGGCCGCCCAAGCTCCACGCTCCGCCATGGCCACCCAAGCTCCCCGATCCACCATGGCCTCCCGAGTTCCCTGACCCGCCATGGCCACCTGAGCTCCACGCTCCGCCATGGCCGCCCAAACTCCCCGATCCACCATGGCCTCTCGAGTTCCCTGACCCGCCATGGCCGCCCAAGCTCCACGCTCCGCCATGGCCGCCCAAGCACCACGCTCCGCCATGGCCACCCGAGTCTCCGGATCCACCATGGCCACCCGAGTCTCCGGATCCGCCAGGGCCACCCGAGTCTCCAGATCCACCATGGCCGCCCAAGCTCCACGCTCCGCCATGGCCGCCCAAGCTCCACGCTCCGCCATGGCCACCCAAGCTCCACGCTCCGCCATGGCCGCCCAAGCTCCACGCTCCGCCATGGCCGCCCAAGCTCCACGCTCCGCCATGGCCGCCCAAGCTCCACGCTCCGCCATGGCCGCCCAAGCGCCCCGCTCCGCCATGGCTGCCCGAGTCCCCTGACCCGCCATGGCTCCCAGAATGGGACACCGCCCTGGAGGCCACCTGCCCGGTCTCCAAGTCCCTCGAGGCCTCCAGAGCGCCCACCCCCCTCCCCTTTCGATGCTATACGGCGCGGGACGCGCCTAGTGGAAGGGGGGGGGGGTAATGTCACAGTTTGTCTCCCTCTGTCTTGTGTTTCTCCTCCTCTCGTGCCCATATTATGTATAATTAGTCCCCAGCCCTGTGTGTTAATCATCGTTTAGTCTTCTCACCTGTGTTTGGTTTATTATCTTGTTTGCTCCGTCGTTACCTGCCCTTTATAAGTCCTCAGTTCTCCCTGTGTCTCTGTCGAGTCTTAACGTTATATTGTGTGTGTGCATATCTCCAGCGATCTCTGTGTTACGTACGCTAATAAAGTGTTGAAGAGAACTTCCTCGTCTCCGTGTTCCTGGCTCCCCGCACAGCACAGTGACATTAAGAGCCCTTGAATGTTATTTTTTCCCAAATCATCACATGGAAACAAAAACACTACAGCACTTTTCCAAATGCCTAGTTTTTGAACAAAACGTTTTGCATAAGTGGGTTGAATTTGTTTTGCCATTGTGTACAAAGATGGCTTATATGTCAAAGCTCAAATCACAACAATGATTAATTTGTGGAATATAACTGTTGTTGTTAGACAATTCTGTAGTAAATAAAAACATATTAAAATTACAATTAAATTAATTGAAAATGACAGGCTCTTTTAGTTTATTAGGGTTGGAGCTGTCATAAAGGTTTGCTTAAGTCTTTAGCATTATTGAACAATGCTTTGGCAGAATTTTTTGTATAAATCAAACATGAATCTTCCACTTGAGAAAGCTTAATTGAACACTTCTCACCCATGAAATAGGCGACTGTCTTGCACATCGCTTCTCCAAAGATGAAGTCCTCCAGCAGGCTGGGGATGAGATTGAAGGGCATGCAGAAGATGGCCATCATGAGATCACTAACAGCCAGCGAGAGCAGGAAGGAGTTGGTGACGGTCCGCATTCTCTTGTTTACTATTAGGACCACAATGATCAGCAGGTTCCCAAAAACACTCAGGAGAAAGACAAATGAGTAAAGAATAATCCTCACTGAGTCCATTTCTGAGGAGAGAGAAAAGGCCATTTTGGTATTATTTTAGGAATAAAACAAATATCTCACAACACCATTTTTATATTATATATATATATATTATATATATATAATATATATATATATTTTTTTTTTTTTTTTTTTTTTTTTTTTATTGATTATTATTATTTTTAAGGGAAATGTGTCAACATCCTTTGCTATGTACATTTGCATGTATTTTACTGCACAAACTGATGAGCTGAGGTGTATGTGTTGTATGGTGGGTTATAAGAAGGGGGTCTGTTTACATGGCATCATCTCCTCATCAGGACAGTAATGATGCAGACAGTCCTGAGAAAATGACATTTTTTGATTTCACATGAGGAATCTGTAAAGTAATCACACTCCCAGCCAGGTGGCTGACTGTGAATTCCTCGCCTCAGGTTTGAACCATCAATTCACCATCAATCACACAGTTCAAAGTATTCTCTATGCATTTTTCACCACCTAGTGTGTAGACGTTATTGATAATCATTCTCCTGTTTTGGTGGTTGATTCTGGCTCATCTCTCACACTCCTGACATAGGCCACATAATCTATAACACTTTACTCAGACCTTGTTAAGTCGAAGCAGCCATATATTATGAACAGTGAACACTTTTAAAATCTTCTAAAATGTACATTTGATTTATTGTTTCTGCATTCATAATAGTGAGTTGTTATGAGTTAACATGATTCACCAAAATGCTCATCCATTGCTGTGGTGTTTAGTCTTTCATATGATAGTTTGCTTTACGCATAGGGAATACGTTGGAAAAATATTAAATGAAACATTTATATTTCATTCCCCAGAAACAAATTAAGTTAACTTTATAAAGCTTAGAGTGTTGTATGTAAATCCATTTCTGCCTCATCTGGGTGAAAAAATATAATAATAAACAAAAAATCTTCATATCTTCATATCTTACAATTGAGAATTAATAATAATGTATAAATAATAATCGTGACTTGACATATTGCAATGTGACTTTATGTCTGACAACTGGCACTTTATTTTTCATAACTGCAATTTTATTTTTAGTAAATGAGAATTTATATATTTCAATTGTGACATTTATTTTTAATTATAACTTTTATTTTAATGTATTTTGTAATTTATCTTTTCTTCTTTCTCGATTTATTTTGTCTTACAATTACATGTTTTATTATATACACTTGAGCAGAAATAAGCTTCCAAAGCTGTCATTATGGAATCACCATGTCATTGCTCCACTGAATTTGTTTTGTCCTTAATCTAATACAGCCAAAAAAAAATATTTCACAGCGGCCAACATAAATATGCATTCTGTAGCACAGAATCAAGAACAGTTTAGCAGAGATTAATTTTACAGTATGCCATTCTGCTGTTTACTCCCTCTTTTGCTGCTGTTTCACAACAGAATTCATAAACATTGCTCTTTGTCCGTGGGCATAAACAGATAGAAATACAATGGAAACCTCAGGAGAGCATAAAATCTACATTTGTGAAGTTGTGGCCACCTCCAGTCACAGTAAAGTTAGTCACAGTCAGTGGAGTCGGACTCGGCACCTCTACAGTTAATCCAGTGTCATCCCAATGGAATAGTGCATTGCTCATTCTAGTGTTCAGTGTCAGCCTGCGTGTAGTGTCATAGCTGTTACAGTTGAGACAGCTCCTCGCTTTTCATGTTCCCCTGACCTGCCCTGACAGTTCCTCTGTTCATTTGTCTTGTAGCTCTGCTGGGAGCAGAACCTGTTCTCACAGGAACAGTACCTACCAGCTGGCTCATCCTGCATGTCAGATTTACTTCAGATCAAATTAAATAGGCACTACCAGTTTACTAAGTCATAAAGAATAAAAAGTAACATAAATGCAGTTATTTGGTTACTTTAGTTGATCTTGTTCTTCTTAGTTTGGTTTCTTAGATTCTTACACAGGATTCTTACTATTGTATGAGTATTGCTATTTATTGTGTGTATGTAATTGTATTGTATTTGTATTGTATTGTATTGACTTAATCTTTGTGAGCATGCAGCTTTGAGTTGCTCTCCAATCCATGTGGTGTGGTGTTTGTTCAGGGCATGGTGTCTGTATCTTGACACCACTATCTTGTTGAGTTTCAGTTCAGAGATGGGGTCAAATTGGGGTTCTTTGTTTTTTGATGATGTTCTCTCTCTAAAGTCCGAATACCTACAGTTAGGTCCATATATATTTGGATACTGACACAATCTTCATAATTTCTGCTCTGTGTGCACCAGAATATAATTAAAATGAAACAATCAAGATGAAATTTAAGTGCAGACTTCAAGCTTTAATTCAAGGGGTTGAACATATAAAACATGAACATAAAAAGCTTAGGAATTACAATCATTTTTATACACAGTCCCCCTTTTTTTAGGAGCTCAAATGTAATTGGACAAATAAATAGAATCATAAATATGTTTTTGATATATTCATCGCCTTTGCAGGCAATGACTGCCTTAAGTCTGGAAATCATGGACATCACCAGAGACTGCAGGTTTCCTCCTTTGTGATTGCTTTGCCAGGCCTTACTGCAGCCTGACTTCAAATGTTGTTTGTTTGTGGGTCTTTCTGCCTTTAGTTTTGTCTTCAGCAAGTGAAATGCGTGCTCAATCGGGTTGAAATAAGGAAATTGACTTGGCCATTGCAGAATAGTCTGCTTTTTTACTTTAAAAAACTCCTGGGTTGCTTTTGCTGTATGTTTTGGGTCATTGTCCATTTGTACTATGAAGCGCCATCCAATC
Organism: Ptychobarbus kaznakovi; assembly: GCA_027422405.1. Classification (NCBI taxonomy): domain Eukaryota; kingdom Metazoa; phylum Chordata; class Actinopteri; order Cypriniformes; family Cyprinidae; genus Ptychobarbus; species Ptychobarbus kaznakovi. The sequence goes on along the minus strand of CM049803.1, from coordinate 7,439,353 downwards.
AACTTTCCTGCATTTGACTGAATACGGGCAGAGAGAGTATATCCCTATACACTTCAGAATTTATCCAGCTGCTTCTGTCTTCTGTCACATCATCAGTACACTTCAGTAACCGAGTGCCACTGGAAGCCATGCATGCTCATGCCATCACGCTCCACCATGTTCACAGATGATGTTGTCCCTTACAAAAAAGAAGTTTATTCAAGCGTGCTATTAGTATAATTATTTTAAACTAAAAATAGGAAAGTATACTTTTAGTCTACTTTTCATGTACTTCTCAGAAATGGGCTTTATGTACTTTTCAGAAATATACTTAAAATGCCATTTAAGTATTGACTTATACAAACCCGATTCCAAAAAAGTTGGGACACTGTACAAATTGTGAGCTATAAATGCTCCAGAATGCAATGATGTGGAAGTTTCAAATTTCAATATTTTTATTCAGGGGGAATACAACATATAAGACATATCAAATGTTTTAAACTGAGAAAATGTATAATTTTAAGGGAAAAATAAGTTGATTTTAAATTTCATGGCATCAACACATCTCAAAAAAGTTGGGACAAGGCCATGTTTACCACTGTGTGGCATCCCCTCTTTCTTTTTATAACAGTCTGCAAATGTCTGGGGACTGCAGGAGACAAGTTGCTCAAAAAGTAAAGTTAGGAATAGGAATGTTGTCCCATTCTTGTCTAATACAGGTTTATAGTTGCTCAACTGTCTTAGGTCTTCTTTGGGGTGCATCTTCCTCTTTATGATGCGCCAAATGTTTTCTATGGGTGAAAGATCTGGACTGCAGGCTGGCCATTTCAGTACCCGGTTTTTTTATCCTTGAAACTTCTACGCAGCCATGATGTTAAAAAAGTAATGCATGATGCAGTAAAATGTGGTCTGGCATTGTCATGTTGGAAAATGCAAGTCTTCCCTGAAAGAGACGACTCTGGATGGTAGCATATGTTGTTCTAGAACTTGGATATACCTTATTCTCCAGATTTCATTTAAAAAAAAAAAGAGCCCTGCAAGCTTGCTCCTCGGGACCCGATTCAGACACGACTTTCTTCTCATTTTAATAGTTCGTTTACAGAGGACTCGGCTCAATTTAGCTTCTATGGCGCCTTTTATTTTAAGTGTCCAGAGCATGTACTGTATGAAATATTGTTATAATGCGAAATTATATTATAAATATTATACAGCATATGCAATAACAAATGTCTCCGCATATCGCACACATACAGGATTCTCGGCAGCCTTCACTCTCAGCCCACAAAAACAGACCGGTTGCGCTCTGAAGCTAAGCAGGGTTGAGCCTCGATCAGACATGGATGGGAGACCTCCTGGGAAAAACTAGGTTGCTGCTGGAAGAGGTGTTGTGCACAGGGGGTGCTCAAACCTTATACTGTGGTCTGTGTGGGTCCTGGAATTAAATGCTGCCAGGCAGAAAATAGTGAATCGGCGCACAACTGGAAAAACAATCCTTCGGATGTAAATTAACCGATCACTCTCTGTGGTATTAAAAATCCCAATGTCATCGAAACAGTAGTAAAGGGTGTATACCCCGGTCTGGCCACAGCCCCTGTCCCGCATTGCCTCCTAATCCCGCATAAAACTGATTGGCTTCATATCTACTGTCTCCGTAACAATAAGCTGGTGTGTGTGGGCGTTCTGGCGCACTATGGCTGCCAGGTGATCACCCAGGTGGAGTGCCTATTGGTGTATGTTAACAGATTAGAGCAGCCACACTGCCTGCGGAATGCAACCACGGCCCGCTTTGAGTGTCAGAATAGCTATATAAAGTGTAACAAGGGGATTTTTTTCCACAGGTGCAGTGGCCATGCAACAAACCGCTCCAGAGAGAAGTTGGACGTCCGCCACGCAAGGCAGTGTAAAAGTTCCAGGCGTAAGGCTTCGGCTGAAAACGGCAGGTGTTAGGATGCAGAGTTTTGTTTGAATATTATATTTGAGGGATGAGCGTGGAGCGATTTTGAGGCCTATAATAAGTTTACCTCTTAGAGCGGGATGAAATTGTAGTTTGTGTATAACGGGGAGCGGAAATTGAGCGTCAGAGCGGTCTAAAGAGAGTAACTTTGAGCGGTCTTGGAGGGGGGAGCGAAACACCCACGTGAGCGGGAGCGGAAATTTTATATTAAATTAAACTCACCGTTTTCTCAGCTCCGCTCACATGCCCTGTTACGCACAGAGATTGTTCCAGATTCTCTGATTTGCCATCTTTGGACCCGCCTTTGATATTATGCACTACGGTAGATGATGATAACTTCAAAGAGTTCTTTGTTTTCTATATGTTTTTTTCTCTGAGTACTAATTTAAACTCCTTTCTGATATTGCTCCACTATTTTTTCGCCGCAGCATTGGGGGTCTAAATTCAAACAGGCTATGATCCTCTTCCCATCTGACTTCTGAGAGACACTGCCACTCTGAGAGGCTCTAAAAAAAACTACATTTATAAAAAAAAATGCTCCAATTATGTTTTTGCCAATTGACCTTAATAATAAGTTGAAACGAAATACAAATATGTCCTCCAGCTGTTCATACAAAAAAGAAAGTATTATATGTGAAACAGTATTTAACTGTTTTGGGAGAAGGGAAAATAAAAATTGGGCTCGGGTCGGACCGGCTGGTAACTCTTATTCGGACACGGGCCAGGCTAGGGCCTGAGCGTCGGGCCAGGGCCGGGCTAGGGCTTTTTTGGAATGTGTAGCTCTAATTCATGAAATCCAAAATGAGCCAATATTTGGCATGACATTTCTAAATAGGGAAATGTCTCACTTAAAGTCAACATAAGTTGATATAAAGTTCAAAATCTATATTCGAGTATACCTGCAGTGAATAAAAATATAAGTTGTTTATGAGACTATATTCAGTGTACTAAATTATTGCATTCCTTTAAACTTCCGTATTCACAATTTGTACAGTGTCGTACAAGCTAAAAACTTTAAACTTTGGTTACTCAATCGGGTTTGTACTTATAAAAGGTCTAAATATATTTGAGCTTATATGCTCCTAGATTCCATGTTATTATTGTTATTTGGTAGGGGGCGCTAGTACATTGTAGTTTTTCCAAAAAACACAAAGTGAAGAAAAACCAAAACAACAAATGTTTCCACATGTAATCTAACACGATCGTCTGACCTAAAACAGCATCAAAATTATGTAAAGTTATGAATAAAATGTCACCAATGAAGAGGTAGCTTTGGGGTGTTGATAATGATTATCACTGAATCCAATTCATAGTTTTTTTAAGAAACTTACCCACACAAGTGTTTTGATAAGGAATAAATGTTTTTTGTACAAGCAGATCGATGTTTTGTCTCTTCAGATATTGATATTAGATGCAAGGCCTCGGGACCCGACAAGATGTTTTTTGTTTTCGGATTATCAGCTTTCTGAATCCTGTATGAAATATTGTTATAATATTATTTATAAATATTATAAATTCATAGTTGGGAAGGCTTTTTCCCGTATTTACGATTACAAAACTTAAAATGTATTAAGTAGTGGTACTTTTCAATTACTTTATAAAGTAAAGTAACACAGATTACTTTTTGATTACTTTTCTAAATTTCTAATATTTTCAACTATTAATCATTTTAAAAAGGCAGTTAAACTTAATGTTTAACACTAATTACTCATGAAGCCTTCATCACTTGAATTAAGATTATAATATTTTAATTTTAAGGAGATGTTGGAGCAAAATATCTTAATAAATGTTTTTTGTTGGACACAACCACCCTACAAGTAAAATTCAGATCCCCCAAAAGCCTACTCAAGATTTTGATTTTGTAGTGTAACCAGCACTCTTTCTTTTGAGATGAGCAAGGCACCGAACCCCCAACTTCCCCGGGCGCCGCAGCATTGTCTGGCCTTCAGACTGCTGTGTGTGTATTGATGCAGAGCACAAATTAGATGCCCTGTCACTTCACTTTCACTAAATTAATGTTTGCCGCAAATCATTTTACTCGGCTTTCTGAATAAGTCAAGTTTAGTTAAAAATTCAAGATGTAAACAACCATTTTTGTCCAGCTTTTGACTTTATAATTTTTTAGTGATTATCTACAAATCGCCTTTGCTCTTCCACAAAAGAGAGGGGCGGATGAGGGCTCATGTAAAGGATGCACCGGAGTTGCTGTGTTCTTTTACACACCCACCGAGACCATTTCAAGATTACCCTAAAGCTCATGGAAAATTAGCTGAAGCACAGCCACCTCTCGCTTACTTTAAAATATTGTGTTTTAAAATCCAAGAAATTGTTTAATAGCTATGATATTGAAAGGGTTTTTCTTTACGCGCATGGAGAGAGGATGATCATGAAACACTGTATGAAATATTAAAAAAAGCATATACATAAACCCATATTATAAGAATAATTATTTCTATTGGTGCTTTATAAATATTTATACATCTGTATGTGGGAGTGTGTGTTAAAAAATCAAACCCTCCTGTAATCCTTAACATTTTCATACAGGTAATTTAATTACACATCTTTTCAAGTAACTAATTACAATTCTTTTATTTTGTAATTAAATTACAACTGTAAAATGTAACAGTTATCCCCAACACGCACGCATTAGCATACAGGTGACAGTTGACCATGCAGAGCATCAGGGAGAAGTTGGAGCGTGGGGAGTTACTAAAAGTTCCGCCCACCCCCAATGCTTCGGGAAAAAGCTGCATTTTGGCAGAGTTTTGTCTGTATTGATATTTGTGGGGATGATTGTCGTGGTGGTAGTTATGTTTGAGGCCTATAATAAGTTTACCTCTTAGTAGCGTGTTTGTGTATATCAGAGACAGCACGCGTCAGAGAGCTTAAATTGATATTTATGTTGGTCTTGGGTCGGCATGAATGTGTTCGGGGGAAATTTTATATTAATATTAATAAACTAGTGTTTTCTAAGTCGGTGTTGCAAGGATGAAGTGGTCCTCCTAGACTCATTTCCCTAAACTCCATGCACCTGTCACTCTTCACCCCCTCAGCTGTTCCCCATTATCACAGTCTTTATATTCCCTCCTCAGTCACCACTGTGCCTGGCTAAATTACATGTATGATTGTTATGTGTATTCTCGAGTCATCTGTTCCATGTTCTCTAGGACACCAGCACTGTGTTGCCGTCTGTGATGTCCCGTTTTGTATACTGTTTTGTTTTTGCCTTGTTGGCCTTTTTGTTCATTAAAAATTGTGCTTACCTGCATTTGAATCCAGAACCCTGTTTTTCCTCGATGCCGCTTGCCCTCGCCGTGGGTAACGTATAAAATGCTGTTCTTTAATATATATATATATATAAATGAACCAAAAAACAATTATCACAGGTGTCAATAAATAAATAAACTAATTAATTAAAATAAAAAATGAAGAATCACAACTTTCCAGCATTGATAATAAATCAGCAGTTTTTTCCTGTATTTGTTATCAAATAAATGCAGGCTAGATGAGCATAAGATACTTTCATATTGCTACATAATTTTCAAAAATGGTAATAAAGTCCTTTCACGTCACCATTTCGCCAGCCACATAATAGGTGGCACTTGGGCTTAAATAACTATGATAGTTTCCTCAAATAGTAAACAGTGTATTTCATACATAAATATAAGTGAACTGAATAGCCTACTGATTACCATTATTGCGACTTTTGACGCTGCACGGTTTTGTGCAGTGCTTTTGTAGTCATTTAGCATCCATTTTCTCAGCGATGTAATTTGATTTATAAAATGAGATTCAGATTCAGATCCAGATCGCTCCCCAAGTAAGCTCGTCGGTCCCATGTAATTTCAACCAATTTAACCGCGCCACATAACATTATTGTCCAATGAAATGTGAACTTCTTTGCCAGATCATGATTGGTTGGTGTATTATACATGACTAACAGGAATTGATAAATTATGCAATATTCTAAAATATATTATATAGCCTATGGATTTTTTATTAAATTGACACACTAGCTTTGATTATTGATGAAAAGAGTTAAAAATATTGTTTGGTTTATTTTTTCCTTCCGTCGACCCATAGGCACTCACTGAAAGAACCATATATGGCTTTAGAGCCTCAGTTTCCGAACAGACTGTGGAATATCAGTCAGTCCAAAATGCACGCAACCCATAGCAATGCATTGATTAACAGATATGTAAAAATTAGTTGACCACAATATCGTTGCTATTAGTCCGTGAGGGGCAATTTTGAATAATTTTGAAAAAGGGCAGGGGCTCGAGCCCCCAAAGACCCCCCTTTTGCACGTGCCTGCTAATAAAATGTTTTCATGGCAAGAGTGCACTCTGGATCTACTCACTAAATTCAACAACTCACACTGTTTTTAATATCCAAATTTTTTTTTTTACATACTGTAAACCACCATATTAATGGTGGTTAAAGAGATAGCCACAAGTTCATCACAAATAGCTTCGCCACAAGCAGAAGTATATACCAATATTTAGACGGTGCACAGAATGATTCACGCAAACACAAAACACAATCGTGGTTACACACATGGTACTTAAATACTGCAATAAACTTTCATTAAACAACAGAAGATGTAACATAAAGCCCAAATGCAATAACTGATAACAAAAACGATAAAAAACATGATTATTTCATAGCCGTTAACCGTTTTTGACTGTAAATTATACATTAATTTGTTATTTTTACTTCTAAAAGCTGTAAACAGTAAAAAATTACACTATTTTACTGTAAAAGTACATGAAATGTCTGGTTAGATCTTTTACAGTTTTCCCTGTATATAGTACGGGAACATACTGATAACCTATTAACAGTTTTTTCCAGTAGTGTTTAAAAAAAAAGTTTACAGTTAAAATTACACCATTTTTTTACAGTACAGTACAGTGCACTGTTGTCATCCGTAGACGTCCAGGTCTTTTTATGTTGTTAAGCTCACCAGTGCATTCTTTTTTTTCTCAGAATATACCAAACTGTTGACCACTCCTAATGTTACTACTATCTCTCTGATGGATTTGTTTTGTTTTTGAAGGCTAACAATTGTCTGTTTCACTTGTATGGAGAGATCCTTACAGCAACAGCTTCCAAATGCAAATGCCACACTTAGAATCAACTCCAGAACTTTTACTGCTTAATTGATGTAGAAATAATTAAGGAATAGCCCACAACTGTCTATGAAACAGCTTTTCAGTCAATTGTCCAATTACTCCTGGTCCCTTGAGAAAGGGGGTAGGTACACATTAAAGATCTGTAATTCCTTAACCTTTCCTCCAATTTTGATGTGAATACCAAATTAAAGATCAGAGTGTGCGCCTTAAGCCCATGTTCATTATATAAACTTTAACTTGAATATGTTTTGGTCAGCAGCTTAAATAATAAAAAATTGTGCTTGTGTCCAAATATATATGGACCTAACCGTATATATCCGCATATTTGCATTGCTTTGACTGTTCTTTGAAGATCCCACCTTCTAGCACACCATGATTGGTCGATTATGTATAACACCTGCAAGCTAGTGGTTAAACAATTTTTCAGTCATTATATTTAGCAAGTATGAAAACAAAATCAAAACAAATCCAGAACCCAAAAACACTTTTCATTCAGTGCTTCATTTAATGCTTGATACAGAGCCTGTATGTAAGAGAATAAAGTTAAATATAAATCTATACTATTTAAATACAAATAAACTGGGGTCTATATTTTCATTTGTTTTATTTTGATAAACATAACATAATACACTTATATGAAAATAATTTGTACTGTTATAAAAACATGGTTTTGTGAGCCAATATTGGTAGGACTGAAGGTGTCAGTATAAACACGAAATACTCATGATCATTATCATCGGTGAGTTTGGATAATTGAGAAATAGTTGTGCAGCCACTCTGGTAAAACGGCGCTAACTGAACAAACCGACTGCTCTCAAATTGTTCTTGTGGTTCTCTGATGGCATACGTCACAGTGACGTGGTGTCGGCACTGTCTCAAGTCAAACAAAATTTCTATGCATGGCATGGAAGTCAGATGCTTCACATTACGTCGTGCACACCCTCTGTGTGTCACATACTCTCTCACAGAATTTTTCCACCACAGGGTAGTTTGTTGCCTTTTGTTTTAAACCCATCTGCACTCTACAATTGAGTGCTTGCCCTTCCCTAGCCCAACACCTAACATATGAGCCATTCTATTTTGAGTGAACTAAATTTAAATTATGAACTAATCTTCAGCGTGTGTGACCCGGCAAGCACTGATGTATGTATTTCAATAATTATTCTTTATGATGTTTTTTTATTCATTGGTCAGGTCAGCTGCTTTCTTAATGAAGTCTACTTGTATGGAAATTATCTACAGGCATTGCTTGTGCCAGTGTTATGAATAGGTCCTCGTTCATTTGATGAATACATTTAAATTAGTCAACGGGAGTCAGTAAGTCTGTGATTTTTAGAATGTCACATAATTAGACTGTGTAAAATGATTTGCTGTAATTTGAAGCCAATTAAAAATTAAAGACATTTTATTCAGGCACAGTGCCAAAATCTAATGTTAAGAGCTTCTGTTCCATTTTAGTGCCTAAGAAAACACAGCAACACAGTTTAAGCATCCAACCATTACGCTGATGCAGAAATGGAAGGTTTTTTGTGTTTATTTATTTATTTGTTTTTTTTTACTTGGTAAAGAATGATCAAATTTTTCAATACACCACAGTCAACACTATAAACCCCACTAACTGTCCTGTTTGGTTTATTTGTTTGTTCGGCAAATGTATAATATCCTGTTCACAGAGCCGATCCTCCCTATACGCAGAATACGCAAGCTGCCACCCTCTCTATGTAGAAATCAGTCAAATCGGAGTGAAAAACGGACAAATGCGTCCGTCTCCCCACCCCACCACCACCCCAAACGGCAACACAGTTTTGTATAGGGCCCTCAGAAGGCTAGGATCGGCACTGCCTGTTCAGCAAATAAATTATTATCAAGGCGCCTACAAATTACAAAATTAGACATTTTAATGTGTCAACACTTCAGTCTTGCATATGAGAGGGGTTTTACAGAGTTCCTGTAATTAGCTCTGTTATTGTTGCTTCATACTGTATATGGACCTGAGCAGTTTACAGATAACAGCTGTTAGTATCACCCCACATCATCAACAAATACATACATTTAAAGCCAGTTGCAGTCAAATTATATTACCACATAATTTATTCATGCTGCAATGGCAATTAGACAGGGGTGTTGTAAGGGAGTGAGGAATGTTTGGACAGGGGATCCAGCAGAAACCCCAACTCTCGTTTGATTTGGTTTTAAATTGATAGTTAGCGCAAAAATGACTGCTCTTAGATGTAACGAAACACAATATGTGGGCTCCTTCTAAAGACACTGAGTGGTTTATCCCAAAATGCCACACTTCACACTCCATCAGGTAGTTGGCAAGAGATGCCTGCAGCTAATATCAGGATACCACAAATGGAAAAAGAAACAGGAGACGGGAGAGAAGGATGGAGAAGACAGATAGTCAGTGGAGTATGAGAGGTGTTGAAAGACTATTAGCAGTCAAAATTAAAGAGAGATAAAGTATAAGCAAAATTATTTTTTAATCAGAACCTTTCAATTTGGCTCTCATATTGCTTACAAATACAAAATATTATTTCATCAGAATACACTGATATTTCTGAATGAATGTCAATGGAGTAAGATGCTCTTTGTAGCCAGATGGTTAGTTGCGTCATCTACCAAATGGGGCCATGCTAAGCGGCAACAACCTGAACCCTTGTGCTTACCCCATAGTGGGATTTCTCCAGTCAAAGAATATGTGTGTATAATTAGTTTGATTAGTACTTTGTAATTTTTCATACATACTTATATACATACATACAGTATATATAATTATCAAACATGCCAATTATAGAATGAACAAATATAATACATATTGGGTTAGTTGGGACAACAATTGGTAGAATATCGATGGTGTAATATGTTTTTATATGTGTTGCCAATTCAAAATAATTCATATTTATGTTGATGAATGCTTTAAGAACTGGCAATATATGAATTTGTTGAAAATCTACTGTATCATTTCACCTACTCCTGCTCCACATTTATTCTCATGCACGAATCACAGTCTTGCCAAGTGTATGCCAGCTTCTTTCATCATTTACACTGTGAGTTAAGACATCAGAACACTCTCAAAAGAGAAAGCCAAAACTAGATAATCTCGCCACCGTTTTCGAAGAGCGGAACCACCTGATTGAGTGAGTCATCAATGCGTGGATCTATAAAATGTGTGGATTCCTAAAACAGCAAAAGATGACTGAAATGCTTTAGCGGTTTTGTAATTAAGTAAGACACTGCTGGGGTGTTTGTACACAAAAATTAAATCAAATGGATTTTTTTTCAGCTGGGAGGTTTTATTCGGTTCATCAATGTCAAGTGGATATCTCAAATTACAGATGTTTAAAATGAACTGATGAAATTGTTAGCTAGAGTTTTGCAGCCTGAGGGACTTTGCAGGCCGTTTAATCTGCTACCAAACACTCCCCCTGACTTGTCAGTCTGATTCACAACCTTGCACGAATGCATAATTTACAACATAAGTATTCCCTTGCCCACGTATCATTCAAGAGGTTGTGGTTTTGAATAACCTACCAATTAACTAGTGACCACATTTATCCAGGATTTTTTGTTCATGTCCTAATGAAGTAAACACAATTTGAATGTTCAGAGAGTATAGTGATGCTGATGAGAGCTGAAAAATGCAAAGAGCATCCTTGGGTTAATTACACTAATCATTACCTCTGACATAGTTCTTGAAATAATAATAATAAAAAAAGAAATAGCCTATTGACTTATTTCTTAAATACCGACTTACATATAAAATATATTAAATACACTGCTCTACTATTAAAAGAAAAATAACCACTCATCTTAAAAAGTATGTTAAATCAATAAACGTAGATACTGAAAGACAAGCTGCGGAAGTTTATCTTGAATGTGTCTATGTGCGGTGGTTGCTGCGGAGCAGTTATTGCTTTGGGAATGTATGATTTCATAATTAATGTTCCGGCACGCTGTTATAGCTAAAGTATATAAATAATGAATAATTTGTACTGGGAAAAACAGTTTTGAACCATCAGCAGTGGTTAAACATATCATGCTGTTTATCATGCTGATTAATTTATTAATTTAAGGAAATAAGGAAAACAATAAAACATAACGTTAACATGGATAGTTTTTTCTTACCTTTTGGTCGTGTGGGTTTGAATTTCTGAATCAATGACGCATTGCTACAGGTGGCGTTAACTTCCAACGCTGAGCTGTTCGCGCTAGAATTGTCTGGAGTTCTTGAACATTCCCAAAACGGGATCTGACTTTCAGATAAATCCATAGCCCCGCGAGAATTGATAGGAATACAGATTTCTAAACCAATGTAAAACTGTTTATTCGCGATATTGCACTTAGAGTATATTTTAAGAAAGGCTTATACGCATTTAAAGGTTATATATTAATACGCGCTAAAATATTCTGCGCACCCATTGCCCGCATCTGCGCGCGCGTCTGTGAGAGAATGCCTGTGCGCGTGAAACTGTGGTCACTGGAAAGCGCGCTGTAGCTCTTATGAGTGAGCAGCGTGGGTAGACGGTTCTTTAACGAGTGTTAGCACACAGGGTGGGGTGATTATAGAAAGGGAGGGAGAATGAGAATTACAAGAGTAACACACTCACTAACGGTGCCCTTCAGACTCTAGCGGCTCTTGATTCATTGAATGCAAGTCCTGCGTCTCCCTCCAGTGGATGTTCTGTGTTATCGCTTGTTGATCATTACAAGTGTGAGAAGGTAGAGGAAAGACAGAAAAAGAAACCAAAAGCTACATACCAGTAAGAGGTTCAGGACTCTTAACCGCAGAGCTTTCATGTGTGTTTACTACACACTGTGTCATGCCAGCGAGAGACGAGAGAGAGAGAGAGAGGACCTTAGTGGAAAAATAGCTGAAAACAGCAAAACTACCTTTTGGGGATGTTCTTAAAAAGAAAAGTGGTTCACAAACCTGAGAATGTTGAAATAGTGTGCAGGTTTGGTTAGCATATAACTTGCTCTATTTATCGAACAAAGTCTATAGTAGGCCTCTTTTTAGACAGGCAAATGTGCATACATCATCAAAAAGGGAAAATGTTGTTGTTTTGTTTATTTCCAAATACATTTAACAATAAAAAAGGACAAAGAGAGAGAACACACACACATGCTAACAAAGCTAACAACATTTTGGCTACATTTAATAGTGGGTTAAATGAAGATATAATACATAAATCTGTGAAGAAATTCTAATGTAATTAAATTTTTCTCAGAATGCAGTGTGCTCTTTTTAAATCATCATTGTCTGATGTAATGTTTTAGTGCTTGTTCTTGGCTGGGTTTGTTAAATGTTGTCAGATAGTCTCATACTACAGTGTCTGTGTAATAGCCCTGCCAGGTTGGATGTTGAACCCCCTGCCACTTCCGTCTGCATTCTTTGTCTTTGGAGGGAGTATTGGTTTGACTCAACTTGACCTGATGTGCATGGGAAATACATTAAAAATACAATTATCATCCAATAGCAACGTATCAATTAGTCAACGTTCAAAGATCTGAAAGTTTAAATCAATCCATAAATAAATAAATATTTGTTGGTAAATGTGTAATCGCTATAATCACTGTACATTATTATAAAAAAAATATAATATAATATAATAATGACATAGCATTGCTAACCAATATTATAATGGGAGGCCAGGATTACCAATCGGCACATTTAAAAATTATATTAGCCACAGTCTTATATCTGCATGATTTTTCATGAGACGTCAATCGAGTGATTTAAATGATAAATATAAATATAAAGTAAATATAAGTATTTACCCGGTGCAAAAAGCAAAAAGCTGTGCAAGTCATCACCACCCCATATATGGTCAGGAATCCTAGCACCCAAAAAGCCGGGTGATCAACATGTTGACAGACGGCACCTGTTTAACTGGTCTCTCTGTTGAAACACACACATGTTGGGTTTTCATGTTTTATGGGGGCATTCCATAGACATAATGGTTTTTATACTGTACAAACTGTATTTTATATCCCTTACCCTAAACCTACCCATCCCACACAACTTTCTGCATTTTTTAGATTTTCAGAAAACTTTATTCTTTATGATTTAGAAGCTTGTTTCCCCGGGGGACCAAAGAACATTTTGATATTTTGGAAATTTGGATACTGCCATCTTTGTGGGGACAACTTGTCTCCATAACATGGGTTTCCATGTTTTATGGGGACTTTCCACAGACATAATCTTTTTTTTTTTTTTTTCTTTATATTGTAATATTCCATCCCCTGACATTCTATATATTCTATACATCATATATTCTAATTCGGGTATTACTACACTTTTTTACATTTTGACAATTTATCCCCACAAAGAAGGGAATACCTGAACCACACACACACACACACACACACACACACACACACAGAAAAGGAGTGACGCAAAATGTGACCTTTAACTGTACGTTAACCAGAGCACAAATAATGTAATCTTTGTATTACAAATTGTTAACTATATTGCCTGTAGTTTAATGCTGTTGACAATGACAATGTTCTACAACCATAGTGAACATACCTTCAACAAACACAATAGTTTGTGGTTTGTGCTCCACTTTCTGAAATGGAGGAGGAAAGATTATCTCGGCCTCACAAGTGTACAGGGCTGTAGTATTCATCGTTACACTGTTCAGGATAAAACTGGTACTGTTATTCGTAGCATTAACTTGGAAAATGGCAGGGAAAGGTCTCCTTGGGCTGTTGTTGTTTTTGCTGAAGAATGTGTTATTAATGCTGATATAAGATATCATTTCTGAGCCTTTATATAATTTGAAGGCCATTTCTGGTGCACTGAGTGCTGGGCAGGGTACGGTAACATTGCTGTTCAATGCCACATGTTGAACTGGTGGTAGATTACCTGTGGTGTAGAGGAGACAAAACATCAATAACATCTTAAAACTGCTTAATACACAGTTTTTATCTTTTAACTTTTAAAATCTGAAATCATTTTTTAGCACAATATATACTTATATTACATTATTTACCAAGTCTGTAGTTTTTGCAAAAGTGGTTATGCAACCCACAAATCACCATATCCTTCCATGTTATCAAAAAAAGACTGCGTCTGTTCTCAAGATCCCTTATATGCACTTCTTATTTTTTACTGTTCTGAATAAGAACAGTGAATTATGCTTGTTGTCTTTTTAATCCCTGGTGGTCTGGGTAACTTTATGCAAAATTAATGTGCATGTGCACTTTCCTATATACTTTTACTCTTAAAAATAAGACTAATTTTTTTATATAAAAATAACAATTAAAAACAAGCTGAAAAAGCTTAAATGCCAGAATAACAAAACTGAAGAACAGTTTTGACTGGTTTCTTAATTTCACAAGTATTAACGTATGCCTGGAAGAGTGGAGAAATGTTGTCATAGAGACAAAGTTTCTTTGAACAAATTGCTTTGAACTTCGCTTTGGAAAATAAAAGAAAAAGGAAAGACTGAATCATTCTTCTGCAAAATGATTTACTCCCTCAGCATTTCTACTGTCAGAATGTCCGTGCAAAACATGTCAGTTTGTTGTAAAATTTAATATTTGTTGCAAAATTATACTGTTTGTGTAATTTTGTAGCCTCGGAAATTAGATGTTTGTGGTCAAATTGGTTTTAAATGAGTCTGACTGCACAATATTTCAGTTAACAAAACTCATTTAATTGGTTAGACTGCATTTTGATTTAGATTTTTACACTGAAACCAATATATAATATTTCCTTAATCATTTTTCTACTTGCATGTATTTACACATTATACATATTATCCGTATATGGCCTATTATGAGTTTTTCTTGTATATATATTTTCTTATATATGATCATGTATTTATATTCGACTACCATAAGGGCATTTCCCACATTCCTGTCATCCCACACACTTTTTGCCAAAATGTAAACAAACAACAGGTCTTACAGTATCTTGTAATTGTGACTTTACATTTCATAATTGCAACATAATATACACATTTTGATGTTATTTCTCCTAATTGAGATTTCATGTCAGAATTAAGAATTAATACTTTAGTTTTTTGTAATTCCGACCTCATAAAATGTGATTTCCAAATGGCTGATAAAACAGAAAAACTAAAAGTATCTTGATTCTCATACAAATATAAACACTGTATTTCATTTTTACATTTGCAGTATCTTGTTTTGGGCTGTCGGGCCACTTCAGACCTCTCGACTCAAATTTAAAAATCAGTCCCAGGCCATATTCCATCCCATGCTAAATAAGGCTTTTGTCAAATAAGTCCAGATGTGTGTCATATGCTTTCAGCTAATCAGTTCAAAATGATTAGTATGACTAAATCAGCCTTAACACATTAGGTTACACAAACAAATGTAACAACCCCCTGAATTGAATGTTTAAAGTAAATCACACAAAAAAACAAGATCTTACCTTTGCATATGCTCTGTGTTTCAGATAGGCTGCTATGAAAGAGACAGAGACTTAAGAGGGCCACAGATGTCATAAAAATCTCCATCTGTTGTATTCTAAGTCTTCACACAATAGAAATGCTGTTGAAAACGGCAGGGCTGCTGCCTTTTTGCAAGTATGGCGTGCTTGTATGGCAAATTCAACCGTCGGCGTAACAGAAGAACACATCACGAGCCAAACAGGAAGTTTCCATTATCTCCTTGCACCCTTTGTGGTTGATGTTATTTGCATGTTTAAGTTTCATATAGTGCGTCTGTTACCTTTCTATTGGGATTATACAGAAGCTGGGGTTTCCTCATTGAGGGCAAGTAAAGGAGACCCCTGTGGGGGGTTTTCTAGTAAATAGTCTGTTTGAAGAGTTGTCGAGAGGGGGGTTATTTAGGGTTAAAGTGGGTTTGTACTTGAGAGTAACAGATGCAGAAAAAGAAAGAGAACTCTTCAATGTTAAAATGACAGAAACGCTTGATCGGAAAAGACCTACATGAATTTGTTTAATAAAGTGCATTAAAGGCCTTTTCTAGCAGTCTAATCAGTCTAGCAGTGAATCTCTCTAAAACATGCGATGAACAGGAAAATGCCTTTGAGCTGATTTATTGTAAGTCTTCTTGTTTCCTGTTTTTAATCTAAAACTGGATACACGTCAGAACCAGTGCACTTTGTGATCTCTATGGCAACCGATTCACAGAACACTGAAACCATCACCAACCCACGTTGCTGATGATGATCTCTGTTCGTTCTGCTTTTTCCTTGATGGAAATAACGATTCTGATTAATTGAGTTTCTTCGCATGCAAATTATGAGGTAGGTTTTGTGGTTGTCTTTATATTTATACCTAAAATTGGAACTGGTTTCAGACCCCTACATGCACTAGCACCCCCATAAACATACTTCCTGTGTGAACCACAAAACGTGATAACATTTACAGAGCCTCCCATTCATGAAAGTGTGTGTGCGTGTGTACGTGTGTGTTGTGTGTGTGTGTGTTGTGTGGGTGTGTGTGTTGTGTGTGTGTGCGTGCGTGGTGTGTGCGTGCGTGCGTGCGTGCTGTGTGCGAGCGTGCCGTGCGTGTGCGAGCGTGTGTGTCTGAGTATACTGTATATATGTGCATGTGTGTGTCTGAGTATACTATATATATATGCGTGTGTGTGAGTGTTTGTGTGTGTGTGTGTGTGTGTGTGTGTGTGTGTGTGTGTGTGTTGTGTGTGTGTGTTGTTGTGTGTGTGTGTGTGTTGTGTGTGTGTGTTGTGTGTGTGTGTGTGTGTGTGTGTGTGTGTATGTTGTATATGCGAGTGTGTGTGTGTGTGTGTGTGTGTGTGTGTGTGTGTGTGTGTGCGTGTGTGCGTGTGTGTGTGCGTGTGTGCGTGTGTGTATCTATATACATATATTCTTCAAACAGTGGTAAAGTCTTCATGTGTATTATTACTACACTCCAGCATGTGATTCTTATAACATGAAGGTCATATATTCTTAGGATCTAAAGGTCATGTTTTAGGATCTAAAGGTCATGTTTAGTGATCTTTAGAAAGTTGATTTAGTTTAAGTCTCTGGAACCTGACACTTGTACTTCTGGAGACTCCAGAGAAGGTTGCCATTTGGAAAATGGTGGGCTGGAGAATAAAGGGTTTCTGATGGTTTTACACTTAATTCTTAATTATTTTGCAGTTAACATGTGTCTTTTCTTCTTCACCTGTTTTTTTCTGACCCAATGACATACTGATAAAAAATGTATAGCCTGATGTAAGTCGCTTTGGATGAAAGCGTCTGCTAAATGCATAAATATAAATGTTAATGTAATTATCATTTTGCTGGCTAATGGTCATGCCTTAACTTTGCAATTTCTGTATTGCATTAGTTTTGAATGTATCATGGGAATTTAACCTTTTTTTGTACTTTTCAATCTGAGTTAAATCTCTTTTTGGCTCATTTGATCTGTAAAAGAAAACCTGATTAATAACCATGTAAACCTGAATATAAGGAGTTTTTCATTTCCAGCCTTCATGGGCAATCATATATCTCTTACAGGTAAATGACTAAATTCCAAATGATTAAAAGGTATTAAGATTGATGTGGTTTGGATATGAGCTTGGAAAAACAAATATGATCAGGATGATCAGGATATCAACTTGCAAAATAATTATCCACACACTGTAATATTTACCTAATTTATTGAATTAAGGAAAAAAACACTTAATAATCATTCTGGAAAATGGTGAATTGTTATTACTGGAGAATGCTTTGTTTATTTTTTGATGGTTTAATTATTACTTATTACATTTGATTCTTAGTGAACTTTATTTAGGCCTTTTAATTTATTTATTTAGCTATATTTTTTTTTAAACAGAACAACATGTGTCTTTTTCTAAACAAACATCGCCACTGTTATTTTCCAGACCCATAAGCGAGACTAAGGGTGATAAATCCCAATGTATTCTCCTGATCTTACCCAAGTCGCCTGAAAGCGTTGTCTTACCCCTAGCCCTTGTCCCTCTAAACCGACGAATTGTAAGCGCTATGTGAAAAATACCCCTATGAAATAGATTTTGCTGGCACTTGGTTAATGTTACGTCATCATACATGCCTAGACTTGCTGCAATTTCTGTATTCATTAGTTTTGAATGTATCATGGGAGGCGACGAGTGTTAATCGCTTTTTTTTTTACTTTTCAGTGAGTAAATCCTTTGTTGATTGCGTGGTTTACTCATGTTTTGATCTGTAAAAGTCGAGAAACGCGGGACTGTTGATTAATCAAATGTAAACCTGTAATATAAGAGTTAGCGTGGATTTCCAGCCTTTCATGACAATTATAATCTCTTAAACAGGTAAAGGTATTAAATGAATTGAACATAGTTGGAAATGAGCTTGAAAAAAAATATGATCAGGAATATCAACTTGCTAAAAATTATCCACACACAAAGGACTGTGTAATATTTACCTGAGCATTTATATAATTAAAAACAGGAAAAGACTTCATAATCATTTAAAAAATAATGTGAATTATTATTAGACGAAAATACTTCTGTTATTTAGGATTTTACTTATCTGGCCGCAGTGTAAAGTTCTGGGAACATACCTTGATTATTATGTGAACTTTATTTAGGCTTTTGGAAAATTTGGTTTTAAGGGGTATCTACCCCTTCCCCTTAGCCCTACCCCTCGATCAAGATGAGAAATTTTGCCAGCCCTTATGGTTCAATTCTATTCACTGTATTTGTTTTTTTAACAGAACAACAACAACAAACAAGGGGAAGGGGAGGGGTAAACTATAATAATTGGGATAATCGCCAAACTAAGAATACACCGGAGGAAAAGCGTGCGGCCTTTAATAGCGAAGCACGACTGTTGCATTTCTAGTTTTGTCCGCTGGAGGGAGCACGTTACTGCACTTTCTTAAAAATGTGTTGCTTTGTCCTTCAAACAAAACAGACTATCTACACTAACTAACTTACGAAATGCTCGTTTTATTACAGTTTTTTACATTTCACTTTGAGTCTGTAACCTATCTTTACCACATGATGTGAATAAGAAAAAAATCTACTCTACAACGAGATAAGGCCAACAAAATCTAAATAAAACAATTAGCACAGATCACGAATGACATTACAGAGACATTCAACAACATTCAACAATCATATACACACAAGGAAGCGTCTAGCGAATTTTCTTTAAATTATCAATTATTTAAAGAGGTTCAGAAGTGATTAATTCATTTTAGATGGGAAATTTTCTTATTAATGTCAATTAAGAAATCAATATAAATAAAAATAACAATAAAGCATTTTCTTAGACAGTTACAGGACTCAGCACACACTGCACTGGACACCATACAAAGAACACACGAGGCATATGCATTATGTTGGCACCTTGCACATCTACCTGTTGCACAAACCAATTTGACAACCAATTGGCTGTAAAAATTATAATCTGGCACCTTCAACATTATTCTATGTATATACATTGCTAATTGTGTAAACGGTTATTTTGTTTGTGTCTATAATGCACTATACTGAAAATGTATTTGCACACTGTCCTCTATATAGTCTGTAAAAATAAAATGTACTGTCCAAATAACTGTTGTTTTAGTCTCTTTGTTTTGTTTGCACTGTCTAACGTCGTAGAATTTCATCACAAGCACTTTCTGTGTGATGTGACAATAAAAGTGAAATGATTTGATTTGTTTTTAGATTTTCCTGTTTTTTTTTGTTTTGTTTGTTTGTTTTTGGTATTATTATTATAATAAAAATAATATATATTTTAAACTAAATGAGTGTACAACATTGGCAAAATCCAAATATTCAGAATGTCAGATCAAAATTGCTTGGATAGGGCAATCAAAAAAAAAATATGCGAAAAGAACATAAGCTTCTAATATTTCAGAAATAAATATAAACTTATTTATGTATTATATATTATTTATATTATATATATATAGATATTTTATTATAAAATTTATATATCCTTATTATTTAGAAATAAATATATAGGCTACATACTGAATATATGTCCTTTGTATTACTGAAAACACATTATTTCCCAGGTAAAAGCCAGGCTCTTTTCCAATCTATATCAACCAAAGACCTTCAGAAGAACTTTCAATTTGGCGAAATTTTCCTTCAAATTTAAGAAATTTCTCGCGCATGCCTAATGTTATATTTCTTGTCTAATAAATAAATCAAAACCTTCAAAGAGTAAAGTAGATCGTGCAGATACTGTACTTTTATTATTCTAACTGCCTCAGTGCAATAATACACGCACATGTGCTGCCTGTTGTCCTCCTGCACCAGTAGCGAGCGGCCTGCTGTTGTTCTCGTGTGGAGAGAGGGGGGGATCCACGCACCTCCTAGTGACCGGCTGATTGGTCGAACGCTGAATCTGGGCAGGACAGGAAACGGGACGCGAGGAACGCGCAGCAATCTCCGTTCTCCGGGAGAGAGAATGGGAGAGGAAACCGAAATGTGTCAATAGAAGACTAGAAGGATTGAATCGGGCAAATTAATAATTTGCCTCTTTAGTATATATACCGCGCTGTTCAGCTCCAGGGACGTGGGATATTTACCTTAATATTCTTCTAAATAATTATCGGCTGTTTTCATTACATAAAAGAATTGCAGAGCTCTTCGCCGCTGGGTAAGTGACTACTATCTCATCTTTCTTATGTTAAGGCTTTAACTTGTGCGGCATTCTGTTATAAAAGTGTGTTTACATTAGAAAAAGGCTGAAAGATCCCAAATTGGCTAAACAAGCTGATTTAGTTATACTGTCTTCTGTTATTGAGTGTCCTTATGAGAAAATTGCCTGGACAAAAAGACATGGAGCGTGTTAAAGAAGGGGGTCGAATTCATCTTAGTCATTTGACAATGGGACAGTTCCCACGTGCACAAAAGCTCTGCATCATCAGTCAATTAATTTGGGAGACTTGGTGGTGGTTAATTTGTAGAACTGTAATAAGCTCGTGCGATTACCACGTTTGGGTTTATCTCCAGTTGAGTCAAACAAGCCTCTGTCTGTTCTGGGTGTGTGGCCGAGTAGCCTATATGTGCTGTTGCTATAGAGCATGGTCTGGTGATCAATGTGACATTTCGAGAATTTCATCATGTTACATTTAGCCTATGTACCAACAACACTTTAACAGAGAAATAAAAAGTCCGTCACGTGTTCTCATTCAACGTTGTATGTCGGCTTGATCCTGGGTGTGTTCATAACTCCCATAAATGTCATGCCACCTTCATCCCTTGTTGGTGAAGGGAGTAGTTTTATTTCCACGCACTGTAATTATGCGTTCATCTGTGCGCTTTAAAATGAATATCAATTGTCATCTTGCTGGTCTCCGCCCTATCGAGCCCATAAGGCTAGCGTGTATTTCTGGATTTTAAACCATATATCTCGATTCGATTACCCTATATGGGTTGATAAATTAATGAAAGCATTTTATTAAGGCATTGAGGGGAAAATGCAGGTTATGTAAAGATTTCGGGCGTGTTTAAGGGTCTTTTATTTGCATGTCGCGTGCGTTCTAGGCCATCGTGTACAGGCTGTGTTCATTGTCCTGCTACGGTCCAGGTCCTAAATGTTTTTTTTTTGTCTCATGTCCTTTTCCAAGTATTTTTTATATCGTTTTAATGTAATTGAATGTAACAATTTTCATGAATGGTCATTGAGTCGTGACTATGTTGCGCCCATGTTACGGTTAAAGTGGGTGTAAATATAATTGGTGTTTATTCTCAGAAGAATAATCTTGTTACTCCTGACACACGGGATATGTTAAACAGGGATTGTCCCTTACAAGGCTGGTTCATGAGAACAGGGAAATGACATCAAGACATGTTATTTATTGGGGCTTACAAGTGCTACTTTTGAGGTGTTATTGTTCATGGACACACCTTAGGTTTATAGTTGTAAATAACTAATTAACCTCACACAGAAGTAACAGAACATGTCTTATCGGAATGAAAAACGCCAACATTTACAACTTTTACACAAATCATTTATGCATAAATATGTAACCCATCATTTGAACCAGACTATTTGTACATAACTGTGTCAAAAAACAGTGTAGGCTGTACTCATTGGTGAGTGACGCAAATCTAATTTGTTGTTTTCCCTGGTAGGACTTAATGACTGACTGCAGCTTAAGTATATTTGACAAGATCCACTGAGGGGTGCCCATGTATTTCAAATGCTTCTGCCAAATAAAAGTCCATGTAGTGAGAAATTGAATCATAGGACTTTCTCAATAAGTCCTTGTGACACTTTCTCCCCTTTCCTTTTCAGCCGTGACCTTTTTTAGTCTGCACTAGCTGTTCACTGTCTGAGGATGTTGTCTACATCCTTGATGGCTAATGGGTAGAAGGTGGGATGTAGTCTGTAATTTGCTGACCTTAAGGAAATAAGTATTTGGTCCACGTTTCCCCATTTTTCTCAGTTCCTTGTGCATTGCCATGCAGAGAAGGGAATCTATGGTCCTCTTGGCATGAGTGTGGACAAAGCAGTTTGGATGAGAAAAACAGCTGTCGCTAATGCATCACAGCCAGACAAATATCTAAGTCATCTATGTGTGTGAACAGTTTAACTAAACATGCTTTTTACAGTTAATGCCAAATTTGCAGGAGATAAAGCATCTTTGCATGGGACAGTTTTATAAACACTACATCTCCATCCTCTAGTCGCTACATTTTTTTAAAAATACATTTGATTAGACTTTTGCCTGTTGTTTTTGTTTAATCTCTTTAAAAAAATTAAATGTAAAAGAAATGAGGCTTTAAGTTGGATCCAAAATCAGTGCTTATTTGTTCAAGAGCTGGGGGCCATAAAAGACTCAGATGTTAGTTGGTGTTATTTTACCAAAGCTCCCCCTTTAGAAAAGGGGGCAGACCTTCAAAGAGAACTGTAACCCTCCGTGAAACAGTCACCAGGGAAAGTGTAACCAGATAGGTCCTCAGAAGGTTCAAGGATCAGCAATAGAGCACCTGGAGGCCAGTGAATGCCCTGCTGGTATAAATGCTTGGCACCAATCATCAGGTGTGCTTGGTCCTTCGCTTTTAGGGCTTGTCATAGCCAGACTCTTCAAAATCAGATGTCTCTAATTTCCGTTTTGTAATTTGCCCAAAGTTAACTCCCAGACTGAACTGATTAAGAAACAGTTGAGACTGATTTAGCAAGGAGTGCACAGAAAACAGATTTTAATAAATAAAAGCATATTATTTTCTTTTGCATGGTTTGGAAAGCTGTGGCTTTGGACATTGGGAAGAGAGTGTTTTAAAAGAAACTGAGTTTGTATGTATCTGTTATTTTTTTTATAATTCACTGTGCTTAAACTGCATTTACTATCCACTTATAAAATAAATAGCTTCAGGAGAACAGTAGGCTTATTTAACAGTGTAATTTTGAAGAAATCCGATTCAGTCGAGCTTTATGTATTATATTTATGTGCAGAGCAGATTAGGCTACACATTAAATTCATCCTCATTAAAGGGATTGTTCACCAAAATGTTTTTAATTATGTCGTCATTTATTCCAATTTATTCAATTTATATGTAAATCCAAACCTGCTGACTTAGTTTCTTCTTTGCAACTGAATCAAAGCTTTTTGTGATAAATGTTTTATAGTGTTTTACAGTGTAAGTCAATGCTCACCAATACTGTTTAGTTTCCAACATTTCAAAAAAAATATCTTCTGTTATGTTTCACAGAAGAAAGAAAGGCTTACACGTTTGGAATAACATAACATATATTTTTTTTTGGTGAACTGTTCCTTTTAGGTAACTATTCCTCATTTAGTGAACCATTAAATGGAAATCAGTCCAAAATACATAGTTTAAACAATTGACTGATGCTGAAACAAAAAGTGACATGACAGGTGCATTTACATGCGTTTTAAAAGTTCGATAACAATAACAGACCTACATAATGGGATTGTTCTTGGGTTTGTCCAGCATCTATACATGTTAATCAGACAACAATAATACTCAGTGTTGTACACTTACACTAAAGGACAGAAGTAACAAAGGTGCATTGTATTTAATCGTTCAAATATTCAATTATGCGTTGTCATGTATGTTTTGACAGACAGATGAAGACTGTAGTTTGACTATGCAAAACCCTACTATTATAACTGTGCATGTAATCTCATTGAAACACTCCTAGAATCTGAGTCTTTGTGATGATTCAAACATTAATGTGATGTAGTCAGACTAGCCACACACTGACTGTCATTCTGAACAAAATATTGACAAAGGTACTGACGCCTCTGCTCTGACCTTATCACATTCCAGTGATTTTCTAAAAGAATTGAGGACAAAATGTTGACATTCTGCCTCATATGATATGGGCAAAGGTTTGGTGAGATACTGCTGGATCATTGGTAACTTTATACAACTAAGGCATCCAAACTTAGTTTGGATGGTTGGAATTGTTCACATGTCTAAATGGATGGGGAAAGTTGTTAAAGATGGCCTTTTCTTATTTAAGCTATTCTGGAGAAACGTCTGGAGAAAAATCTGACAAATTGGTCATGGAGTGTTTGCAACACATTGGAAAATTCTTTACTAAAACTTGCTAGCCTGGCAAGAACAAATGAAGTGGCTCATTGCCCAGATTCTGAACTTTATTCTTCCCTTCCATGTGTGTCCCAATGATGTTGACCTCTCGTGACATTAGTGATCTCACCATGACGACAGCCCTACTTCATCCAGCTGGAAAAGTTATCACTGAGTGTTCTTCCCTTCCCTCAGAACAAAGTTTTCTCATTCAGTACATTTACATTAGAAAAGAGAGGGATGCCCAGAAAAAATATACTCCACTAAAACAAGATTTAATTACACAATTAAATAAATTAATAGAGCATAAGACGAGGGGAAAGAAGAATGCATCAAATCTAGCATCGCGATGATCTCATTTATTAAAAAGCTGTAAGGTCTGCTCTGCTCTGAGAGTGAATGAATGAAAGGAACGAGAAGGGTCAGAGCATATCCGGTCACCACTGTGTGAAATGTCAGCCCTCATGGAGTTATTTATTTGTTGCTTAATTGTTTATGTTTGCAAGATTGTTGCTTATTCTTCCTCTGCAAATTCCAGTATGTTTGCATCATATCCTTTTGGAAATACAGTTGGCATCTGAAAGCAGTGAAACCGAATGTGGGAAATTTTAGGTTCAATGAAAACAAAATGTTTAAAATGAAGATATAAAATGAATTTAACTGTATCTGTGTTGTAACGACTGATCATATTGCTTTATCTTGATTTTGAAGAAGTTATTTTGCGGACAGTGAAACACTCTCATTTTCTATGCTACCAGCAGTCTACAGTAACTTTAACAACTGTATCTTAGTCTTAGTGATACTGGGGGACTGGGACTGTAAGAAATGCCTGACCGGATGATGGATTAAAAATATTAAATTATTTTTCAATCTTTCTTCTAAAAATGTGGTAGTATTTATTTTAGACATTATACATTTTACCTTTCTGTGTAATAGTGAAGCATGAGAAGGGGGTGGAGCTTGATCTTTTAGCCGTGTGCATAAACACTCCAGGGTCATTCAGAATGTTTGAACTTGCAGAACATGTGAGCGCTCACAGTTGAAGGTCATTTTATTTTTTGCTGACTTCTCTTGCTTGGCTTGTGTGTCCCTGTAATGGAGGTAGAAGAGTCACCAGTCATCTAATCTTGTTGGTTTCATGGTTTTCCTCAGATAAATATTTTTATGATTTTACAGATCTAGTCTAGACCTAAGCTAATTACACCTTTAATCCAAACCGAAGTATATTGACATTTGTGGTTTCCATTGATTTACTGTTGATTTTTTTGGGGGTAGTACTAGACATAGCATGTGTTTAGAAAACAGAGGTTCAGATTTAAGTATGAATGACAGAGTGTGATTTTTTGGGGGGAGGGTCTGATCTTGTTAATAAAGGCTTTAACTCCCTTAAAGGATGTAAAAACAAACAATGAGAGCTTTACAAAGTACATTAAACAGGATTAATTACAAAAGAAAAACATCTTTCGCTACTACACATTTTACACAGGTAAATAGACAATGTATTTATTTAGAGATTTAACTGGCATTAACTGACACAAGTATTTTGTATTAATCTTAAATGTCTTGCGTTGTTTTTGGTTGATTATGATTTTAACTTTGCACTTACCATTTAAGATAGTGCTGTTGCTGACATGGTGTTTGGCAAACAATAAATAAATGTACGTATTGCAGAAGGAATATTTATGAATTGGAGAAATTTTAACACTCAATATGTCAGCTGTCGGCCCAGAAATCTTGCTTTACTGTTAAAAGATTATGTGATGTGTAGTTAAAGGGATAGTTCAAAAGTATAGAATTTTGTCATAATTTACTCACCTTCATGTCGTTCTAAACCCAAAAGATTTCCAGTCATCTTCAGTACACAAGTTTGAACCTTGAGATGTGTTCTTTTGAAAATAATACTTTGATCATGTATCTTCAGAAGACTGATTAAACTGCTTGATTCATATACTTTTATGTTTTTTTTGTGTACCTTTTGAAGCATGAGGACAAAAATTATGAGAAAATACTTTAAAAAAAAAAGTAATTAGTTTGCCAAAAATTATGAATGTTTTTATGAATTTGAAATGACATGAGGGTGAGTAATTGACATAACTTTAATTTTTGGGAGACTTTCCCTTTAAGGTGCTATTATGATACATTGGTCAGATTTGATCACTCACTAAAAATGTGTAATTAAAATGTATTTTACTAAAAAGTTAAATGGATTTTGATCTTTTCCTTAAAAGTGGTAGTAACAGTTCTCCTTATTCATTACAATTGTTCAGCAGGATCTGCTCTGGCTTGCTAGTCGTGTTCACAATGACTCACATGGGTTGAGTCTAGGTTTGGGTTTTTCACAGACTTTTTTTTGTACTCAAGCAGGTTTATGCACCTTTCATGGATTCCATTAAAGGTGATTGTGCAGTGCAGTGTCTCACACACATACACACATACTTGGCAGATTTAAATCCACTAGTCACTAGGGGTGTAACGATTCATCGATATGGATCGATATATCGATACAATGTATGACGATACGATGCATCGATGCCACGTGTAAAATATCGATATCTGAAGTATAAAAAGGCACCTTTATTTTGGCACTGTCCACATTTTCACATAATGTCTGTCTAGGCATTACCACCAACGCGTGCATTCTCGTTCAATCTCACGTACCAGAACTCGATATAAGGAGGCGAGCATTAAAGACTCTCAGGATTGTTGGAGTAACAGTCGAGCACTGTGTGAGAAGTTTCCCGTGCACACATCTAAAGCGCGTGCACACAGACAGCCGCATCAACTCTGCACAAATACTGAATTGAGCTTTTTGAGCATGGATGAATAAATTCAGACAAAACTACATCAAAATGCATGTTTTGGCTAATATCCCTGTAAACAGTCGGTTAAGAAAAGCATATGTCTTAATGTAAACAGTGGAGAAAAAAGGGATGTGTATCAGTATATTAAATGTGTGCTTTCATTCTTAAAGTGAAAGAAAACTAATAATAAATATAATGCTGTCAAAGAAAAATACAAGTTCTCACTGCTCCTGACTAAATAACCTTTGTAACATCAAAAAGTATTAATTTATAGCCTATTTAATTGAAACAGTGAAGACTATGCAGTTATTTTACATTTGATTATTACATTTCTTTATCGTACCTTTTATTTTACTTTTGTTTTTACTTTTTAGTCATTTAGCAAATGCTTTATCCAAAGCGACTTACAAATAAGAAAAAGTAACTAAAACATATAAGTTAAACTCTATAAATACTATATATACACATTTAAGAAAATGGAGAAATTAAATAAAATGACAAATGCATACAACAACATTTCAAAATATAAAACAACAAAAGGTATGAGTATAAAAATGATTCTAACATGACACTAAGCCAAACACCCATATATATATATATATATATATCTCTTCGGCAT